>AP025099.1:21067-110815 GCA_036186865.1 Eustoma russellianum | reverse complement strand
TGTGATATGGCACCTAAAGAAAGCAAAAGCATGTCGGGTCAATAAAAATCCGAAGATTCTCAAAAGAATCGAGAAGTGGCATCAGTTTACTTTTACGTGACATACCAAATGCACGCTGGGATTCAAAACAGTTTCCACTTTCATGGGTGCCCCATCTCTGATAATGCCTAGCTCTGCAACATCCCCTGCAAATCTGAAATTGCACATCCTGAGATCTAATATAGGCAGCGAGAAAGAGTAAAGGAAGGGATGGGGAAAGGAATCTGTGACTTGTAGTTGGTACTTAGGGCCTAGTAAGGATGGAGCAAAAACAGGGAATACTTACAACAATGAACTACTTACAATCTTATGTGCAACAGAATTTTAAAGGACTTGAGGCAGTGGATAAAGAATTTGTAACAGCTTTCAGCCAATTACACTTTGAAGTCAACAAAAGTCTACCTCAACATATCTAAAACCCAAAACAGGACATTGGAGATCAGCACAAACTTAAGGTCTTGAGAGATTCAATAATTACTTTTGACTAATGAGATAGCGGAAAGCTATGCGTTCACTGGATCGGAACGGCACTGTCCCTTCGCATCCAACCCGAACATTGTCAAAGCTGACAATCACATCCCCCTGAATGAGAGTGATACAACCACGTGACTCTCCTTCGTTAATTTTTAAGCACTATTGCAGCAAGCAAAAGAATGAAGAGCGATTCATAAACACTAGAAACTGAAAAAGGATGAAAAGAGGAAGGTATAGGGTGCAGTACACAAAGCCATGACTAAATTTGCTCAGGACGTCATATGTATAAACTCTCTAGTATCAAACCAAGAATCACCAGAAAGGTGGCATGCTCCGAATAACATAGTCATCCCAACTATAACAAGAAGAAAAAGAACAGAAAAAATGACTATTATGCTTTGGTACCGTGATAGTTCTTCATACTGCAACCTGCCAACTTATTTAGTTGCAGTAGTAGCAACACACCAGCAATGGCAAATCTTGAGCTTAAAAGTTAAACTAATTCTTTTGCACACAAAAATAAAACTGAATACTTACTAACTTGTTCTCTTCATTCTTTTTTCCATTTCTCTTCTTTTGCCAAATCAAATATTTAAACATAAAGTTAGCATGTTTGAAGAAACTACGTTGTTAAACCCATTATACACATTCATGAAACCAATGGTTCTGAGTTAGAAATATATTGACCTCATTATAATTTAAACTAGGCATCAAAAAGGTAAATTTACAATAATGAATGCAATCAATCTCTATGTACCCTTAAATAAATGTTATTGAAATATCATCCAGGTTTTGACACAAAAATCAAGAAAGCAAAAGAAAGGCTAAAAAGATATCAAAAAGACAAAAATACTATTATTCTTTTAGTGCCACTCAGGTGATGGTTGAAAGCACGGACAAGTGGAATAACCATTTGATAGAGTGGGTAATAAAGTATAAGAGTAAAATGGCCAAGAAAAAGCAAAGTCTTTCTGGGTCTTCTAAAGCCACAGATAATATAAAGACAATTTTTACAAAATTGCGACTTCATTGAATAACACAATGAGTGTTTGGTACGAGACTTGCTGTTTTTCATAGTTAATAAGCAGAGGTGGACATAACTCTATTGAAGTTAACACGCACACACACTTAGGCATGAAACACAAAAGAAAAAAGAAAAGAAAGGAAATAAAAAAGGATGTGTAGTTTGATTAAATGTAAAAGAGGGTGGGAGATGTTTTCCTCCGATGAAGATGCTCTGTTTGATCTCGCATTTTCTGTCCAAAACAATAAGGTCATGTGCCACATATACAGATCTAGGAAGAGTGAAGTGCACATGGCATGCCCTCATTAAGTTGGTTAGAAAATGAGAAGTCTAAGGTGTTAGAAGATCTTAAGCCCTTTTTCTCCTCCAATAATAATTCTTCGCCCTCCAAATGCAAGGAAACATGGCATCACCATTTTTTTGCGCATTATACCAAACACAAAGGAGTTATTTACTTTCACTAGGGGGTTCACAGTTAAACCATATATGGTGTGAGGGAAATGTTATATTCCACTTAATCTATAATCATTATACAAGTTTTCTGAGTTTGGTTGGTCTACAATTTTTTTCCTTAAATTTAATCATCTTAAAATTAATCTACCCATCACCAACACCAATAACGATAACAATAATGATGAAAAACAATGGTTACAGCAGAAGTAAATAGTACAATATATATTCCTTTAAAAGAAATTGTTATACCTCCTTCAAACAATTATTGGCATCGGAAGTTGGTTCCACTCTGCGCACAAGTACACCCTTCAGCAACAAGGGTAAAATATTAGACAAAGGCAAAGAGCGGAGATACTTTGTAATGAACTGAAATACCAACATGAACTAAAACTACAAAGCCAACCAAAACCCAGACATCACTTTGTGGACAAAAACATGCATAATGCAGATTTGATTGTGTAAAATTGCTCTTTGGTCCGATTTCTTCTTGCTAACCCAGTCATTAGCACTGATGATGACTGGAAAAGGAATAATTAAATGAAGAGAGGAATAGCCAGTATGCAACACCACCCAAGTTGAGTCAAAAATATGTTTCTCCCTTCGTTTCATTTCCAACAGATATATTCATGATTTTGATGTGGTCTCCATTAAAGTTGGTTTCATTCTTTTTTTTTCTCTTTTTCTTTTTGAGGGGCTGCAGAATGTTTGAACCATGCATATTTTGATGTCGTCCCCGTTAAAGAGTTAAATTACGAGGTTGGAAACAAATTCAAGAAAACAGGCAAGTAGGAGAACAGAAAGCGTGATTCTACTTTCTGATCAAAAGAGCAATGAAGGGAAACCAACCACATGCTTAAACTCCAGCTTGTGCAAATAAACTACTTGAAATATTAAGACTAACTTTTAGTCATGATGGAACTTTTAGGCGAATAGAAAATAACCTCATATGATGGAACTTTTAGGCATGCGCGAAGCGCAGGATTTTCCAACTTTTGCAGCATGACCCCAAGGGACGGGAAACCTGGGCAGACAGGCATGCTTCAGATGACATGAATGATAGATTTCAAACTTAACAATGGTCAATAGAGAAAGATCAGATAACAGATTTAATCTAAACCATAAACCACCTCAGTGAATGGAGATCCCGGAAGTGTGCCAATAGATGCAGAAGATAATCGTGTTTACACACTACCATGAGAAGAGAGGTGAGGGGATGGAAACAGGACACAGGAGGTAAAGTCTCTAGCTTAACCAATACAATCACATGGCCAACAAAATAAGGACATCATTTACATCACCAAAAAAGCCTGTAAACATTAAGAAACAAGTTGGAAGACTTGCATAAACTCATAAGTTTGAAAAGGTAGGAAATATTTTATTAGCCCAAAACTAAAATTGTATTTTACGAGTTAGCGATAGCAAGAAGGTCATTACAAAATCCATGTCAGTTGTCATCCACATGCACTTGTGACATTTTTTTATTAATAAAATTAATAATTTCTGGATTTTTTTAAAGGAAAAATGCTCTAAAGTTGGGATTCGAAAGGCACGACACACAGCAACCTTTTTACTAACAGGCATAAAATTTTCAATATATTTTGATAAAAAGAGCACATTTAAATAGATAATAATAATTTCTGAATTTCATTTAGAGGAACAATGTTCTTAAGTTGGGATTCCAAAGGTATGAAACCCAGCAACCCTTTTACTAACATGTTTTCAATATGTTTTGATAAAAAAGCACATCTAAATAGAGTGGTTTGGGCAGTGACAAATCTTTGAGTACCAGAAACTTGTAGCTAGTGGTGAATATAAACACGCTTACCAGTGTACTTCTCATTCCTCTCATAGTCTTCAAGAAAATGAGAGACAACAGTAGTTGGGATTACATAACCAATATTTTCTGCCTCATCAGATCTGTAGACCTAAAAGAAATTTGTTCAGAGGGGAAAAAACATGAAATAAAACTACAAAGTATGAGAAATCTTAAAAGAATCTGTACTAAACCCCTAAAATAGACATTTTAAACTACAATAAAGCACATTATGGTGAATATCCAGTGAAACCACTCCCTGATGACTTTATTTGCCCAAAAAGGTATATACAAAGAGAAGGCAATGTATATCTGCTGAAACCAAGGGAAGAGGGAGGGAATTTGGGACAAGATAACCAAGACCTGAACTTTAAGCAAACTCAAAAGTACTTCTACTAGAAAAGGAAAAAAGAAGTACCTGAAATGCAACACCGATGCACTCACCCTGATCATTAAATGCAGGGCCGCCACTATTACCTGCAAATTACAGTAAACAACATTGAAGACACACATGACAAGTATCTCAAAATGCATGTTTACATTCAAATCTCCAGCAGACTGTCAATCAAACATATAAAGTTAAGTCAAATGTTTATACAAAAATCTCCAAACACCCCGTCAGTAAATCGTGCCAGGATATTTTTTTAAAAAAAACTTGATGTGTTGACCACCACCAGAAACCAAAGAAACAGTCTACAAGGCTCTTACCAGGGTTAATGGCTGCATCAATTTGAATTCCCAGCAAGTCAGATGATCCATGAGCATATGCCGTCACCTGATGTTACAGACAAGTAACTATTACATCTTATTGTTTCCTTTATGTGACCCATAAGCAAAAAATATTTGTAACAGAAAAAACAAGACATGCAAGATGCACTAAAGTATGCAAATCAAAGATGTGATTAAACAGAAGTAAGAACAGATTGCATTGCCAGTATCTGACTCTAAAGCACAAAACATAGCAAGATTGAAAGGAAAAAAATAGAGTTCATGAGCTTAAAGGTTCGTAAACTTAAGTATCAAAGTGATGCGCCGTCATCGTCAAGAACCAGGTACGGGAGTAAGACATGTAAAGCGAGTTCCTTTCTTCGATGTCTTCCTTTTTAAAATGATATTCAAAGGTTCTTATGGATGCCCCGGATCTTAACTTTAAATGCCAAATGCTGTCATTTTAACTACATTTGAACCATATACCAAACCATTATCCCATAAACTAGTATCTTAGCCAGGTCCGAAGAATGGCATCATTCCTCTGAGTTTCTATACAAATAATTACTGTATTTACGATTTCTGATTTGTACTTTTTGGCTAATTATAAACCAATATAGAGGCTCCTACCAAGCATGAATGATTACGTATTAATAATTACATGAAATGAACAAGAAAACCTAATAAAGTCTCCAGCTAGTACAAATTTTGAAACAAAAACACCACAACCAGTAGTAAAACTGCATTACTAGATCATATAAATGTGGAAAACTGATGCACTACCATAACCTCAGAAGTCATCAATTAAACCGACCTCTATTCTTGATACCACCCCCTTTGTAACTGAAATGGTATCACCTCCAAGCGGATATCCTACGACAGTTACTGCTTCCTGTCAAACAAAAGAATTTATTTAAGGCCCCAATAAGCTGAACGAAAAATACTATTGGACTTAGTTAATTGATCCAATTTCACGAATACTTCCATAGAAAATCCTGGAAAAAAACCCGAGCAGTCATAATCACCAGTACTACAGAAGCGACTGACTGAAGCACGTAAAAGCAATTAAGAAAAAGAACCACACATGATTAATTAATCAATGATATGACCAATCAAGACAAGTTGAAGGTCTCTGCCTCCTAAGTATATTAATTAAAATGGTGCAAAACTCCAGGGTTCAACATCGTACAGTATCTAATGAAGGAAGGTACAATGTCGCCAAGACTTATCTACCCAACATCTGATTAACATGCCTATAATACCTTACCGTTTCAACGACTCATCTCCCAACATTTGTAAGTCAAAGAGCAACAACAATGAATACCTATTATTGAAGACTACTATCTTTTACGCAGGTTCTTTAAGGCTTAGAAATAAACCAAGAGGAAGGCAACTTGGAAGAAGGGAGGAGGGTGAGAATCATCTAAAGACAGGTTATCAGGCCATCAGATATACATGTCAATCGGCTATAAAAAGCCATGCACTTCCTCTTGCAAAACCCTCTCTCATGTATAGTTTTTCTAGAATATGAAAAAAACTAAGAATGGTAAATGAAACCAAAAAAAGTACAAATACATGAGATATATTGCAATATTGAGGATTGAGTGGCAAAACCAAGAGATCATATACTCAGACATTGAGCTAAATAACCCATAAAAAGTTCTGAATCTCAAAACAAAGCAAGAATGACTATAAAGAGCACCTGTAAGTGAGGCAACTGTCCAAAATGAAGGGGTTCAACTCCCTTCCAGAATTCCTCATTTTCTACTGCAAGGAGGGCCATATCACACTCTACACCTCTTGCTAGGACCTGTAAATAACATCACCATAATCATGACAATGCACTGAAAACAAATCAATATCCAGCACTATACCAATCATACAGAAAACACACCCCATATTGAAACTATACGACTTCAGTACCTCAATGGGAGGATGGGGGGATTAAAGTGTATAAATGTTAAAATTATATATCCTCTAATCTTAAAGCATTTTTCTGAAATGTTAATTATGTAAGGATCCAAAAACAATCTCTGTTTGTTTCCAACACAAGGGTAAGATTTTGTATATCCGAACCTCCTTATCCGGCCATAGGCAGGAGCCTCTAAGACAATGAGGTAATATTGTTGTTGTTGTTGTTAATTCTGTGAGGAGTATAATGTCCGACAAACCAGGTTTTCTTGTGAATCCAAACATGACCCTTGCTTTATATTCTCTTACAGCAAAATAGTAAAAAATTAAGCCGATTATCTAGGATAATGCTTGTAATTGCCAAGATATGCTTGACAGCTGATTCATATCTAGCCTTTCGCATAAAAGATAATTATATGAATTCAGTTCCTGTAGGGGAGGGTGGGGGAGTTGGTGGAATAAACCAAAATCTCAAAGTGGCTTAAGGATGGGATCTTCCCCCTTTTTTTTCCTTCAGGTATTACCTTAGCCACATATTTTGTATCATCTCCCCGTCTTTTCACTTTGACCTGAAACCAGAACAAATGATCCACAATTATCAACTTAGCATGCCATGTACAAATAGAGAGATCAGAAAAACCTTGCAAAAATCACTACATGGAAGTGAAACACATAACAAAATACTTATGTTCTGTGCAATTGATTTGTGGAATACATTTCATTGTGGCCCATACTTCAAGAAGGTACTATAGATGTCAAGACAAGCATCAAAAAGAGCAACGTCCGATTAGAAGGGAGACTTGAATTTTTAGAATCAAAAGGAGGACTCAACCAGGATCCTTCCGAACCACATCATAATTAATAGAACGAAACAAGCAAGAATATATACATGCATACATACATACATACATATTCCACACACACACACACGTGTGTGTCTGAGTGTGTGTGTGTATATGTCTATGTGTGTACGCCTGCATCTGTGCGTGTAGTGTGTTTCTGCATGTCTACATATATATATGCGCGCACACACGTGTGTGTGTGTGCGCATGTGTGTGTGTGTGTGTGTGTGTATGTATATATGTATACACACATATAATAAAAACACTATAAATGCCAACTGAATCAGACAATTGAACAACACAGAGCCCATACCACCTAAAAAGAGAAAGGACTATGGTGGAGCTAGTTCTGAGCTCTTGTGTCTACATCTCACGAAACATGAGAAAGGGATATACGTCTATATTGAGGGTTATTCTAAGCAGCTTACAAATTTTCCACTCAGAAATTAATAAAGCAAAAGAAAAGTACCCAGAACAATTACCGTCTTTCTGTCAAACTGAAGTTTTGATGCCTAACAAAATTACGAAATTTCAAGTGGAAGCATGCTTCACACACGTAAACAGTCGAGAATCAAAGAGTGTTCGACAGATTAAAACGGAAGTTGCAGAAAGTTAAAAGTCACTGTTTACCCCAGGGTTTTGTTGTAGCAGGCTTTCATGATCTAACAGTATAGACTTCCAAAGACTTAACACACGCATGTGTGCGTGTGTGTATAGACATGCACATACATATACATAGACACACACATCAATTGTTAAAAAAAGGGGGGGGGGGGCAGAAAACATACTTCAAGATAGAAAAATACTTCAAAATTTGGAAAGAAGATGGGAATCACCTGTGTGTCATGCTCGACACAGTGTGCATTAGTCAAAAGCTTCCTGTCACCAATTATGAAGGCACTGCACATAATTTCAACAATTGTTAAACTTAGACATCACTTCTACGCCTAAATATCAAAGACATAACGGCCTTTGGAATTTGGCTGCCAATGCTGCCAATAGACATGCCATTATTTCCACAGTTTCCACATGAAACCACTTAAAAAAGGAAAAACGTGCCTTCCAGTACTCGTGTATTGCCTTTGCTTCTGCCAGGGGAGGGAATAGTCGGGAGCGGTATGCGTGCAGTACACCTAGATCCACAGAAAGCAATATGTAACGGTAAATACCAAATTTAATTCAATTTTAAAATAGCTCTTTAAAGTAACTGGAAATGTACTACCTTCACAACAGCATTCAGAAAGGAAGCATCTTGAAAGTTACCTGGTTCAACCTAGGAAAAAGGTGAGAATCAGCTAATAAAAGAACAATTAGCCCAACCGGGCACAATATAGCCAGTCTGAGAAAAGGTGCCACTACAAAATATAGCCTTGAGATTGAAAAGAAATGGAAATAAATAGATCCAACTTGACTTATCACGATGAATTATATCTGTTGGATATGTTCTTACAATTCAACCACGCAAACCTCGCCCCAGAGCCTTACAGGGGGGAAAACTTACTTTTGAGCCATATCAACGTCTTTTTTGTTTGGAAATGCAACCAAGGCACAGATACATCTTTGAACTGCTGGAAAATGACAAGAGGAACTATATGCAAAGTGCCAACATACAGATTACAAGATCTTGTGACATTACACGATTTGTTGATCTCAACTTGGGCGAATTACACAAGAATTCCCAGTCTAAACTTATTCTTGATAACTGCAGTTGGCTATATAAATCATTCATCTCCATTTTGCTCTATAGGTACTATACCCTCTTCACAACCAAAAAAAAAATCATTTTCTTGATGGTTTATCCAAGTTTGTTCAGTCTTGCTCTCCCGATTTAACATTAGTTTTCTCCGAACCTCACTACGCCTAAATGTTGCATCTAGAGGTCGTCTAATGGAGACACTATAAGCATTTTAATGGTGATAACACTATAAGCATTTTAATGGTCTAGTGGGGACATTGCAAACAAAGGAGACGTAACTTCTACCAAAAAAGTGTGCACATTATGCACTTCCATCTTGGAAATTAAGCACGTGCCCGTCCTGTCCATAAAGACATCCGCTCTTGTATTTCAAATAAGCGACAACATACAGGGCCTACAAAGCAAGTAAAACATGAGCACAAAAGAAGAACATTGCAACACGCACCTGTTGCTCTTTTGCGTCAATTATGAATGCCTTGTTCCCTTTCTCTGGCGACCCAAAATATTTAGAGGCAGCAGATTTAGACTGTAGAACTTCACTTGTAACGCCTCTACTGTCTGCTTTTGATAACTTTCTTTCATCCTTAGAACTCTCTGGAAACTTTTGACAAGTCGTTTCTTTCTGAACTTGAGACAAAAGACAAAAAGAATCGTAGAAAAAGATAACATTAGCCACCTGAAGAGTATGACTTTTAACACTCAAGAAATTAATAGAATTTGGAAGACGTGAAGCGAAAAAGGCATATCATATCATGATGTATCCAATTAGGGTTTATAAGCTACCCGTTGATCGGAGTTACGAGGACTGGAAGGAGATTTGTTGTACACTCTCCTCTTGGCATGAGAAGTGTGATTTTCGACATAATCATTGGGGCTGAATTTGGAAGTGAATGAACAAGAAGCTCTTCGAGGCGTAGAGAAGAAACGCTTTGAAGGTAGAGAATAGCGATAAGTACCGGTAGATGTGAGAGCCGTGAATGAAAGCGTTGAGGCGGCAATCGCCATTCAAAACGGAGAATGGAGCCGCAGGGAAACTGCACTGATGGTTGGCTTAAAAGAGACGTTGGATGACTTTCCTTATCCGATGATAAAGGTATCGTGTGAAACTAACCTGTTAATTTTACTTTCTCTAATTTTTTTTAATTACAAAACAAGTATGATATAACGTCACGCTGTAAATTGAGCGCCTTAAGTTTAAGCTTACAAAACAAATATCATCATATGAGGAATACAAATTTCTGATATTTATGTATAATATAATTTAATATACATGGAAAGAAACATTGGTATTACACATTTATCCAGATGAAGATGTGGATTAGCATATTTAACCGTGGATTTAGCCTCTCCCTAAAAATAATTTATCAATTAACAAAATTAACTAAATATAGAAAATGATGTTAACTTAACATACATTGATTTTAAAAAAAGAAAATATGCGTCGTCAATTGATGCAAAATGAAAACGTAATAACAAAATTGAACAGATAGTTGTTCCACGATGTAACTGTCATGAAAATTTTCTTTTCTTTTTCCTTTTCTTTTAGTTTTCTTCTATTGAAGAGGGTGTTTGTTCGACGTGGCATTGATTAACGTATTTTTTTGGTCTTCTTAGCGACACCAATTCTCGTCGAATAAATTCATTTAATGACAATAGAATCACACTCTTTCCTAAACATATAGAACAAATGAACTTTCATTTTTTTTTTACCAAATACAAAATTTCGAACATCAATTTTAAGGTTCAAGAGTGTAGTTGCACATAAGCATATATATATATATATATATATATATATATATATATATATATATATATATATATATATATCTTCAGGATTTTTTGCCATCGCGAGTTGTTATTGCATTCTTGATTTATGTAGCATAAGTTGCTCTTGTCCGGACTTCACCAGAACAACTATTGTTTTCTTTACAAATTTTAATTCTTGTATTTGTTCCATGACTTTAGATGGATTAATGGAATGTGAAATATTAAATGTTGTAAAATTTGCACTTTATTATTGGTATCTTCATGGAGGTATATTATGCTCTCCACCTAATACACATGGCAAATATAAATTCATCTGGAATATTTGCATATTTGAAAAAAATTTCTCCTCATATGTAGTCAAGTATGTCTAAGAAAAATATCTTTAAGGACGCCTTCGCAGCATCCTGCGTCTCTAAGTATTCATGACAATATCCAAAATTATCCTATCAACCATAAAACCAAAGTAGAATATATATTTTTTTTGTTATTTTTTGGTATCAAAAAGTACCAACCAAGTATGTGAACACTGGAATTTTGAAATATAATGAATTAAACCAAGCTTGTTGGTAATCCAAATAATATATGTATATATACACACACACATATATGTTTACATATCCGTCATCCAGGGCCTTTGACAAGCTTGGTATGGGCATCCATGCCTTCAGTAGACTAACATTGCTATCCAGACTCTTGGACACGCCTACCAAGGCCGTCTAAGTCTAGGTGGTTTTGCATCTGTAGAAACAGCCTTTTTGGCCCAAAAACAGCCTATCTTTTTAGACGCACTTGACAGTGCCATCCAATGATGACTTCTTAAATAACACTGATAAATGCGTCCAAAGAGTTTTAAGACGCTGTTAATAAATACGTCCTAGTTATTTCAGGTATTTTTACAATACATACCATATTTGGAGAATTTCTTATTGAAACCACAACATTTTATCAAATTTCTCCCAAAACTACTATATTGAGATTAGCTACCAATATTGCATATTCAAGTGATGTGCCAACTATCAAATTGTGCAGTTTTATATATTTTTTTTAAAAAAAAGTACTCCATCTTGTTTTATGTATGACTTATCTAATAGAAGTGAAAATTTTCTCAAACTATAATAATTGTGGGTTTTATTGTTAAAACTAATATATATATATATATGTATGTATGTATGTATATATATAGTACTTTCTCTCCAAATGTAGGGGACATCATTTTCGAAGATATTTTAAAACCAGTTAATGACTTTTTTGTTTAACCCCATTCAGTTAATGACTTGAACATTTTGATTTGTTCAATATTTCAGACGAACCAAATTTAGTATCGGGCTTTATGGAATCAAATAAATATTGAAATTAAGATTGGGTCATGAATGACCGGCCCAATCGCACATCTTCCCGCATCCTAACTAGGTCAAAAGCATATCTGTTGCGGCGACCCCAAGCCTCCTCTCAGCCGTTGCTGCTAACCATGCCTCAGCCATCCATCTCCGGAGCCCTGTCGGCCAGATCCTATCCGGTTTACTACTGCGTCCGCCCCAAATCTACCTGCTAGATCTCTTTTTCTTTCCCCGATCGATATATTACTTGGAGGTTGAGGTTCTCTTTTCTTTTCTTTTTTTGGTTCTCTTATTGTTATTCGCCCTTCTGTCCCTTTACCTTTTAATCTTTCTATTCCTGTCCGATAAATTATGATATGAGCGATTGTTCTTGTTACCATAGGATCAACTGAAGTTTATTAAAAAGTATAAGGGATCCCGATGTGGTGTTAGGATTAATTGAAGCTTCTGGTTTATTTAATTTTACTTTTCTGCTTAACATGATATTTTACTTCATGTGATGAATTCGAATTATCTGTGCTTATTGTTCTGAGATGTTCTTCTTGAAGGTCCAGAATGAGCTTGAATGAAATCCGATCTCATGTTTTTCAGCTTTTTTGTATTTCGTCAGCCCATTTCCCCTACCTTTTTTAATTAAAGTTGTTTATTTTTGGGATCTATTATGTCGGTATGATGATAAAGCTGTTACAAACGTTTCTGAACTAATTATGCTGATTCATCAGGCTGCTTAATGCCGGGCATCTATATTAACTTGTATATTGTCTGCTTTGGGAAGGAAAGCTTTTCTCTTTTATCTGCCAAAGGGGATGTTTTTAATATCGAATGCACTTTCCATCCCTCAACTGAAAATCGAGATGTAAAGTTGTAAACCTCTTTTTGCAGCTTTACATGATATTCAATGGTATAAGAGTGTCTTTTTTTTCCCACTTCGTCTTGAACATTGTTATCACTGTATAAACAGCATATTCTTCCCTTATTTGTGTTTCTTTTGCACCTTCACTGACTAATTTCTAGTGGTATTTAGTCCTCGCACCTTGAGAAGTAGGGGAACTATGGGACGATTGAGAAAAAAGAACAAGAACAGTCAAATCCCTAATTCTGCGGAAGTGAGACTTGAGAAAACGTCTATTGAGTCTGAAAATGCGCAAGAAAAAGCAACGACTGGCGCTTCTACCCAAGCATCTGCGCAATCTCAAGCAATTGATGCCGCTTCAGGAATGAATACAAAAGATATGAATAACAAGAGGAGCACAAAGGAAGAAAATCAAGATAGCCCCAAAAAGAGAAAGACTTTGGAGCCTCAGAATTCTCATCGTTCTAACGAAGAAAAGAAAGCCGTCGATGGCAATGCCGAAGAGAGTAACCAGAAGAATTTACATTCTAGCAGAACTATTGGAGGAATGATATTCATGTGTAATGCGAAAACCAAACCCGATTGTTTCCATTTTAGTGTTATGGGTGTCTCAGCAAATAAGCAAGAAGATGTGATGGGCATTAAACCAGGTCTAAAGCTATTCCTGTTTGATATTGGTCTGAAGTTGATGTATGGTATTTATGAGTCATCCTCTGCTGGTGGAATGAGACTTGAACCTAAAGCCTTTGGTGGAGGCTTCCCTGCTCAGGTGTAGTATACGTTTCTCATGCCTTAAATTATGGTTTTCTGTTACATAATTTTCTTCTGGTTGTCTGGGTGTCTTTATGTATGTATAATCAAGGTTTGCCCTTTTAACAGGTCCGATTCAAAGTTCTTAAGGACTGCCTTCCTATACCTGAAAGTATGTTTAAGAAAGCAATCAAAGACAATTATGATGAGAAGACCCGTAGATTCAAAACAGAGTTGACCCATGATCAAGTGAGAATAATTTCATTCTACTTATGCCTATTGGCATTTCTGTGCACTGGAATTCTTATTTAATCAAATTTTTATCCAGTGTCTTTCATTTAGCTTTGAATATTATTTCTTATTCTGTAGGTAAAGAGGTTGTCAGTTCTGTTTCGTCCTGCTCAACCGTCACATTTGCAATATAAATCATCTCACGGGGAACGAGTCCACATAGAGAAATATAATTTCGAGCTACAGAACAGTTCGAAAACCTCTGATCTTTATGACCGCAATGCCGCTCCTGCTCAAGCACATGCTCCGCACCCTCTTTTCCTCGGAGAAAGAGAGTATAGGACTCACGGTCTTCAACCAGAAAGGCCTTTGTTGCCAACTGCTGCTTCTAATGTTGCTTCAGCTGGCTATGTTTCAGAAAATTACAGACCTCAGGTCCCAAGCGCTTCAACTGCTCCTGGCACTTTTTATTCATTTCAGAAAGAAACTGGTCACCCCAGCCAACTTTACCTTAGTGAAAAGGATTACCAGGCTCATGTTCTTAAAGGTCAAGAATCTCATAGTAGAATAGCTCCTGGCTCAACCCACGAGTCTGTATGTAATCCTTATGATGATAGCATGACTTCGTTAGTAAACCGGTATCTTTCTCTGCCGAGGACACCAAATCCGGATTCTAGTTATTTACAAGGGACTTATCCAAGTAATTCTGGCGTTATACATGAGGGAAGAGATCATATAGTGCGAGCAACTGCTGAAGGTGGAATTTCACATTCTTCGCACTATGCACCTGTTCTCTTGAGGGATAATCAACGTTACCACCATCTTGGGGCTGAGCCTAAGCTCATGTCTACTACGGTTTCATCTCGTTACTCCTTTGCAGGGCCTTCTGTCGTCCGACGTTGATCAAATGCTTTGCAGGTCCCCAAGGTTAGTCACAAGGCTTTGTATGGAAGCTCCATCAAACGTGCCGGAGTTTAGATGCTCTGTTGCTGCTGAAAATTATGGTGGGAATATGTGAAGCTTTGCTTTTACATGGATCTGGCTTCCCTATGTAGCTACTGGTTTTACCAAAAATGTGTATTACTATACCTTATGTACCAACATCCTATACCTTCTGTCTTGTGATGCTCTGCTGTTTCATTCCCTCTTTTTTTACGTCTCTTGAAGAAGCTGTGATTTATCTTTTGATTATGGCAAACTTACATGCCATGATCAAACATTAAGGTTCAATCATTTGAAAATTGGATGCTGTGGTGAATTGGACTGGCCATCGTACTGCTTGTGTAGTATTAAAAGCCCCTCCCGCTATAAAATGCATGCAAACATAGGGATACTCGGTTCAGGATGAAGAATAAGTTGAGATACTGATGTGGAGCTATCAAGTGTTTAAGATGGATAAGCATGAATGTACCCACTTTTTGCTGATGGCAACGGGATCCCTATATGGTTTCCGATGCAGCTTGGCGGTTTTTGTAGACGCGCCATCAATAGTAACATTCGACTCTCATTCTGCTGTAGCTGGGAAACGTTGGTTTTGCATCATGTTTCACGTGACATATTTGATGATTTAGTTACCTAAACGTTTTAATGGGATTTGTTCCTCTTATGCATATGAACTATAAATTCTCCTCCCCCCTGCAGTCAATGACTAGTGAGATGTGACTACTGTGGATCAATATTGTGCTCCATATGGTGAGAAAGTATCTGCAACATCTTTAATCTCAACATAATACACATAATATAAGAGAAAAGATGTGATTAAAAAAATGTAATAGAAAAAATCATCATCGCTCTACCGATCCCCTGGTAAGGTTTGTAGTCACATGGAGCACTTTATTGTTCTACTGCAAAAATAACGTCCAGCTTGAATGTGTGGGTGTAAATGGGTATTAAACGATTTATTCATATATGGCTTGTCCAAAGTTCAAATTATGTTTAAAAATCCTTTAGGCTAATCAAAATAAATGACTCGAATTCAAATATTCTTTCAGGTTGGTCTTTTGTTTCTAGGAGTCGTCTCATAGTTCGTATTTGAAACTGTAATTTGAGCCCTATTATAAAGGGGGAGACAAAAACGTGTAGCCTGATACTTTGAAACTCAACACGTGCGTGGCAAACACATTTCGCATCATGGATTTAAATCTTTATTTACTGCTAAAAGTACATGCCTCTTATGATTTTCAATAGGATTCTGCTAACTCAACCAATCTGCAAGCAAGCGTTTCTTTCGAGACCATAAAATCATCCACTGCAAAGAATAAAAAATCATTAGTATAAAGAAAAAAAGGACAACCTTTACTGAGAGCTTATGCCTGACCTAAATTTGGTCGAATCATAGTAAACGAGGATTCATAACTCATTGGTAGGCACGTGTAGACATCCAAAGGAAACTTGGACCAGTATGTTAGATTCAAAACTGTAACTCCCCATACAAACATAATGCAACCCTATCTCCAAGGCAAAAGACAAGAGTGTTTATGCATACCAATGACAATTCAAACATGAGACCAGGGGCGACAAGTATCTCTACATATATAAGGACTACATTGAGCATGATAAAGGATTCAAACCAGCTCAGACGGAAAGTACAATATGAAATTCCATTGGGAAATGTAAAACTACAGCGTGCCCAACTCATGGCATAATAAAAATGTCGCCACCAGCCAAAAACAGAGTTAAATAGCCCAGTGATGGAAGATAACTAATGAGCAGCCTCGGAAGCCTGGGCATTTGAGTTAGATGTTTCAGTGCTCGTAGTGGTTGACATAGCTCTTTGATAGACGGGTGAATAATGACGGTGCCTCACTAGAAGGCGGCATACCCATCGGATGAGCAGCAGTTGGCCTTTGCATATCAGTCGATTGTCCAAGTTGTGGGGCAAGAGGGTGGTGCAACCATCATAGACATAGGTGGACCAGACATGTAAGCTGGCAATAGTTGGAAACAATAATGAATAGAAGGTTTACACAGACTAGAGACAAACCTACAGGAACCACCCTTCAGATCCCAAGCGACACCCTCAACACACAGATGCACTTGTAGGTGTGTGTTTGTGTCTGCATATGACACTCAAATAGCACAAAAAGGTTGCTTGATGAATGCATCCTGATGTGTAATTTCTTAACCACTAACTAGCAAATGCACTAGGTACAAATGTAGAGTAGCAGGCAAGAGGGTTGTCGATCCCACGAGGACTAATTTTAAGTACCAAAATTATTTTTTCGCCTTAATTTAAACCTAAATAAACAAACTGAATAAAAAAACAAAAAAAACTATTATTATTTAAATTACCAAACCTTAACTTTTCCCTTTAAAGATTTCCTTACTAGTTTATGTTTCAGTTGAATCATTTTCTAAAGTGTAATCCACTCTTTAACCCAAAATAATTAACCAGTTTCTATTCCAAACTGCTAAGGAAGAAATTCCCTATTTTAATTTTTACCCAATCCCTTGGCGTAGAAACCTAACTCGGTGTGACAAACTCCGTATCCCTACGCAAATTTTAATCCATCGAGTCGCATTTAATTTCCTTAGAAATTTCTAATTATCCACCCGTAGAAACCGAATCTATCCCTAGTCAGTTTTACTACAGGTTCGTTGTTGACACGTCGTAATTAAAATCTTCACCTCCCGGTCCTTCGAAATTAATTATATGTTCTATCAATAGGTAGCTAATCTATTGACGCAATAAACACACCAACAACAATTAACGATTGGGATAATAAACTAGTAAATTAAATAAATCAAAGAGGGAAAACTAATACATTAAAACACCAAAACAATTCAACTGTCACAAAAACTAGTCAAGAAAACAGAAATTTAACCACAAATTAATTCCATACTATCCATCAATAATTGCATAAAAGAGCTGTAGAAAAAGAAACCGCGTATAAAAATACCCTAAACAGCCTCAGAGACCGCGCCGAAGGGACTGGCGACTGACACGCTGCCCTTCTGACTGGACAGAGAGGGGACTGCTTGCAGCTGACGTGGCGAACAGACACTGGCTGGAGACCTGCTGACGCGCTGCCCTTTTCTCTTTCCTGGGGGATGAGATCTCCTCACCGCGCGGTGAGTCACCGCACGGCCCAGGACGCGACACGTGGCAGCAGTAGGGGGTGGTGAGGCTGGATGAGGGTTACTCTCACCCAGCCTCACCACCCCCACTTTTTGCCACGTGTCGCGCGGTCACGCATGCGGTGAGGGAGGAGCGGTGAGGGGATCCTATCCCCTTTCCTGGGTGCTCTCTTTTTCGTTGAATGCTTAAAAAAAGTGGAGAGAGGGAAAAGTTTTATACTTTTCCTCTCTCCTGCAGAAGAGGACTTTCTTTTGAATTTGTTTGATGGTGGCAGGAAAAAGATCTCGGGAACCGTGCAGCTGATTGTGGGAGAAAGTATCGGGTTTGGGAATTCCCCTGGTGGGAGAGTCCACCTGCTGCTGTTGTGATGCTGATATTTTTATAGAGGTTTTAACAGCTTCCGATTTCATCTTAGATATCAGAATAAAATCAGATCACAGCCGATTCCTTGATTTAATAATATCTCCTTGAAACTTCATCATTATCTTGATTTTTATCGGGTATATTTCCTGCATTTAAAATAAAAAAAACATATGTAGTTTAAATGCAATAAAATAAACTAAAGATTTATTTAGCTGACTAACATAGAAAATATACTCATTTACTTAATAATTCATTTAAGCTCAAAATATGTTGTTAAGTTAGCTAAAAATCAATAGTTTACAATTATTCCAATGTAATTAAATATACCCGAATCAATCATTTTTTTACCTGATAAAGTGCCAAAATATTGCTCAAATTAAGTAGTAGAAGGTATAAAAATATATATAAAAATCACTTATATCAACTACCCCCCCACTTAGCCTTTGATCGTCCTCGAGCAAATAAAATATTTATGAAAATATATTCGATCTTCTAACGAACATGTATCAACAATTATTCACATAAATAGCCGAAAAGTCCAATCAAGATAACCAATCAAACAACTTCATAATTCATATATCAAATATATTTATCCCATGTAATCGAGGTGTGTGTGAATAGCCAATCCGAGTTCTTCATAGACAATCAGTTTAAATTATGCAAACTATGACTTATGAACATTCCATAGGCTTATTCTTCTTACCCGCTCTCCACTAATGTAGATGACTCAAATCAACAAAGATCAAGTAGGACTTTTAAGCTTGTAACGTAAGGCTAGGGACTTGGTTTCACGAAGGAATAGGGATTCAAAGAAAAATCTAAGAGAGCTTGCAAAAAATGGCATGCAAATGAAACAAACTCTTCTTATAATTCAAAAACCCTCTCCATCTTTTGAGAACAAATCACCATAATCAATTACATGCTTTTGTATATCATTGGCCATATAATTCTTTTTTTCTTTTTTTCACTTTGGCCTTTTTCATCTTTTTTCGGCATTCTTTTGTTTTTTCTTTTTTCATTTTTACCATCACTATTCCCTTGTAAAGACATATTTGTGCACCCTTTAAACCTCATCATTGTAACTAATCATTCTTCATCCCAAATAAAGTAAAGTACCATATAAGCTCTCTTAAATAGGGACATATAAGGATATAAATTTTTTCAAGTAGGCTAAAATGGAAAGTTAATGAGGTTTAACAACAAAGAAAATCGAATGGGGTCTCACCATTCTTAATAATCAGGCTCAAAAAGGGTTCTAGGGAAAAATGATCATAGGGATGGCTTGAAAGGCTCAAACGGTTCAAAGAACGCCTATGACTGTCATCTCTAAGTCAACTTGAAATCATCTATAAATTTCGCCTCGAGGAGTAATAAAATAAGTTCTAGAATGCTACAAGATGCATAAATGAGCATAATTCTTCACTACTATCCACAAATTACAAGATCATGGCTATACGTGCTCAAAATTTCTCAATTTACATGGAATAAAATATAATTAACATCGAATTGTTACATCATTCAAAAGGCATCTCTCATGTTCTTCGTAACCATTCACGTAAAATAATCATCGACACATATCCATAGAATATCAAAAATATTAAAATTTACGATCATTTAGGCACTTTCTTTCAAATCTTAAAATAAATCAGCTATAAAGAATTTCATACATTTTAAAACTTAAGTTTCTTACCCCCCACTTAGAAATTAACATTGTACTCAATGAAAGAAAATATAAGAACATGGGTAAGAAACTCAGCTGATTTAATCCACAGGCAGCAGCAAGATATTGTACCGACAGTTCACTCCTCCACTGTTCTTCCAGCTCCAATTCAGAAATTGAACCGTTGGTTGCAAAATATGCTTCCCAGGTTGATAAATGTTGACACTGGAATGCTATATATGAGAACCTGCTACCTCACCCTTTTTCGCCTTGGAAAACGTGAAATCAAACTTTCACTTTCTCCAATCCTTCAGATCCAGCAACCTTCTCTTTCTTTATCTTTTAAGAATACAGTAGCAAAGTTTTGAAATTTGAAGCAAAGATAAAATGGCACCCTCGGATACCGTGCACAACTTTGTTGAGAAATTTCCTGGGGTGCATTTTTTTGGTCTGCTGACTTACTTTTTGTGATGATGGGTTTCTATCTTTTTTCTTTTCACGAGGCTAACAGAGAGAGGAAGAGTTGGTCTTGGTAAATGTGATGATGTCTTCATTATACCTATTTTTCTTTTAACTTGCTTCTTCAAGATTAAAGAATAAGGATTGAAAATTTGAAGCCAAGAGCCATTTCTAGCCTCAGAAAACCGCGCATTCAATTGGTTATCAGGCTGATGCTGAAGCTTCTTTGCTACTGACTAGTCGAAAGCTGTCGTAGCTTTCTTTTTCTGATTTCTCTAATGTGATGAAGGGGATGGCTGACAGATGAATTTTATGCAGAGAAAGTGTTTTCCATAAGCTCCAATTCCTACAAAGCAAAAACGAAAAGCAGAGCACAAAAAAACGACTAGCGATAACTAAGACTAAAGTTTGTAAGAAAAACTTGAAAGAATTCATTGCTCAACAGCCTCTGAATATAATTCAATAAAAAACTTACAAACTTTTGACTCTGACACAAATAGGAAACTAATAATGTAACTAACACAATTAGGAAATAATTACCAACAATAAATGCAAAAAGAAAAAAAAAACTGTAAACTGAAAAACGACAGGAGGAAAAAAACAGTGAACTATAATATATATATAAACTAGTAAAATATTATATATATAATAAATAATTAAACACAGGGAAAGAAAAGGAAAAACAACCGAAAACAAAAATATAAAAACAAACAAAAAACACCGAAAACAAAAAAAAAAAACTAAAAAACAGTAAAATATTTTATATATAAAATATATATGTGTAAACAGTCTTGTCGAAACTTTTATATATATATTTATATATATAAAATATTTTGGTTTAATCTCAAGGCTACAAATAATTATATGATATCAAAATCTAGTCCCCGGCAACGGCGCCAAAAACTTGATGTGTAATTTCTTAACCACTAACTAGCAAGTGCACTAGGTACAAATGTAGAGTAGCAGGCAAGAGGGTTGTCGATCCCACGAGGACTAATTTTAAGTACCAAAATTATTTTTTCGCCTTAATTTAAACCTAAATAAACAAACTGAATAAAAAAACAAAAAAACTATTATTAATTAAATTACCAAACCTTAACTTTTCCCTTTAAAGATTTCCTTACTAGTTTATGTTTCAGTTGAATCATTTTCTAAAGTGTAATCCACTCTTTAACCCAAAATAATTAACCAGTTTCTATTCCAAACCGCTAAGGAAGAAATTCCCTATTTTAATTTTTACCCAATCCTTTGGCGTAGAAACCTAACTCGGTGTGACAAACTCCGTATCCCTACGCAAATTTTAATCCATCGAGTCGCATTTAATTTCCTTAGAATTTTCTAATTATCCACCCGTAGAAACCGAATCTATCCCTAGTCAGTTTTACTACAGGTTCGTTGTTGACACGTCGTAATTAAAATCTTCACCTCCCGGTCCTTCGAAATTAATTATATGTTCTATCAATAGGTAGCTAATCTATTGACGCAATAAACACACCAACAACAATTAACGATTGGGATAATAAACTAGTAAATTAAATAAATCAAAGAGGGAAAACTAATACATTAAAACACCAAAACAATTCAACTGTCACAAAAACTAGTCAAGAAAACAGAAATTTAGCCACAAATTAATTCCATACTATCCATCAATAATTGCATAAAAGAGCTGTAGAAAAAGAAACCGCGTATAAAAATACCCTAAACAGCCTCAGAGACCGCGCCGAAGGGACTGGCGACTGACACGCTGCCCTTCTGACTGGACAGAGAGGGGACTGCTTGCAGCTGACGTGGCGAACAGACACTGGCTGGAGACCTGCTGACGCGCTGCCCTTTTCTCTTTCCTGGGGGATGAGATCTCCTCACCGCGCGGTGAGTCACCGCACGGCCCAGGACGCGACACGTGGCAGCAGTAGGGGGTGGTGAGGCTGGATGAGGGTTACTCTCACCCAGCCTCACCACCCCCACTTTTTGCCACGTGTCGCGCGGTCACGCATGCGGTGAGGGAGGAGCGGTGAGGGGATCCTATCCCCTTTCCTGGGTGCTCTCTTTTTCGTTGAATGCTTAAAAAAAGTGGAGAGAGGGAAAAGTTTTATACTTTTCCTCTCTCCTGCAGAAGAGGACTTTCTTTTGAATTTGTTTGATGGTGGCAGGAAAAAGATCTCGGGAACCGTGCAGCTGATTGTGGGAGAAAGTATCGGGTTTGGGAATTCCCCTGGTGGGAGAGTCCACCTGCTGCTGTTGTGATGCTGATATTTTTATAGAGGTTTTAACAGCTTCCGATTTCATCTTAGATATCAGAATAAAATCAGATCACAGCCGATTCCTTGATTTAATAATATCTCCTTGAAACTTCATCATTATCTTGATTTTTATCGGGTATATTTCCTGCATTTAAAATAAAAAAACATATGTAGTTTAAATGCAATAAAATAAACTAAAGATTTATTTAGCTGACTAACATAGAAAATAGACTCATTTACTTAATAATTCATTTAAGCTCAAAATATGTTGTTAAGTTAGCTAAAAATCAATAGTTTACAATTATTCCGATGTAATTAAATATACCCGAATCAATCATTTTTTTACCTGATAAAGTGCCAAAATATTGCTCAAATTAAGTAGTAGAAGGTATAAAAATATATATAAAAATCACTTATATCACATCCATATAAAACATCAATTAAAATTCACCAGATGTCCCC
This sequence comes from Eustoma russellianum, assembly GCA_036186865.1. NCBI lineage: Eukaryota > Viridiplantae > Streptophyta > Magnoliopsida > Gentianales > Gentianaceae > Eustoma > Eustoma russellianum. The sequence continues at coordinate 87,655 of AP025099.1, read as the reverse complement.
ATCAAACACCCCCACCCACCCACAGCCCCTTCTCTCTTCCTCTTTCACTTTTTTCCTTTTGGTCTTTGACATTGACCAGGGAGTTTCTCATTATCCAATGTGAGAAAAGGGAAAACCCACTCACATGCATGCTTCAGAGTGAGGGGAACCAAACCTAGTTGTTCAATACTCCCTCCAAAAAAAAGAAAGAAAGAAAGAAAAACAAAGGGTTTACTAATATAAATTCTAGAGGACTTTAAGGGTCACTGTTACATAGCAAAAACCTCGCAAATCTATTAGTCTAATATTGAGATCATATCATATCCCAATCTCTTTTCTTATACCTCAAATTTCTATCTTATATTCACAATACCATATCTCATTGTTAAGATACAAGTTTAGGTGGTTGTAACTCTCATTCCAAGATTATGGCGGTTTGTTTAGCCTGTCAAAGGCACTGCGCTTGTATTTTGAATCCTAGCAGGCTTTCTTTTTGGAATTAGCTCGGCCTAACTTGTGGTAAGCCTGCTCACCTTTCCTTTTCAATTTGATTGATGCCTTACCATAGACAAATTGGCGAGCTTTCTCTAGACATGCTTATAAAGATTTGAGATTCTCATCGGTCAACTAACAAAAGAGGAAACATGGCCTTTGCCCATTCACGAATGTTGCAACCATCACTCCGTCGTTACGGTCTCCAACCTCAAGGACTCATCGGTGAAGCGCTGCATGTACTGACTCCTCAGGTTTCTACCTCAAAGCCATTAAGTGGGAAGAGTTTTCGATAAAGAGTTGCATGGTGTGGGTAACCTTAGCTGAGCTGACCTGGTGGGCTTTATGTACTAATGCCCCGGCCAACCCGATGGCCATGGCTAAGGTAACGGTGGAAGCCAAGGTGATGGTTGTGATTGAGGTGTTAAGCTTTAATTTAGATTTATAAATATGAGTGGACTAGGCCGACCAGAGGTCCGTGTCGATGTCAAGGGGCTTTCTACGTCCCATGACACCACTGGCTTGACTATATGTTTGGGTCTGAGTGGCTGATATGCCCCCTTAAATGGTTGGTTGAAAGTTGCTGAACTGGTGGTCTTTATGGCTTTTCGAAGAGAGTTAATTTTGTCATCCTCAACACATGTTTTCAATAATTACTCATCAATAAATATAAAACATATAAGGGGCGTGTTTTTTATTTATGAATCAGAGGCTATACATACAAGAAACCTCTCTGGATTCCATGATTACCTGCTAACTTTGAGGATGTCATGACAGCTCCACTGCTCACCTCCTTGCCTCAATAGCGACCCCCTCCACTGTTCTCGGACGGTGGCGAGAGAGGGGAAAGAGACGGGGGAGGAACGAAGGTGGTGGGAGAGGAGAGGGGTGACGAAGAGTAGAGCTGGTGGGAAATGTTGGATGGAGAGGGACGAGAGGGGTGGCGGCGGAGAGGAGGGAAGGTGGCGACGGATACTCTAAGCTTAATTAGATAATTAAACAGAGTTTTTGTTTTGATCCAAAACTAGACTCTGAAGGTAGATTTAGTCGGTCAAGAAGCATCTGGGCCAACACAAATTTTACAATGGTCAATAATCAACTATGATTAGTTGGTCATTGACAAATGAAATGTCTAAAAAATTTATAAGCATTTTGTTTTGGTCAATAATTTCCTTGCTTGCATATAAATAAAAATTATTTGACATTATTTCATTGGACCACTGGTTGATCAATGACCATAATAAAATTTTTGCTCCGCCAAACCACGTGGTCAAAGCAGAGGGTGTAAAACTATTTTTACATAAAAAAGTAACGATAATGAATAATATGCAATTCGTGATTCGGAAGAGCTGAAAGACATGCTTATTCCTTTCCGCCTCAGGTAGTGGAAGGATCGTTTACCGCTTAAGTCTTACTACTTCTCGCCGGTGGGAAAGGAAAACCGATTCTTCTATCTCCCTCTAAGCACAACCAACCGGAATTTCTCATTTCTGTACTAAGGTAGTGTATCATCGTCCTCCGTTAAGTAATTTTGGCGATATAGCAATCGACAATCGCAAATCTTGAAGAAGATGATGCTCAGAATTCGAAGTCGGGATGGACTTGAAAGAATCAAAATCGACGATCCTCTGGCCACTGTCGCCGAACTCAAGTCACAAATCGAATCCCAGCTCCAAGTTCCGATCCACTCCCAAACCCTCTCCACCAATCAAAACCTCTTGTTAGCCAAAACCCTAGATGATATCTCTCGCTTCTCAGACATGTCTAATCCCCTCACCCCTCTCTCCTCCCTTAATCTTGCTCACGGTTCGATTGTTTATCTCGCTTACGAAGGTGAAAGGACTGTTCGTGGAGGCCCCGCCGTCCATCCTGCTGGCTCCTTCGGCAAGAAGATGACCATGGACGATTTAATTGCTAAACAAATGCGGATTACCCGCCAGGAGAACCCTCATTGTGAGCTGGTGTCCTTCGATCGTGACGCTGCTAACTCCTTCCAGCATTATGTGAATGAAAACCTAGCTTTTGCTGTGAAGCGTGGGGGTTTTATGTATGGGACAGTGTCACCTGAAGGTAAAGTTGAGGTTGATTTTATTTACGAGCCGCCACAGCAGGGGACGGAGGAAAGTTTGATTCTTTTGCGGAATCCTGATGAAGAAAGATTAGTGGAAGCAATAGGGATCGGGTTAGGGATGAGGAGGGTAGGGTTTATATTCACCCAGACGATTAGTCAGAATAAAAAAGATTATACGATGTCGAATGCTGAAATTTTACAGGCTGCAGAGCTTCAAGGGGAAGGTGATTTGAAGGAATGGGTAACAGCAATTGTGAAAATGGAGGTGAACGAAAATGGGGCTCCTGACGTTCATTTTGAGGCCTTTCAGATGAGTGATATGTGTGTTAGGCTGTTTAAGGAAGGGTGGTTTGAGACAGAGATGACAGAGGGGGCTGATCCAAAGCTATCTAAGATGAAAAAGGAAGTAGTTGTCGGAGGGAAGGACACAAAAGAGGTTGATAATGATTTCTTCCTAGTAGTTGTCAAGATATTTGATCATCAGGTATGCATTACTCTCAGAATTTCGAGAAGTAGTTAAAATAACTTGAAAAATATTTTCTTTTTCTTGTGCGTGTTCAGTAGCTTGACTGCCTTTGTCCTTACTTGAAACTTGCTTGCTAATTTAAAGGGGAAGTGAAGTTCTTTACTGTGGTATGGGTAGATTGCTTTCATTTAGACAAAGTCAATTATTTTGGCTCTGTGAATTGTTTTCAGGAATGTAAACGTGGGCAATTCCATCGTATTTCCTTTTGGTCTTCCCCTCAATCATAAGTTTTAAAGCTTTGCATTTGCAACCATGTCCATATACATGCTATCTTTCAGCCAGACATATCTTTGTGTTTGATTCTGACTTTTCCTTCTATGACCCTCTATTTGGTTATCTACTGCATTATGATTTTCTTATTTAACTTGAGATGTTTTAAAGTTTGCAGCTTTATTTCGTGTTATCTACTGCTTTAAATTTCCTTATTTTACTTGAAACATTTTAAAGCTCGAAGCTTCTTTGCTTCAAGTTGAATGGTGGTGCCCATCATTTATGTTGACTCTCTCTAGCATTGATTAAATTCATCTCCTGATAAGTCAGATTTTCTGTGTTCTGGAATCCAATTCGGGCTTTTACTTTATTGTGGCAATCTAGTTTGAGAATTCAACCTAGACCATGTTTAAAAATTAACGTTATTGCATTTGAAGTTTTGTTGTTTAGGAAAACATCTTTCAGAACTATTGAGACTCTTGTTTTTTAAGAAACCTGTCCTATACTGCTTGACTATATGCAATGATCAATAGAAAGAAAAGATTGAAACGTTCAAGATGCTTTAGCCATATGCAAGGGTACCATTAGATGCTTCCCCTAGATTTTGAGATACAAAAGACTTCTCATTCTGAAGAGATGGTGGTTGAGGGAAGGCATTGAAAAGGTATGACATGGATATTTAGGACTGGGAATAATGTGGTACTTAATATATCATACTGCCAGTAGGCTGAATCCAGTGAGCTGGTAATTTCTGTTGAAGATTATGTCTTTCTGGAACATGTTGGTCTCAGGTTTGAAGCTCTCCTTTTAATGCAATTAGACCGGTTCTTATTTAGTTTGGTATCTGCTGTTGTACTTTTATATTTGAGTTACTCAAGTGGCATTTGTTGGAAGAGACTGAATGTGAGGAATGGCTGTGAAGTTTAAGCTGTAACAAGATAACTCTAATTTGTAGAATTTACTGTCTCATAGTTGGTCTAAAGTATTACTGGAATGAAATTTCATCATGTACATAATGTTTTGAAGAGGCTATATCTCTTGCAACATGTAGTAGTTGAATCTATTCGTTCTTTTCATTGCTCATTCAAAGTTCGTTGTCTATAAGGTACTACTAAACTTTATTTTTCACATACATAAGTTGCTTCCTGACATTCATACTAGCAGTGACACATGTAAGAATTGTTGGTTATAGTTTGGCCATTTTTATTATTTTATTATGAGGAGTGCACTATGTTGTTCGTATTCATGTATGTGACCAAATTTTTTGACCTATAAATTGTTAAATTGTTAATGAACTTGCTCATATTCATATCATCATAATTCTTTTTTTTTTCCCTTTCTTGGAAGTGTTAAGAATGAATCTAAAGTAAACTGACAGGCATGACAAACTTACTAATGGACTTATTAGCATTTTTCGCTTAAGTGTGTTTCCACTTTGTCACATGGACGCTATATGGAATTTATTTCTTCAATGGTCCTTTTAAGTCTTCTTAGGATGTAATAGCAGGCATACTGTGGTTTGAGCAGCTGTATATGGTACTATATAATTGGAAGAAGTAATGCGCCACATGCATAACTACTCATACTGCATATTTGTTTCTGCTGTACTAGGACGCCCAGTTTTCTCTTTCCCTTCCCCCCTCCCGTCTTCTCTTTCCCCCCCCCCATCCCCACCCCCCAAAAAAAAAATTTAAATGAAACCTAGATGAGCTGTGAGAACATGTCATTGTTTTAATAGCTCCTTTGAAGCATTACCGACTCAAATGTGACTGATTTATTGTCTTCACTTTTAAGGATATTGCTTCATTCAGGAGTAAATATTTTTCTATTCTATTTCTGTTGGTTGGGTAATGTACTGTTATATGGCTGGTGATGTTAGTGTCCATTATCTATAATTGCGTATGTTATGCACATCTTTTTCAAAATTCAGATTTCCATGACGAATAGTATAGTAACCACTGCATATACGAGTTTTTCCATGTTGCAGGGTCCTCTCTCAACAGCATTTCCTGTTGAGAACCGAAATGTGCCTTTGAGCTTGAGAGCCTTGAAAATCCATCTGGATAGAATGAAGAGTCGCCCATTTGTGAAGCGCATTTCTGACTTCCATCTTCTGCTTTTTCTCGGTCAATTTTTAGATGCCAATGCAGATGTTCCGGCACTGGCGGAGTGTGTTCATACACAGACAGCTGTTCCAGAAGGTTACCAGCTGCTAATTGAATCTTTGGCCAACACATCTTAGATCCGGTAAATCATCTGTCTGAGGAAATTTGATGAGCCGGTATGCCCGCTAGCTTAAGGAACTTTGATGAGATCATCTTTTGATGTGGGCCTTGTGTAGTGGGAACCAAGGGGACGATCTTGAAGTGTGGTATCCCAACTCTATGTTGCATGTGGCATTGTTTACCTTATATTTATTTTGTTATGATTTGAAGGGTTTCCTCTTTAAGCATAAATACTGGAAATTAATTTATACTTCGTTCCTACAGAATCAGTGGTGTGGGTTTTGTTGGATTGGTTGGTACATATGCAGAGCTATTTAAGGCATTCTTTTATCCTTCAGTGTTGATCTAAATTAACTTATGATGCAATTGTAACTTCATGAAGTAAATGTTCTGCCGTGTTGGTGAGTATGAGGTTAGAGATTTATTTGCCTGATTGCATGAACAATTCAGTACTAAATGATGGTCATATAACTTGATACTTTGTTGATGTTTCTTGGTACCTTTTAATAAATCGAGTGTTATTTCCATAATATTTATGGAAGTTCACATTGTCGCAAGTGTGAATCTTACATGTTTCTATTGGTAGTGCACAAAATTATTAACTAAAAGATCAAGGAGCGTTGTATGTAATAATAATTAGTCTAAACAAGGGCATAGCCGCAGGGGTCATGGCTTAATTGTGCTTTGTGCCATGGACAATTCCAACTCAACGATCAGAAGGGGCCTTGACCAGCAAGAGAGGTGAAGAAAATAAGAGACAATGAGAAAGAAAGATGGAAGAGGGGGCTAAGTAAAGCTCGTCTGAAGCACTTCAATATGTTTGGGTATCAAGATGTAATGATTGCTATATGATTGCATTGTGCTTTAGAGTCGAACACTAAGACAAGAGGAGCCACAGTCCGGCAAAAAAATGTCAACGGTTGTTATTGTACCAATATAATGAAAATCTAAATTGGTATAGGTTAAAGCAAATGCTCGGTATTTATTTATCACAATTACGACTCAGCAGGTTGGGATTGCCCGGAGAGATGCAATAGCGTTTAAAAGCTTTGAGAGTTGATATAGTCGGAGGTGGGCCAAATATGGAAAATATTTGTAAAATGAGCAAACCTGAATAGATGGAGATGCGAGTACCAAACCCCGTGGCTCTGGCATGCAAAGCGAAGGATCTACCATTTGAGCTACATCCCCTTGTTTGACTTATGTCTCATGAACGGATTTGGATTCTCTCGCTACAAGATAAGCTAATGAGACTGAATGAAAGATTAGCTAATAGAAGACCTGAGGCATGATGGAAACAATAACCTTTACCAAGCGGTGAAGGAATTCCAAAATTCATGAATCTATTAATTTCTCTAGGAACATTAAAGCCGTTTTTTCAAACTATCTACTCTCAACTCTCAACAGAAGTTACAGAACGAGAATCACTGTCTCATGATAAATATACAGAATTTACACATCATCAGTTAAACCCAAAAAAATCAATACCCAGCTTACGTCTATAAAAGTAACACGATGATATGAAAAAGGGAATAAGCAGATTCACTGTTAACTAGGAGGTTCAGTTTTCCTTTTCCTGTGATACAGTCATCAAGACTTCAGTACAAGCAATGCTACCCTTTCAAACGAATCTATCAGGACACCATTGGACTATACCGTAATAGCGCAAAAGCCATGAAATTCGACATGCCTGAACTTCAAAAACAAGAACAAATGCAAAGGAGGGAAGAGGATGAAGGAATGGTTTGTGTATGTACTAGCAACAAAAAGGGAATAGTGTTACCCTTTCAAATGAATCCGCTTATCATTGCAATTACGGCTAAACGGCAAACAAACAAAAATACTAGATCCAGATGGCTAATAAGAAAATCCACTTCAGATAAAAATGGATATATATATATATATATATATATATATATATATATATATATATATATATATATATATATACATATATATATATATATACATATATATAGACACACACAAACACATTGCTCCGAAGTTATGTTAAACCAAAAGACTACACAGAGATAACATCTGAATTTGCAAAATCAGAAACCTAACATCTCTAATTCTGAACTAAAATTCCTGAGACAAAGATCCAATCTCTGGTTTTCCTTTCCCAGTCTTCTTAGGCAGCAGAATCTGATTAATATTGGGCAAAACTCCACCATTAGCAATTGTAACAGATCCCAACAACTTGGTTAGCTCCTCGTCGTTTCTCACAGCCAATTGGATATGCCTAGGTACAATCCTAGTCTTCTTATTATCCCTTGCGGCGTTTCCAGCAAGCTCCAGCACCTAAATCAATCAAAATTTGTTTGTAAGAAATCGATCACAAGAAGAAAAAAGATCATAAAAACAATTTAAAGAAGTGTAATCGATTACCTCAGCAGCGAGATACTCGAGAACTGCAGACAAGTACACAGGAGAACCAGATCCGACTCGGTGAGCATAACGCCCCTTTTTCAGGTAGCGAGCAATTCGACCTACCGGAAATTGGAGGCCGGCCTTCACAGATCTGGTTACTGATTTGGAAGCATTTGGTTTGCCTCTGCCGCCGGTTGCATTCTTCGCGGTTGCCTGAGAAGCCATAGATTTGGAAGCTAGAAACTCTGAATATCGGAATTTCAAACTTTGAATTTGAGTTTTCGCGGGATAGACAATTGAACTGAATAAGAGAATTTGGGACCTTTATATAAGAAGTAATCCGTGTTCTCATTGGCTGGGATGGAATTGTCCGGATTGCCAACGTGTACAGCATATATTACTACATTTTCAGTATTGTTTATATCTTATTATTATTGATGCAAAGAATCTTGTGTCCTGCAACTACTGTTACTTTCTTTACTACTAACTATGCACAAATTTTATATTTTCCAATAATCAGAATATTGAAATTTATAGTCCTCATACGATTGTGGACGCCGAAAATGAAAAAGTACTCTAATGGTAGCGATTGGAAAGGTATTTAAAATGACATATAAGTAACTTCTTTAACTAATGAAAAATTAAAAACTATATAGTGAGATATCTTGTTTCAAGTGTAACCATTTTGTTTGAGTTCCTTATCTTTTATTTATTTGTATTAGTTTACGTATATTTTTTTAGTTAAGAAGTAATTACGACTTTCATAAATGATAAAACTACTGTTTTTTAAGGCAAAGAACTACTGTATTTTTAGGAAATGTCATATATGTATGGTTAAAACTTTCCTACTCTGCTGAAAAGGGAAAAAAGAAAACGAAACTATAACCAGGAGCTTTGTCAATAAAAAAAAGGATAAATTACAAAGTGATTTGAGTAACAACCAACCATTCGATTTTTAAAAAATGCAAAGAAATAAAAAATAATAACAATAACCAACCATTCGGCCCATATCTACACACAATACACATATGTCAATTAGGCCCTTCGGCAACCATTCGGCCCATTATAGTTCTTAGGTTCCACCACACTTACTCAATATCTCAAGACAACAAAAGTTATCGATAGGGTCTCGGGAGAATCAGCGGCATGCAAACAATACTTTCATCCCAAATGATAAAAAGTTTACTTCCAATGAGACTCCGGCTCTATATGTATCTGATCCATGTATAACATTATGGTCCTTAATATATCCAATTTAGTTCCAAATACTTTAGCCTGCGAGTTAACGTTAGCGTGTTACCTTATATATTGTTGCGTCCAACAAAACTAGACGTAAATTGATTTGAAACCAACCTTTTTCTTTATTGATCCGCACTACATTCTTTACCTTTTCTTTACCTTTTTTTTTTCAAAGCACTTCCGTACTAAAAAAATGAATCAGCATACTATTGTGCATAAACATGTCACATCCATGAAACTATATTAAGAAACAATTTTTTGAATGCATACATAATTGAACGGAGAGTTGATTCAATGAAAAAAAAAATAAGACAATCAAGTATAAATGACTTCTCATCACCAGGATCACAATAGTCAAACAATAGGTGAACAAAATAAATAGTTAGTCAATGATTATTATAGTACGCATAAGCTATAACATGATTAATCAAACTAGGCATTATAATATCTGACCACTAAAAATTAAATTTGTGATGTCTATAACAAAATCGTTAACATCATGATAACAAATTCATAATAATTCTCCACCTCAGTTGTTCTTTTATGTATTTAGAAATTAGAAAACAAGCAACGAGGTAAATAATACTGGTAGTTGAAGCACATTTTTCTTTATGTTTGAATAATATGTATGTATGTATGTATAAATTAGTGATACAGTTTTTTGTTTCAAAAACGATTATAATAATAATTTGAAATTGTATTTGAATTAATTTCGTCTTAATTATATTACTCAATAAATCCAGACAGGAAATTATGAATGTAAACAACATAACATATATCATTATTTAATACAGAAATACCTCATTTTCCACTACCCACCACCCCTTCCTCCTCCTTCCTTGCCACCGTCACGCTGATTTTTGCTTGCTTCCACGGCGGCCGGACGTCGTTCTCGTATTGTTTGTTTTCGTTGTTTAATACTCTACGTTTTTGTTTTACTCTCTTGTATTATTTCTTTTCCGTTGCGCATATTCTTAGTTGTTAAATATATTGTAAAGTATTTGTAACTGTAACTCATCTATTCTGTCAAAATATGGAATAAACTTTTGACTTATTCGTTGCTAAAGGCGACAAAGTTGAACTTGACACACAAAAAAAAACCATATTATTTGTCTTTAGTTGCACGAGCTTTTCATTTGAAACTTTAAGAAATTTTTATTTTTGTTTTCAAATTGTTGAAATACAGGTTCCTCAATCGCTTGGTAATTCATTATTTCTGCAGTAAAATAGTTATATGTATTAAATAAAAATTAACAGGCCTCTAAGTTTTTCTTCTCTCGTACATGGTTTTTCCCGGGTAAAGCACAACAATAACATTACCCCATTGCTTTAAAATCTCTCACTTATGATAAAATACGAAGGGATCGGGTATACGCAAACATATACATGTGTTAGAAACATACAAAAGTTGTTTTCCGATGACCCATAATGAAAATTGCGTCAAGCTGTATCGATCAACTGCTACTTCACAATATAAGAAGCGCAACCAATTTAGTGATTCATTTTGTTTTATTCCGTTATTTTCTAAAGTCAAAGAAGAGTGTTTCTTTGACTTGGAAATGCATTTTAGATGGAGGAAAAGCACATTTATACAAAATAGTGATAAAAATTGCAAAATAGTTACCTTGTATTAAAAATTGCACTCTACAAATTAAAATAAACATAGTTTTAGATGTTTTACAGCTGTACGTAATTTACTGTTTTGAATTTTATTAAATTAATAACAAATATAAGAAAATATTGATCAAAATCAGATTTTTCATGTGATAATAATATCCTTCAACAATAGGGAAGTTTCGTTTCAAGCAAAACAAAATGAACAAAAATAAAATAATCCAAAAAAAAAATTGTAAAGGAGTATGATGAATGCAAGAAACCCGTGCACGCACGTAACCTTTTGCAAATAACAGTTGTAAAAGAACCAGCTTTCTACGTGTCGGGATTGAGCGGAAGCCACTACCAGCCGGAGCGAGATCTCCTGGCCCTCATATAGACGGTAACAAAGAAATTCTTGCCACGTGACAGCAGGAGGTGGTAAGGACTGGATGGGGATGACCTCCACCCAGCCTCACCACCCCCTGCTGTCATGTGGCGAGCGATTACAAGAGAGCTGAGAGAATGAGCGGTCAAGAGATCCGGACCCCTACCAGCCAAACACTGCTCCTGGTTCTTGACCTAAGGGTACATAAGGCCAAACTTGAGGGAATGAGATCTCTTCACCAACCACCCCCTTCTCCACCGTCCGATAGATGACAACAGGAGAATAGTGAGGTTAGATGCAGATGACCCTCATCTACCTTTATCACTTCTTGCTGCCGCGTGTCAGACGGTGTAGAAGGAGGTGATGGTTCCGGCGGTAAAGAGATCCGGTCTCAAACTTGAGTGGCCACCCATATTAAGGTTTCAGCTTTAAAAATTACCACAAATATTTCTAATTCAAAATTTTATTGGCCCAAAACAAAGCTAAAAGAGGACAGGGGAAACCTACAACATCAATACATATCAGAAAGTTAACAACAATAGGTAGAAGTTTGAGTCATATTATCATTTTTTACACTAAAACATGTATTGATTTAAGTTATTTGTAGACATCAAGTATTTCGTTCATTTAAAAAATATTACTCTAGTTTGACTTAAAAATAATTTAAGAAATCATATATTTTAATCATTATTTATATTATATCATTACATGTTAATTGATATAAACTAAGAAAATCATATAAATTATAATGATAATGTAATTTTTTAGAATAAGGAAAGTATTTTATTTTTATTTGGAAAACTGATGAATAATAAGATCTACATTTTTCATAATGTTTTTTAAATATGGAATGATGAGAATCCTTGGATTGATTAGGGACTGTACCTTTGGAAAAATAGTTAAATACTATAAATTGGACTTTTGAGCCTTAGAGCCGGACCTTTTCTCAGCGTCTCATTGTGTGTGGCACGTGCCTGCCCACCTCAATGCACGATAATTATTGCTACCAATTTCTAACGTATTTGCTTGCTACTTTTTTTTTTAAATAATCACTGTAATTGTTTGACCTGTTAGTTTCATAATAACTTACATTTTAGATTTATTAAACTGATACATGCCACATGATCTTACTTATTACCCTAAAGATATTTTTTTGCCTTTTCTTTTACGTACATCAGTTTAACACTCTTCTTGCATATGTTTAATAAAAACTATATTATACTTTTGACTTTGTATATATACATGCAGTTTAATTAACTTTTTCCAATAGACATTTGTAGATACGTTTACAGGCAGATTAATACACGGACGTTATAAAAAGGCCATTGAGAGTAGGGCTAGAGACGACCCAAGCCAAACAAAATATTTTTTTTATTGATTCGAATATATGTTGAAATTCAACGTGTTCAAATCAGCTCGAGATTGCTTGGATTGAAATAAATGAATGAGTTTAGGTTGAACAAAATTTCAAAAATGCTCAATTCGGCTTGATAATGTTCGACTAATTTCAATGACATTCAAGTTTGGACTCAAGTTCAACCTGCTCAATCGCTCATACGTGTGTATGTGAATGTGTGTATATCAATTTTGAATTTTATTCAACCAATCTTTGCATTTAAAGCACAAAACACATTACCTATGTACCTTTAATCCATGATCAGCAATATAATTAAAAACACTAGCTCGACAAACATAAGTTAATATTTTTTATATAATATACTTGATAATGCTTAATAAAATTAGATACATTCAAATTTGATAGTCTAATATCGAATTTCATGATATACGTCATATGAACTAACTATATAGGGCAGAATCCCATCAAAATACGGGCTTGACTACCTAAACTTCTAATGTCGTGTGGGTTTCTTGACTTTTTATAATAGATTTTGCATGTGTACATTCGATGGAATGTTGTTAAAGAGAATTCGTAGCCTTTGTTCTTACATCTATGTTATTTTCAGTTAAACCATGTAGGATAAGGAATTAATTATTTAATCATGACCATTATCATTCGTTGATTAATTTCGTTAAAGCTAACTTCGAATTATGCGGTTGGAGCTTTCAAATACAATTTTTTCCTTCAGGACATCTGTTAAAGATGAAGGTGATGTGCGTATGGAGTAGCAAGAGGCATTTGGTCGAACACCTTAGAGAATTTGACAAACAGTGCTGAAGAGAGCTTGCTGAGCATTGGAGAAGCTAGTAGTTGGATTAGGCTGGATGTAGAAGTGCTGAGGTGTTAAATTGGGAGCAAATGGGTGGCTCAACCCACGTGATCGAAGGGACTTGCGAAGAAGATCTGAAGCTGCAGCAGAACATTCAAAGTGTGCGAAGAAGGAAGGCGGGAGTTAGTTTAAATGTGTGAAATACCTATATTACCCTTATGTTAATAACAGTAGGTAGTTAGTTATCAGGGTTATTTTTGTAATTTGGCCTGTTGTCTTCTCCCTTATATGCTGAACGGTTGTTGAGCTGAATGAGTAGAGAAATCAGTTGGTTTTCCTTCCATTTCTGGTTGTGATTCTTTTCTCTCGGTGATTCCTTTATCATCATGATTTCTTCGTCTTAATCAATTTTGCCTCTGAGTGATTAGTTTGTGAAAATTAACATGGTATCAGAGCCTACTAATTACCAGTTTGTATTGATTCAACCTTAGTGATTCGAATGGCTTCTTCTTCAGTCACGTTTGGATCCATTGATCCACATGAGGATCCGTTCTACATACATCCTTCTGACAGTCCATCACTCGTTCTCACTCAAAATTTGCTCACATCACAAAATTATCACGGTTGGAGCAGAATTGTGCGTCGTGCTCTGGAAGCAAAGAATAAAACTGGATTCATTGACGGTACCGTTACCAAACCAGCAGAAGGAGATCGTAGATGTGCTCTGTGGATAAAAGCAAACAATATGGTAGCATCCTGGATTATGAATGCGGTAAGTCCTTCAATTGCCCAAAGTATTATGTGGATTGATAGTGCTTGTGAAATCTGGAAGGATTTACGACTTAGATATGGAAATGCCGATGCATTTAGGATGTCAGATCTTCAGGAACAGTTTTATATGATTAAGCAAGGAGGTGTGTCTGTAACTGAATATTATACTAAATTGAAAGTAGTGTGGGAGGAATTGACAGTTTTGAAGGCTATTCCTTCATGTACATGTAGACGTTGTACCTGTAATATCACTACTCAAGTATCGAAGTTCATTGAGGATGACTTCGTTATTAAGTTTTTGAAAGGACTGTCGGATGAGTTTGAATCGGTTAAGGCTCAAATCCTGTTAATCAATCCTTTGCCTGATGTTAATACTGCTTTTGCAATGGCAGTCAAATTTGAAAGGAAGGTGTTATATTCTAATAATCAGTCTATATTTCTTAATAATCCGTCTGTGGTGTCAAGCATGGGAAATGATGATGGTGTGCTTGCTGGACCAATATCTGGATCCAGACAGAATTTTAGACCACAGAATAGCTATAGAAGGGAAGGAAATTTTGTTGCAAGGTCTGGACAGGGTAATGTCAAGAGACCTGTATGCAACTATTGTGGTATGTTAGGACATTTGGAGCAAAAATGTTACAAGAAGCATGGTTATCCGCCTGGATCTAAACCAAGATCACAAGCTAATTGTGTAAGCTTTGATGGTAATCAACAGCTCAGTGGGAATGCATTGCAGGAAGAGGCTGGGTGTGATGATTTGTTTCATCAACAAACGGAACAGCCTCAAATGTCAAACATGTTTACCCCGGAACAGTGTACTCAATTGATGAATATGTTGAGGGATTATCAGGCAAAGGACAGAAGGGAGAAATTAGGCTCTGATGATAAGAACGAGAGCCAGCATTCTGTCATGTCAGCTCAGCAACTATGTGCTGCGGGTAAGAGGTCAGGTAATATGTCATCCAGAAACTTAGACATATGGATTTTGGATTCAGGTGCTACGGATCATATTTGTTGTTCATTGAGTCTCTTTGATTCTTATAAAACAGTTGTGCCTATAATAGTTAGGTTGCCTAATGCTCAGTCTGTTGAAGTCACACACATTGGAACTGTGACTGTAAATCCTAACCTGATCCTCAGTGATGTCTTCTTTATTCCTTCATTCTGCTTTAACTTGCTATCACTCAGCAAGCTTACTAAATATAATCGTATTCAAGCTTTGTTTCGTTCTAATTGCTGTGTTCTATATGAACAGACCACTATGAGGAAGATTGGTATAGCTGAAGTTAGTCAAGGCCTGTATAAGCTTCCTGGTTCTTTGAAGCAATCTGAAACTAAAACTCAGTTGGACACTCATGTTTCGCTTCAAGCCACTACTCAGTCACAAGCTGCACTTTGGCATTCAAGGCTTGGACATTTATCTTCACACAGACTAAGAGAAATCCACAAGATTGAACCTTTAGTGATACATCATGATGAGTCTGAGCCCTGTCTTGTTTGTCCTCTTGCAAAACAAAAAAGAAAACCATTCCCTGTTTCTTTGTCTGTTACTGTTTCCCCTTTCTCTTTGATTCATATTGACATATGGGGGCCATACAGGCACCCCACGATGTATCAACAACGCTATTTTCTTACCATTGTAGATGACTATAGCAGATTTACATGGTTGTATCTGTTGAAGAACAAATCTGAAGTTAGAAATATCTTGCCTAGTTTCTATAACTTTGTGGCTGTTCAGTTTGACTGCAAAATTAAAACCATTCGTTCTGATAATGGTTTAGAATTCCAATTGAATTCCTTTTATGCTGAAAAGGGAATTGTACACCAAACTACTTGTACCTATACACCTCAACAGAATGGGGTTGTTGAGAGGAAACATCAGCATATTCTAAACGTAGCCAGAGCCATCAAATTTCAAAGCCATGTCCCTATTCAATTGTGGGGTTTCTGTGTCCAACATGCTGTGTACTTAATCAATTTGATCCCATCTCCTGTTCTTCACAATAAAGCTCCATACCAACTGATGTATAATGAAGAGCCACCTTACCTACAGCTTAAAACCTTTGGATGCCTGGCTTTTGCCAGTAACGTTCGTCATGATAATGGGAAGTTCAGTCCCAAATCTAGGAAGTCCATTTTTCTTGGCTTTCCTCTCACTACTAAAGGTTTCATACTTCAAGACACTGCTACGAAGGAAATTTTTATATCTAGAGATGTTGAATTCTTTGAAAACGTATTTCCTTACTCACCAATACATGATCTCAGTCGTCAGTCTAGTGACCATTTTTTTGAGTCTTCTCTCTGCCCGTCTACTCCATTGATGAATGCTTCTCCTGCTGGTTTAGATGACACTGCCCTTCCAACTTCATCCCATCCTTCACCAAGTGCACCTCCCTCACAGCCTTCACCAAGTCAATCACCTCCTCTGAGTCATTCACCTACTTCAGCCAATTCTTCTGTACAGCCTTGCAGTCCGGTTACCACATGCACCTCACCCTCTTTGACTCCTCATCACTTATCTGAGTCTCCTCCTGCTTCTCCTCCAATTGCTCCTATTCCTATTACATCTATAGATATCTGCCTTCCAGAAATTTCTAATGTTAGACCCAGCAGAACGAGACGGACACCTTCTTATCTCCAGCAATACTATTGCAATCAATCTGCCTCATCATGTCATGCCTCTCAGCCTACATCTTCTACACCTCACATTCTTGCTAAAACATTCAGCCTCGATTCATTAGCACCTAAATACAAGGCATATGTCTTAGCTACTGGTTTGCACATAGAGCCTACTAATTACTTCGAAGCTTGTAGTTCTGCAGATTGGCAGGCAGCTATGCAAACTGAGCTAGCAGCGCTTGAAGCCAACCACACCTGGACATTGGTGCCCTTGCCACCAGGAAAACGTCCCATAGGGTGTAAATGGGTCTACAAGGTGAAGTATCAGGCTGATGGCACGGTGGAACGTTATAAGGCACGTCTCGTGGCAAAGGGGTATACCCAACAGTACGGGATTGACTATCAGGAGACGTTTTCCCCTGTAGCCAAAATGACCACTGTGAGATTTGTTTTGGCCTTGGCAGCTAGCAAAGGTTGGCATATGCAGCAGTTGGATGTCAACAATGCATTTCTTCATGGAGACCTACATGAAGAAATTTACATGACTCCACCACCTGGTTTGGATCTGGCTCAACATGATCTGGTTTGTAAGCTTGAAAAATCCTTGTATGGGCTCAAGCAAGCTAGCAGAGAGTGGAATGCAAAGCTGACTGCATATCTGATTTCTCTGGGTTTCATTCAATCTATGCATGATTACACACTGTTTCTTAAACAAACGTCTGAGTATTTTCTCATTGCCTTGGTCTACGTGGATGATATCATTTTGATTTCTTCATCTATGCTGCCTATTCAGACTTTGAAGTCTCAATTGCATAGTACTTTCAAGATTAAAGATCTTGGGGACCTACGATACTTCCTGGGTCTCGAAGTGGCTAGGTCCCAGGGGGGGCTCGTGATGAATCAGAGGAAATATGCGCTGGAACTCTTGGAACAAACTGGATTTCTGGGTGCTAAGCCTGCCAAAACTCCTATGGAAACGAACTTAAGGCTGACCCATGGAGATTCACCTGCCTTGGAAGACATTTCAGCCTACAGAAGATTGATAGGAAAGCTTATATATCTTACGATCACGCGGCCAGACATATCATTTTCAGTACAACAGCTTAGTCAATTTCTGGATAGTCCAACGGAACAGCATCTTAAAGCTGCTCACAGGTTACTCAGATACATAAAAGGAACAGTAGGCCAAGGGTTATTCTATCCGGCTAACACTCAACTACAGCTAAAGGCATTTTCAGATTCAGATTGGGCTGGCTGTAGTGAGACAAGAAGAAGTGTGACAGGCTTTTGTGTGTTCTTAGGGGATGCATTGATTTCATGGAAAGCTAAAAAGCAATCAACTGTGTCGAAGTCTTCAGCAGAGGCTGAGTACAGGGCATTAGCATCCTTAGTGTGTGAAATACAGTGGTTACTGTATTTGTCTGAAGATTTGCAGATCCAGAAGCAAGAGCCAGTAAAAGTTTATTGTGACAGTAAGAGTGCAATGCATATAGCTGAGAACCCTGTGTTTCATGAGAGAACAAAGCATATCGAGATTGATTGTCATATAGTTAGGGAGAAGGTGCAAAATGATGTTATTAGATTGATGCCCATTAGAACTGATCTTCAGGCTGCAGACATTTTTACGAAAGCCTTAGATTCAAAGAGGATGAATGACCTTCTCAGCATATTTGGAGTCTGTAACATCTATGCCAAGCATGGCTTGAGGGGGGGTGTTAAAGATGAAGGTGATGTGCGTATGGAGTAGCAAGAGGCATTTGGTCGAACACCTTGGAGAATTTGACAAACAGTGCTGAAGAGAGCTTGCTGAGCATTGGAGAAGCTAGTAGTTGGATTAGGCTGGATGTAGAAGTGCTGAGGTGTTAAATTGGGAGCAAATGGGTGGCTCAACCCACGTGATCGAAGGGACTTGCGAAGAAGATCTGAAGCTGCAGCAGAACATTCAAAGTGTGCGAAGAAGGAAGGCGGGAGTTAGTTTAAATGTGTGAAATACCTATATTACCCTTATGTTAATAACAGTAGGTAGTTAGTTATCAGGGTTATTTTTGTAATTTGGCCTGTTGTCTTCTCCCTTATATGCTGAACGGTTGTTGAGCTGAATGAGTAGAGAAATCAGTTGGTTTTCCTTCCATTTCTGGTTGTGATTCTTTTCTCTCGGTGATTCCTTTATCATCATGATTTCTTCGTCTTAATCAATTTTGCCTCTGAGTGATTAGTTTGTGAAAATTAACAACATACATAGGTTTGAGAGCTTCAAGTATTGTAGCTTATCATTTTTTGTCTTCTAACAAGATTATACGCTTTCTTTGTGATCTTGAGATCACATGTTCGGGTTGCGAAAACAACATCTTGTATAAAGTGTAAGGTAACATTGCGTACATCCTATCGCGAAGCGATCCAGCTCCTCCCTGAACTTTACACAAACGCAGTAGCCTAGTGGGGTAGGAACACCTTTTTTTGGTTTGCTTTCTTGTGGTACAAGAATATTTTGGTTGAACGCAAACTTAATAAGTTCCAAATTGGAATCTTGTCACAGAACCGATATGTATTATACATACTGTACCGAAATAATATGTTCCCTTTTTGCACCCCTAGTCTGCAAACAAAGTAACATAGTAATATGTTTGCTTTTCTTCCTCTATCTTTAAATAATTGAAAGGAAAAGAAACAATTAATATGGCAAGAAGAATCATATTTCGTTCCACAAAAGGTACAATGATAGAATCAAACATAAGTTTATAGACTTTAATAGTGTCAGGAACCGCACCTTATTAAATTTACGAACTTTAGTGTTGTATAGGAAAGAGTTACCAAAAGGTATCTACCGTGCATGTGATAATTGTTAAAGCTCGATAAATTACTTTGGAAGAAAGACAAAGCTGAAAACACGACATACATGGATATTACATCCACAAACGTCCTCCATCCAAACTCCAAACTAATCAGACACATAATCAAACAGTAAAAGGGACAAGAACAGCATCCCTTCAAAATTTGTAAATTTGTCTTTGAGATTATGATATTTTTACAAATGTAAAAATGAAACTTTACTCCGTACTTCTTATTCATTTTACCATTTTAATTCGCCTTCTGGAGGGGGAGTGGGGTGGAGTGGAGGAGAAGCGGGAGAGCATCTATATATGTATATACACATATATGTTTATTAATATTTGTATTCAGAAATAACTCTTTCACAAGTTTTAGATGACCGAATTAGTCTCGTCAAAATAATGAATCCACTGGACGTTGCGTTATCCCAAAAAAAAAAAATTGCAATATAGACTCTCGATGGGCATTAGATTATACATCACATTTAGACACAGATGATAACTAGCACAAATGATCTTTTATCACATTTTTTATTTTACACAATGCTATTATATCATGTTTGTTGAAATTTTATCTACTATACATAACATAATTACGTTATATATCATAGGAGATGAGAAAAAAACATGATAGAAATGTATATATGGTAGATGGTAACTCATAGAAAAAATAACATATAGTCCGAAGGACAAAAATTCCCACCCTACAAGAGGAAACACGAAGTTCGAACCACCAACCTAAAAAATAATGATATTTTTCTTCTGAAAAATTTTATGTTGATCAATGAATAACTCTTAGACACTCATTAACCATCATCATCATCATCATCCATACCCAGTATATCCCAACGACAACAAAAGCTATCGTCAGGGTATGCGGAGGGTAAGTGATTACTAAGATTTACTTATTCATTACCATAAATACCTTGCTCACATGTACTAGACTATGTAAGCAAGATAAAAGAAAAAGTTCAAGTAGTAGTTAATACTTTGGTAGTATATTTAATTTAATGTTAAATGTTCGAATCTTCACAACTACAATATAAAAGTTTGTATGATGTTGTCAGTTTTGATGTATACTAGAGCAGGTTTGGATAAGACTCCTTATGGGTATCAATCACTGTGTATGTTGTCAGACATGATTTAGATTTTCTACAACGCTATCTGAAACTGGGTTGGTATAGACTTTCGGGATTCGGATACATTTTTTTTTTTTGATCCAAGAGAAAAGAAAAAGTATCAAGTCCAAGTATAGGAGTTTTGGTTTAGGGGTGTAAACGATCCGAGCCGATCTCAACGTTAACTTATCAAATCGAATATTTTAAATTTATTTAAAACTCAAGCTTTAACACGATCTTTAAATGTTATTCTATCTCAAATTTGAGCTCAAGCGTATTCGATATCGAGTCAAATTCGAACAGTATGCGAGTCTATTCGAGCAAAAATAAATATAGTTTTTATTTTAAAATTGCATGTATCATGTATAAACATGCGTTTTTAGCTACTATCATTAAAATGTTATTAGTTTTTTGCATGAAGACTTTTAAAATAATTAGCAGTTAGCATGTTTAGTTTATTGTATGTGTCAAACAAAAATATTAATATAACATCAAACCATACATGATTTTCATATATGTTATAAGTTCAAAAATGCTCATGTGCTAATAAATCAAACATCCATATATTTAAAATTGACTCGTTAAATATTCAAATCGAGTCAAACTTGTTCTTAAACTGTATCAAGTGGAACTAATCGAACAAAAATTCAAATTAAATGGACTGATGAATCGGTTAACTCATTTACCTCCCAAGTTTGGTTTGAAAACTTTGGAAGTGTATAATATGCATAAAGAAAGTGGGGCAAGGGTCGACAGTTCATTTCTGCCGCCCCTTTGTCGTCTCTTACGTCTTCTTCCACCACCGTCGTTTCTTAGCGTTTGACTTCCACGCCCCTTCCCCATCCTCTCTCTTATCACCTCCATTTTTGTTTTTCCTCTCTTTCCCATCTACTAAATACATCTGCTTTCTGTCTCCTTTCTCCTTCATTATCTCTCTCTCTTTCCTCACCCTTTTTCGGTGCAACTTCAAGTACTGGAAATATCTGGCGTGTATTTTGGTAGGCTAATTGTCTTCTTCTTCTTTATCTGAACCCGCCCTCTGTTTCTTATTTCTTGTGCGTCTCTTCTTGTTCAGGAAGTGAATTTAGCAAACTCTTTTGAAATTTCGAATACATATTGTTCTTGCTCGGCGTCAACAACTACTTAAAGAAGAACCTGGCAGGTTCATATTGATTTTCGCTTGGAGTGGCTGATTCGTTATGAGAAGTGGAAGAATAATCTTTTTGGAGATCAATTGAGCCTTTGAGGTTTGGGACAGTCAATTTTTGAACAGAAATCATGGTGGGTAGCGGTGAAATCCACGCTAGTGAATCCAAGGTATCGATTTGTACCTTGTTTTTCTCTTTCTTGTTTTTGATTTTCTAGATAGGTGTAATTGCTTGTATGATCTTTCTGATTAGCAATTGATTTTGTCCTCCGCATGAGTGGGTTTCACTTTCACCAAAATTATTATTATTTTTTTATTTACATATTTCCTAATTGAGAGGCTTAGTTATTTTAGGTTTGATTGTTTTACTGGACAAAGTTTTGATCTTTGCCTTTCTTAAACTAGGAACGGTTTTTGTTTTTGTCTTCATCTTTTTCTTCTTCTTTTGTCTTCTTTACATATTTGTTGAAACAGAATTGGTACCCTCCGGAAATTATCTATTTACTTCTCCTGTTTGGTGCTTCAAGGGGTTGTTTATGTACTTCTTTTTGCCTATTTTACTCGTTCTTTCATGATTCGCACGGAACTTTTTTATTTTTCTTCTTCTGAGTTTTCTTTATCTTGCTCCGGATATCCTTTAACCCGATTATTTACTTACCTAGTCCCATGAGAAAATTTGTCCAGTTTTTATAATATACGCCAAGATACCCCTTGTGGGGAAGCACTAAAGTATCACTAGCTCAGAGTAACTAAGAACACGAGTATTAGAATTTCCACACTTCTCTAACATTCTGGCAACTGCATACAATGGTGTCCTGTTGTTGGCTGTTTGAATCCAAAGAGTTCTGTAGTTGTACCCTTGGGTGGTAATAAGTGGGCTATTTCTGATGGTCGAAGTGTTCTCTCGTTTTGCAGAAGGTGGTTCCGCTAAATACATGGGTTCTCATATCCAACTTCAAGCTAGCCTACAACATGCTTCGCCGTCCTGATGGTACATTCAACCGCGAACTGGCTGAGTTTCTTGACCGCAAAGTTCCCGCAAATACTATACCTGTGGATGGGGTGTATTCATTTGATGTTGTTGACCGAGCAACAAGTCTTCTTAATCGAGTTTATCGGCCTGCTCCACAAAATGAGGATCAATGGGGAAAGATTGAGCTTGAAAAGCCTTTGAGCTCGGTGGATGTTGTTCCTGTTATTCTCTTCTTTCATGGTGGGAGCTTTGCTCATTCCTCTGCCAACAGTGCTATTTATGATACCTTATGCCGTAGGTTGGTCAACACTTGCAAGGCGGTTGTGGTGTCTGTGAATTACCGCAGATCACCTGAATATCGGTACCCTTGTGCTTATGAGGATGGATGGGCTGCGCTTAAGTGGGTTCATTCAAGACCTTGGCTGCAGAGTGGGACCAAATCTAAGGTTCATGTGTACCTGGCAGGTGACAGTTCTGGTGGTAATATTGTGCACCATGTTGCTCTGAGGGCTGCTGATGAGGGTGTTGAGGTATTGGGCAATATTCTTCTTCAGCCATTGTTTGGTGGAGAAGAGAGAACAGAGGCGGAGAAGAGATTGGACGGGAAATACTTTGTGAGACTTCAAGACAGAGATTGGTATTGGAGAGCTTTCTTACCAGAAGGCGAAGATAGAGATCATCCAGCGTGCAATATATTTGGCCCTAGGGGAAGAAGCATTGAAGGACTCAAGTTTCCCAAAAGTCTTGTGGTGGTGCCTGGTTTGGATCTTGTCCAGGATTGGCAGGTGGCTTATGTTGAAGGGCTTAAAAGGTCCGGCCAAGAGGTGAAGCTCCTTTATCTCAAGGAGGCAACCATCGGTTTCTTCTTCCTGCCAAATAATGACTATTTCTATCGCCTCATGGAAGAGATAAAAGGCTTCATCAATTCTAACTGTGCATAGAGTACTTGACTATTGCTGTCTGCCATACGTGACATAAGTGTGTGACATTGGCACGGGTTCCTTTATCTGCCCTGTGGGCAGTGATGGTGTGTAGTTATATAATTATGTAGACTTAGTACCTGATATTGTTTTTTAACTTGTTCTCACGGTTGTGTGCGAATCATCTTTGCGGTTTGGATATTCCCCCGTCTCAAGACATAGCTTTTAGTCTTGATCCGTTATCCATGTTGTGTCGATGCTGTTGACCATTGCAATGCTGCAGATTGCCATTTCCTGGATGCTGCACAAGTTTCTGTCAGTGGCCGCCTCATCAAAGCGTTTGGCCTCTAAAGTGGTTTATTGTTGTGGCAGCATTTGCCCAATTGCTGGTCATTCAGTTCAGTTGACTTTGGCATTTGGGTTTTAGATTTGAAAATGTCTGACTCCTTGAGAAGAATTGGTAAGTTCACTGGGTGGTGAATTTGTATCCATGCCTAGAAATATAAAGTTATTGTTTCTTTTGGGTTCTTTCTTTCGCTTTCTACTGTCCAATTAAACAAGTTCTTCTTAGTGATTTCTGTAAATTGTCAAGCTGATCTTCTGATCCACTAAATGCTTATTATTTATTTGCATTTTGAGGCCTTCCTTATAATAACAGTGATTTGTAATGAATGAACACTTTGACGTTTGATCTTTGCTTTGTTCCTTTACTTTCATATTTGAACATAGTTTACTATTTCTCCCATTGATATCATGATATATATGTGTGTCTGTCTTTATATATTTAGATACATATGTAATGCATCTCTGTTGTGTGGTGAATGTTATCGTTTCTTGTGTATTTTTTTCATCTCAAGGACAATAGGCTCGTGTACTGAGTTGGTCAAAATTCTTGGACTTTTCTACAATTAGATGCCTGTGGTTATGTCCAATTGCTTAATTACGTATTAGGGTTTTAGATTTATGATTACTTATATAATCCTGTAAGTAGCATGGATTAAGCTGTGGGTTAATGTTGACAGGTGTGATGTCAAATCAACAAATAGGTCAATATTAATGATTCAAGCTTTATTCTTATTGCCTGTGATCGGAATTATAAATGTTTCGTCTCCGTTGCATTATGAGACGAGAAACTCTTAAGGTTTTTGATCTATGGAAAAGGGTATCGTAATAATGCGATAGTGTTATTAATTAATGGTCAAATTATGGTAATTATCTTTTACCGAGCATATGATTTCAGTCAAACAGCATATGATTTCACTGTTTTAAGAGTATCTGCAGAGTGTCGTTGCGGCACTGTGGAGTTTTCACAAAATGAAAAGGAAATACGGGGGGTCTTAATTCATTGATCCTTTGGCCCAAAGAGAGAGAAATGTTTTAGGTTTACACGTTGCATAAAACTTTGTCATTAAATATAATTATATATCAAATTATATATCAAATAAAGAATTGTGCTAATGTTAGGGTGTTCTCCATAAAAAAACGTATCGTGTAGTTCGAAAGGATCGTTGCATTTGAGAAGATGTAGTGTCAAATAAACATCTCCTTTACATATTCCCAACGTAGAGATAATTAAAAATTAGATGTGGCGTCAAATAAACATCTCCTTCACATAATCGGAACGCCGAGATAATTGAAAAAGCTTAAATGTAGTGTCAAAAAAGCACCTCGTGCTCCAACGACCTATCTTTACTTATCGATCTGGATTTAATGAGAAGCTTTATATTAGATTTAGTACTTGTGAGTAAATATTCGTTGAAGTTTATGGGGAAAAAAATCAAAATTAAACAAAGCTAATAGTAACACCAAGTCTACTTTTGGTCCAAATGATATGCTATTAGGTTGTACTACAACCATTAAGGTCCCTGTCACCCTGGTCATACAGGAAGTGTAAGGATGTAAAACAGGAACCTGATATATACAGACAAAGGACAAGTTATATATACGAGTACAGTATTATGGAACTCAAACAATAGAATTCCCTACAAATGCCTCCGGAGGATTCGAACCCCCAACCTCCCTCTTTGATTACTCCAGGTACTCTTTATTTTATAAAAATCGACCATTCTGAAAATTGCTATCTAAGGCTTTTATAGTATTCCCTTCGCAGCCAGCAGACTTCTAACAAAAATCATTCGTCATCATCTAATATAAGACCATAAGTGTGATCATAAGAAAACTACTAAAATTGAATATTAAAACAAAACTACTAAAATTGCGTCACCATCTATGTGTGTGTATATATTAAGCATGCATCTATTTACCTATGTATATATGTATACATGTGTATTCCTATACCAGCTCGAATTTAGTATCAACGGCATTATATTACCATGGTTTGTACGTGTATTTGCATCTCTGATTCTCACAAATTAAAAAATCGATAGAGACTGCTGTAAAGGCCATTGATAATAACACCTTTTATTAATTGATTAAAACATATTTTTTTATGTCTTTTTTTTTTGGGTTATTGGACCAAACTATCACTTTTATGGACATGTTTACTCTTTTTTTTCAAAAACAAAAATGACAAGACGTGATCATCTTCGTAAGATTTAAAAATTAACACTTTTCATAAAAATCAATTAAAATCATCGATTAAGTGAAATAAAATTACTATACAAAAACAACACTGCTCTTAACTCAGTACATAAAAGGAAAAAAAGAACTAACCCAAGACAAAAAGTTCTGTAAACATTGATAAGCCATAGAGGTTATATTTTAGCTTATACGGTAAAAGTTACTTTAGTTTTATGTTTCTGAAATTGCTTAAATGGTGACTCTCTAAGTAAGTCCCAACTCTTTATAAGTACGTGAAAGCATGGTGTAAAAAAATATAGATCAATTGATATTTATAGACAAGTTTATTTTTCTTTTTTCTTTTAAAAAAATGTCCACGTCTCTGTGTTTTTAAGCGAAATAGAATGAGACTACATAACATGAGACTTTGACTCATCATATGTTGCCCATAGTGCATCCACATAATTTATAATTAGCACAAGGAGTTAACCTTTGTTGACATGACAAGAACAACGAAAATATACAACCTTCACCCCTGAGCCATCTGAGCCATCGTTGTAGAAGATAGATCTGATCGATTCATTGTCCTATATTGAACTAACAATGTTGTTGTTTTATGCCATTGAGGTCACAAGTTCGAACCACAGATACAGTCTCTTGAACAAAATATAGAGTAAGACCGTATACATCAGATCACGAAGCGATATGTCTTCTCTCCGAATCCTATGTTCTGTGAAACGATCTTTTGCTAGTGCCTCGCAAATAATTTGTAACAGATTGAGGGGGGGGGGGGGGGGAATTTTTTTTTTTAATAAAAAAAAACAATGGATGACAAGTATGTCTTTGGTGATTTTAATAGGACATAAATTGATTCATTCATATTAAAAACACTTTTAAAAAAAAGGTGTTTTAATCAATAAAGGGGTGTCTTTATTAATGGCCACTATTAATTGAAACCAAGTAAAAAAAAAACAAATAGAAGCATCTGAAAGAGATTTCAAGGCTATATACTACGTAGATGGCAACAAATTTGCTTTCTGCTAATTTGGGCAACGACAAAATTTAGAAAAAAGGTTAATGGCGGCCTCTACGAGGGAGACAAAAATGGAATTATTTTAAGACTATGTTTGTTCTGTTTGATGTTTTTATCAAAGCTGCGAAAATGAAGGTATCCAAACCCACCAATAATAATTACAATCACTACTTACCTGTTTTATGAGAGGACTATAAATTAGTGCAAGTTGACAATTGTCTTTGTCTCTGTATAATCATAGGTCAACGCTCACGATCATAGTCTAATTACGTACTCTACAATACTAACGTCAAAATTTTATAGTTTTCGCATTTAGATTCAAACACTTATCAAATGATTTCAGCACTAAAATTATTCAATTATTTATTATATTCAGATTTCAAATTTCAGAATTCAGATTTCAATTTTACCAAACGCCCCTCAATTAACTATGTAATGTTTGTATAGTTAGTTAATGAGGCCAAAACATCTCCTCGAAAAATAATAAAAGGAAAAAAAATTAAGGATAGAATCACATCTGCAATGAGATTAATTATGGAAGGCTTAAAATAGGATCAGAAATTACAAAAACAAAAAACATTTCCTACTAGTTCCTATATCCTCGTGTATGGTATTTGAAGGTCTATGCATTAAACGTTCGCGATCGAACTTTAAGGTTGTCTTGTTTTTTTTCCCCCTCAATTTTTTTTTATCATTTATAAATCTATATGTTCTCTAATAGACTTTCTCCCCTTCTTTCAACCACTTTAACAGCTTGTGAGAAATGTTTTTAACATAAAATAATAATTTATTTATAAAAACTAATTACTTTTATAATAAAGATAAGGTTAGGATAATTAAAACGAGTGAATATATGAGATGACATGTATTGTTTCTTGGCCATGTACAAGGCATGTATTTTAACTAGAAAACTTTGGAGAAAATGATGTTGTTTGTGTTCCTTACGTTCGTTACTTTTGTTGGAAACTTTAATAACGGAATCATTCTATTTGTATTGACTAAACCTCTTTACTAACACACTACCACACCGTATCTTTATTATTGTGTCATTTATATAGGTACATGTAGAGTCGGATGTTTCAATAGAAGCAAACTTTATGTCCTTTTATGATATAGATATTGTTTGTCTGTCTCTCACCCTCCCCAGACTCTAGCGATAACTTTTGATGTCGTTGGAATATGTATTGTTGTTGTTGTATGTTGGACTAGAGCTTCAGAGTTCAGGCGGTCTCATCTGTCTTCTCTGTTTTAGAAATATTTTGATAGTTGATTTTTTTACTTAATATAAAATCAATTAAGATTATGTTTTTGATACACGTAGGTTATTTATTTTTGGGCCACATTTAAAGGTGGGGCTGGGGGAGTTTCTGGAGCTCCATGATCCATTTATGTTAAACCGACTGTGTGGTTGCTGGCGGCCGATCAACTAAAACATAAAATGCAATGATCCATTTAAAGACAAACTATAACTGCAATTGAAACACAATAATTTTTGGGCTTTGAGTGTTTCTCATCTATTTACTTTGGGCCCAATCTGAATGGTGTTTCTATAAGCCCAATGGACCATTATATTCCGTCCGAAACCACGTCACTATAACATAATTTCAAATTAAATCTTTATATATCATATTTTTTCTGCCACACGAACAAAAACAAAGTTCACGCAAAATATCAATACTGTTTATAGAAATTGACATTTTATATTGAACATCATGTTATAGAGATCGATTGATTATCATATAACTTAAACTATGTATTATATTAAATAAAGATAAACTATATAACCTAAATCGTGAGTATAGTTGCGTGTCCAGAACTTTAACTACCTCACATATGATATATATATATATATATGTCACATCTCAATCTAATATCATGGGTATGACCGATAATGCCTTAAAGATGCACATATCAAAAGCATATAGCCTCATAAATAAAGCACTCAAACATTTGAGAAAGCTTCACGAATTAAAACTTCTCATAAAACATCTCAAATATCTGTCTCATCATACATGCATACTTCCTAGCAATACATACTTCCTAACAAAAGCACGGCACACAAGTCTTATGAGTACATCATAATAAAAAAAGAAAGAGAAACATCAATACTTGACACTGTCATCAATCCTAAACTTCCTCATTAGATTCGTCTTCTAAAAACGATAAACATAATAAACGCATGCTCAATAAAAAAATTCAACCTTCTATATACTTTCATTGTTTCTATCTCTCCTGATTCCATAACCTATTCATACGTAGTTACATTCGTGCAATTTCATATAGTCGTACAAACATACATTTCATATAGCATATTCTTTTTTCTTGTCGTACTCTTATTTTCCTTCTCGGACGTTCCTACACACTCACATATATTTCATACTCATAATGCATTCTTTTAGACTCATCATAACACAAAAGAGATCTCAATGTAACGTCCTGACATAGGCCCATATCCATTATGTCATACATAGACGCGGGCTTATGCTCCCATGTATACGTACATTGCAATATGTGAGCTTAGATCCCCATATACCACCAACACAACACTTGGGATTAGGTCACCAATCTAAATCTAAGTCTCCAATTTGAAACATGTCTGTTGTATGGTTGAAAATCGGTTCCCAGAGAGAATGACGTTTTCTTTTCTCTCATGCGTCGATTTGTCATATGCCTAGGAAGGAAGACGAATTTTGATTTTTTTTTTGTTTCTTTTGCTCACATATAAAATAGCCTCGTTAATTAATTAATCAGGTAAATTACATTTTTTATCATTCGCTCTAAACATATTTTTGTGGGCCATCACAATATAAAATTACATATAAAAATTTATGGGAAAACACGTTATTTCTGTGGGTCCGAAAATTCATATCCTATAAATACATTCCATTAATCTCAGGAGACATAGTATGGTGTGTTTTTCATATTTTTTTTTCTCCTTTCCCTTTAGAGGAAGGATAGATACTTATGCAAAGCACAAATCACCACGCTCCCTCACCTAAATGCGTACACCGCAACGGACCCTGTAGCTATGGTACATTGGTTATCTAGTTTCAAAATGTGATATCTTAATTCGACCGATCTCATTGTTTTAGTCTTAATAAACTTTGTGGAGAATGTAAATCAGTAATCCAACAGCCTTTTAGATTGTTAAAAAAATTGTACCAAATTACTTAAATTGATAAAATCTAATCATCTAATTATTTGTAAAGTTGATGTGACGTACTGTAATCTTTTTTTCCCTTCAAATCATATTGTTATTGGTTTCTTAAATCATTGTAGCATCTACATTGAGCAAATTATACAGAGACATCTTATTATAATTAAAAAATAATCGAGACATGTGTTTTACGTGAACATAAGAGGTAAAGGAGTCATAATTATTTGACTTAAATATCTGTTTCAAAATCTTTTTCCTTTATTAAGATTGCAGAGGTTAAATAAAGAAAAGAGATCTTGTGAATTATTCAGGTTAAATTACCTTAAACAACTATTCTTTCTGTCTCAAAAATATTGTAATTATTTTTGTTTTTGTTTGTCTTAAAAATATTGTCTATTTTTTAAAAATAATAAATAGTAGTAGTTAAATTTCTATATTACACATTCAATTAACATTTAGATAAATCTCTATATTAGATAAATAACAAACTAAAGGCAAAATATAAATAGTAATCCATAAATTTTGACTTTTTTAAATTATATCCAAGTTAAAGCTATAACAATATTTTTATAATGGAGAGAATAACATATTTCGAACCATTGACCTCAAGAAGGTAAATATTAGTCAATGTTGTTTTTGATGCTAGATTATGCTCGTGGAAAAGCCATGCTCTTTCTTTTCTTTGGATATAAAAGGTCATATTCTAACCCTGATGGTCTCATCGCCCTCAAGAATTTTCGTGTATGATATAAATTAGATCATTCAGCGGGTTCCTAGGTGAGAGACTTGATACTCAGTGTCTACAAGATATCAGAACTTAAAGTCGGTCTGGTATCAAAAGCTGACAACATAGTCTAAACACCTGTATTACAGCCGGCAAGATTCAAACTAATAACATTGGATGTAATATATCAACTGAATATCAGTTGATCTATGCCGTGTGGATTCTCTTTCTTTTCATCCTTTCATCGCAATGGGATTTATCCTTTTAGCGGTAAATAGTATTTTCCTTTGGAGATTTTTTGAAGTTTATTTATAGATTAGTTTTTGTCCCATTAAAATTTTCATTATTCCTTACATGCGTATTGATAGAATTATATGTAGCGTATCTAAAATCGAACTCAACTAATCAAATGAACAGTCTTCCACACTGTGACACTGGCAACAAGCAGCTCAAAGCCTGCGGTGTCTGTACGTATATAAGATGTAGCTCGAAGGCTTCGATTTTTACTGAGCCAATGAGACCTAATAAAATCCAGAAAAAGATAAAGATAACCGCGAAGTATTTGTTTCAGGATTCAGGTAAGTTTCCCACATAGGATTGTGGTCCTGATGCTTTCTGTGCCTTCTTTTTTTGTGGTATTGATTTTGTCCAATCTGCTGTTTCATGTTCATGTTCAAGTAGCTGCCTTTTTATTAGCCACTTTGGTTTCTGACCGATCGTTCTTGAGGAAGAATCGGATTAGTGCTGAATTTTGAATGTTTTAACTCAATGATTACACATGACGGAGTCAAAGCAAGCAGAACTCTGGTATCCTCCCTTTAAAGATTGGTGCTTTAGTAGACTTATAGCCGAGAAAAATGGTGTTAGGGATTGGGTCCAGTCTTTTCGAAGTTTTATTTGAATTGTCTCAACTTAGTGGCAAGCAGTGGTTGTTCCTTTGCTTTCTTGGGCAATCAGGAACTGGAGTCCCCCCCCCCCCCTCTTGGGTGTATATGTTTGACTTTCCTTAGATAGAACGAGATTATTTTCATATTCAGGAGAAGTACAAATTGGAAATGTGTTGATTAATTTTACACATTTGTCTAAACGGAAAATGAGAACACATTCATATGCTATACCTTATTGCTTTATGTAAAGAGTTGCTCTTAATGGAGGTACATTTGATAATCTGGATTTTACCTCCAGGATTTGCAAGATAAACTGGGAATGACTTCTTGATTTGACGTTGTCTGATATCTGTCAGACAGTTGCATTTAAATGTATTTTGTATCCGAGGAAACTGCAGTTAATGACATGGGACACTGGTTTAGTAGACTGGAAATTGAATCGGAACTACTTGATGGTTTAACCCGCAGTTATGAGATTATAGGCAGTCCTACACCTAACAGACCAATGAGTTATGTGGACCATGAAATTGCGCAACTGACTAAGCTCAGATCAGGAGCCCATGAGAATTACAGCAGACTTATATCAGGGAAGCGCGAATATCCTGTTTCAGTCGTGAAGATGTTAGCAGGCCGAGAAGCTAACCTTACCAGGAGAGGAAAATTCTCAGCAGCTGATCGCTGCCATGTTCTAAGTAATTATTTGCCTGTCAATGGTCCTTGGGTTGTGGATCAGATGTCCACAAGGGCTTATGTATCACAGTTTTCAGCAGATGGTACCCTTTTTGTTGCTGCATTCCAGGTACCTTGATATCGCATCAAATGTCTGGATTTCATTCTATGCTTGTATATTGGTGGTTCTTCATCTTTAATTTCATTTTCAAGGAATGGTGTTATATTCCCTATCTTATTGCAAAGACAACAAGAAAAAGTTAGAAGATAACTGGCATCCATCAGGTCTTCTGATGTTAATAATCACTGCTACTGAAGTTTCTGAAACTCCATAAATGGTCCCATCTGTCATGATGCGTGCATGTTTCTCTTATGGCTGTAAACAATGGTCATTAAATGTTCTCCATGCAAGTTGAATGTTATATCATTTTGTTGCAAGTGTGTGGACACCTTGATGGTTATAGTCTTTGTTTCAACAGCTAATCCTCTCTTCTGTTCCTTAGGGAAGCCACATCAGAATATACAACGTGGAAAATGGGTGGAAAGTGCAGAAAAACATTCTTGCGAAAAGCTTGAGATGGACAGTCACAGATACATCTCTTTCACCAGATCAAAAATATCTTGTGTGTTTCAGGCTCTCATTTGTTTCTAGCATTACAGCAGCTGTTTTATGTTTATTTGTTTGTTTTGGGGTGGGTACAATGAGTTTACACTACTATGTTGAAACAAACCTGCAAAATTATTTTGGGAGTTGTTATATGCAATATTTAATAATCTTTCCTTTGGCCTATTGGGAACTGTCTCTGTTGATAAAGCTCTTAAGGGGGATCATTAAAGCGAAGTTTCATGTCTTCGTTAATATTAGGGACATCCCGTGCTTCTTGATAGGAACAAACTTTCAGCTTTAAGTGCATATCAAATGGGCACTTAAGGTGACGTATGGGCATCTCTTCAGGGATGTTATAGTCATCAATCTTCATTTCTGACGAGTGTTTGTTACAGTGTATCTTTGTTGACAGAGTTGTTCATGTACAGAGTGAGCATCCTGTCAGCTGAAGTGCAAATACTTCAACTTTGTTAGGTACCTAGTTCTTGTAAATGATATGAGAATGTAAATGGCAGCCACTGGCATGCCATGGTTGCACTTTTAGAGGCGGGGAGCTGATAATGTTTTGTTACAATTCCTGTTGATCATAAAAAAAAAAGAAAAGAAAAGTAGGGTTTAAGTGTATTTGCTTACTTTGCAAGGCAAATGTAGGTACCTTCCTTTGGCGGTTTGTTTGCTTGTATTTAACTCTTTTTGACGTTTTAGTTATGAAATTTGAGCACTTAACCTGGTGGTTTGGCATAAAACTTAAACATAGAAGCCTGTCGAATTTATTCTGTTAAGGGTTTCTGAGTAGCGATGGCTTGCCCTACTGTGACATTTGCAGTTGCATGCATTATGAGTTACACCGATGTTGTTTATATTGTTAAGTCCCCTTATTTTTATGATTGTTGATCTTATGCAGGTCTATGCAACTATGTCACCAGTTGTCCATATTGTTGACATTGGAACTACTACTACGGAATCACTAGCAAACATTACGGTACCAAGTTTGAAGCTCTATATAGTGGTTTCCAAATGAGATGGCTTGATGTGATTATTAGTGAAATGCTTGACTTGAAGCACTTCTTTTATGCATCAAGTGAATAGCATGTGGAACAAAAATAGCAAAACTTGCCTAAGCACTTGAATGTTAAAGGTTTCTGATTGCCTGGACCATTTATACTAGGTTTCATTCTTTATCGTCTTACAATGTGATGCTAATTGAGGGTGTCTTATCCAGGAAATTCACGATGGTTTGGATTTCTCTGGTACCGACAGTGCGGAATACTCTTTTGGGATCTTTTCACTTAAATTCTCAACAGATGGGCGAGAACTTGTAGCTGGAAGCAGTGATGATGCAATATATGTTTATGATCTTGAAGCGAACAAACTATCACTTCGAATAGCAGCGCACACGGTGGTTAAATTGTTATTATTTGGCTTATATTCCTGCATTTTCCGATTGTTTTGTCTTAGTTATTCCTAATGTTCTATATGTACTCCTGGGATCCATTCAGATCTATTAAACATTTTAAGAAATATTCATGTGGCTATCGATTAAATGCCTGGTCAGACTCCATTTGCATTTAAGATTTTCACCATTTAATAAGCACGAGCAAGAATTTATAGTTCCAGGATTTACATGGTGTGGAGGTTTTGGATTCTCTTTGTCG
The DNA here is from genome assembly GCA_036186865.1 of Eustoma russellianum. NCBI lineage: Eukaryota > Viridiplantae > Streptophyta > Magnoliopsida > Gentianales > Gentianaceae > Eustoma > Eustoma russellianum. The sequence goes on along the minus strand of AP025099.1, from coordinate 52,760 downwards.
CACCGTTTGACGGAAAAATTCCTACCCAGCCTTGGAAGTGTTATACGAGATCTTTGCTTCTGCTTCCTTACTGGGTGCCAGGGGAGGGGAGAGGAGGTGTGTGTGTGTGCAATAAAGTAACAGAGGACAAAACCTTGCATGGGGCTCACTTGGAAAGGCATGGATAACTACGAGAATCACTGTACTGCATGTCTGCGATTTGCTAATCACCTTATCTCCGTTTAGAAACACTAACATCCTCCTTCACGGGAAGTTTTTCCCATTGCTTGGTGGTGTAAAGTTTCAAATTTCTGAACTTTTCAATTGGGACTGCGTGACTATGTCCACCCCTTTATGAGCTTATCCACCATATGAATATAAGTGGTGTTGAAGAAGTAGATAAGCATACGATTGTCGTGCCAATTACCTTCGTCGGAGGTGGATAAGCATACGAAGTATGGAATAGTCATTCCTTTCTTGCCTTGTGGTGTCGAATTCTTCTCCCTTTGGCGATGTCAGTCATCAAATTTTTGAGGCTTTTTTAACTTCTCAGTTGGAAATTTTTACGTCTAAACTTTAGGTGAAAAGCTTCTCAGAATTATCTTATTAGGCGAGTAAGAGATATCAATCCTAAGGCGACGCTTTCATCACAAAATTTAATGTGTGTGTGTGACCTTTCCATGCAGTCTGATGTCAACACTGTATGTTTTGCTGACGAGAGTGGTCATCTTATTTATTCTGGGAGTGATGACAATCTCTGCAAGGTATTCTTCCGCCGCCCCTCAATGTTATTCTTCCATGTCCTCTTTGTTGGCTGATTTCTCGGATATAACTTGGACAGTAATAACTTATTACCTTTTAGATTTTTAAACCATGGTTTTAAACGGAAAACCAATCATGATGAACAGACCCTTATTGGCTGAAGAAAGAATTTTAAAATCAGAAGTAACTTTTTACCCTTGATACTTACATATCGCTGGTCTTCAGAGCTCTCAGAATATATATGATTATTGGACTTTTTATTCCTAAACCTTGTCCAGCTCTAAATATTTATGCCTAGTTATTTTGGTACTGGTGGGCATCCTATGCTGACAAGAAAAAAGAGGGGAGAAATTTAAATCGCATCGCATCCTCTATCTCACCCAATGAGATTATGCCATATACAACAACAACAATCAATACCCAATATATCCCAACGACAGCACAAGCTATCGTTAGGGTCTGGGGAGTTCAATACCCAGTATATCCCAACGACAGCACAAGCTATCGTTAGGGTCTGGGGAGTTCGGAAGGCAGACAAACAATTAACTTATTATTGTTGATCCATTTGGCTTCTTCGGACAGCCCTCTTACCTGAGGATATATGAGTCACTATGTGGTTTTCTGTGCAAGAATCTCTAAAGAAGAAGGTTTTAAAGTGGCTAAAGTATGACTGTTGGTTTGTTGTTGTCATTGACAAATCTGGCCAATCCTAGCAAATAATTGCAGTCATGTGCCAAATTCTTTAGGAATGTATACTGCTGAAGTTGGACTTGTTTGCTTCACAATATATATTGGATAGTAGTCACATGAATAATTGATTCAAGAAAGCCTCTTAACACCTCATGTATGTATTTTGGATGACTTGCTGCTTAATATAGGTCTGGGACAGAAGATGCTTTCGAGCCAAAGGAAAGCCTGCAGGAGTCCTCATTGGACATCTAGAAGGTGTTACATTTCTTGACAGTCGTGGAGATGGTCGCTATTTCATTTCAAACGGAAAAGATCAGGCTATAAAACTTTGGGATATAAGGAAAATGTCTTCTAAGGTTCCTCGGTATGATACTTTTTTCCTTTTCTCTCTCCCCCCTCCCCTCTCCCTCTCTAATGCTGGTTCTTGAAATTCATTTGCTTTTGGCATAATGTGTGGTCTTGTTTGCTGTTAAAAGCTTGCCAAGTTACCCCTTCACAAATAAGCAGTTTTAGATCATTACGTTAAAGCAAGTCTGGTGCGCTGAAGTTTCCTACATATGCAATGTTTTGGAGAGTCTCCTCATATAGGATCTGGCGTTTGTGGATTTGCTTTGTCATGAGTGTTTTTTCTACATCTTTTTATCCGGACCATAGTTTACATGGACATTCTTTCAGTTGCACCATTTTGAGGGACAAATCTCCACATTTTGTATGCACTTATACCATAGCATGCCATTTGTTTAACTGAAACGTTGCTAAAATATTACGGGTAGTGTCAAGCTGGATCAGTTGAGACAGCTCGAGATTTATTTATTTATTATTGTTATTATGGAAAATTGTTATATTGACCTCACTTAGACTTTATTTGTTGACCCCATTCAGCAAAGAAAGTGCACATTTCCTTTAGTGTTTGTAGTATTTTATTCTTGTTACTTATGTGTTTGATATGTTGACACCTCATTTTACTCTGGCTCCATCCGTGCCTATGTGTCTAGGTTGTTGACCTTGGCTGTTTCCTCCTGTTCTTATCTGCTGTATTATCTTGTATTGTTCTATGTAGTATCTTAGAAGTACATAGAGTAGATGATTATCTAAATAGACGTGATTAAATTAATATCACAAACCATGGACCAATTTAGTTTTTGGATGCATTGTGATGCATTTTTGCTATTACTTTTCAGTGATCGAGGGTATAGGGATTGGGACTATAGATGGATGGAGTACCCTCCTCAGGCTAGAGAGTTGAAGCATCCAGGTGATCAATCAGTGGCAACTTATAGAGGTCATTCAGTCTTGCGCACTCTTATTCGCTGTTATTTCTCTCCTGCACATAGGTAATTCATTTATTTTGGAATGTGTCTAGTCCTTATTTGCTATCTTTCGATGTACTCCTCGATCCATCGACCTTGACTATAATTAAAAACTTCTAACTAATTTGACATATGCTTGTCTTTTACTACTGAGCAGCACCGGGCAGAAGTACATTTATACTGGATCACATGATTCTTCTGTGTACATATATGATCTGGTAAGTTCTGAGTTTCACGCATTAGTATACACTATACAGTTATTTTGTATATGGCTTTGTCTAGTATATAAATATATCCACTGCATCATTCATCAGATGTTCATGTCATTGCCTCGGAAACGGGTGCCAACATTTATTCTTTACTTCATAGTTCTCTACAAGAATCATCTTGCAAAAATGTGTTCCGATTTATAGGTAACCGGAGGTCAAGTTGCGAAACTGCAGTACCATAGCTCGACTGTGAGAGATTGTAGTTGGCACCCTAATTATCCAATGCTGGTCAGCTCTTCTTGGGATGGAGATGTAGTCAAATGGGAATTCCCTGGAATTGAAGAGGGAGGAGACTCCTCAAACAAGCAGCAGCATTTCCGAAGGAGACATTTCTACTGAAGACTGTTATGTAAATACGTCCATGCAACTTTGTTTTCGTGAAGTGGTAGGGGCATTGCACCATCTCAACCATCAAAAGTATATAGCGTGTATATTATTACTACTTTAATAAAGGGCAAGGAGATTGAATCTTGGTATGTACGTAAATGCTTCATTCAGATTCAGAGATATTTAATACTTGCTGCTATCAGGCTGCCAACAGATTTGGGATTATGTAATGGAAGGAGGGAGTTTATGTCTTTGTGGGTTTCTAGCAACATTCACATGATGAAAACATATGTGGAAGGAAAAAAAGAAGAACCATGTCTCTGGAAAACTCGGGGTGTTTACTCTGGAAGTTAAAAGAGAAGATTTTACATCAAAATGCGTCACAATGGGATGGCACGGTCGCAGAGTCCCATGCAATGCTCTCTAAATTTCTGGTCCTAAAGGTATGTACATAAGGAACGAGAAAGCGACAACATTCATTTCTTTGGGGGTGGGTTCTCCCCCACCTATACCAGAAGCCACTTAGTCAGGTGAGATGTAAATCGAGGGATGTGCTCCACCGACAGCCCTGCAAAGGGAGAGGACACACGAGACTCAGCCAGCCCAGAGGCAACCCTTGTAATATTTCAACAAGGATTGTCTCCACACGGACTCGAACTCGGAACGTCGGGGTTCTAGCCCTAATCACCTTTGCCACTTACCACTGGACTATGCCCCTGGGGGCGACAACATTCATTTCTTGTTGAAGATATATAGAGATGACTTATACATTCCTACACACCCTGTGGGACCCTAATAGGTCCATGAAATGACTTGATAGGCTGACATGACAGCCCGTCGGTTGTTCCTTCGGTGCCAATAGGCTCCTTGTGATGTCTTTATGCTGACAAACTTCTACTAGTGGGCACTGAGAACTTGATTTACATCTCTACACAATCTGTGGGACCGGAGTTGGCAGCAACTTTTAATGATTGGTGTCAACCTTTTATATGGAGATGAATTTTATTTCTTCGGTTCTTATGTCATGGATTGAAGAAGGAGACGCATGTAATAACTGATAATTAAACCCCTCGATCATCCTCGCTTCTGTTAATCAATTTGTTTTACTTCTCATAAGAACACCGTGGCATAGTTTTATCAAATATACATCTATTAATTATTCTACTCCTTATAGTATATGAATATCTAGATCATACAAATAACTTTGAGATGAAAAACAAGGCACATGATTCAAATTAAGCAAAAAAAATCATATATGTCCTAAGTGTACATAAATTTCTTTTATTAATTACGCTGTATTTTGAATATTAAAAGCATCATGCTGTGAAATTCTATTATGTACTGCAAATGCATGTAAGAGGTACCAGTTACTGTGCTACAAAACTTATCTAAGCGGAATAAATTAAAATTTTCTTGTTCTATACATAAACTTACCCACCAACACCAATTTATACATGATCAAAAAAGTTTCAAACCGTAATCCTAACCCAAAAAAACTAGAACCGTATCAAACCGTAACCTAAACTTTAGAATCTAGATTTGGTTACAACAACATTATCTTATTTTTTTAGAGGTTTCTACATATGGCGGTGTATGGGAGGTCTACACAACTATACCTATGTATTAGAAACACACAAAGGTTGTTTCCTAATGATCTATAATAAAAATTGCGTCAAGCTTTGTCGATCAACTGATACTTCACAATATCTAGGTTTGGTCACGATTTATGATTTTTTAAATGAAAACCAAAATTGTCGGTTTTGGTTTGACCTAAACCGTAAAACCAACCAATAAACCCGTGGTTGGAAACCACCAGAAAAACTATGGTATAAACCGTAATTTTTCTAAATATAATTCTTATTCATACATTGAATAGTTTTCCATTAGTTTTTTTAGTGAATATGGACCGTGGTGTAAATCGTAGGCTTCTTAACTCTAATCTGAATCTTAAACTATTTATTTATCAAAGTATTTCTGATATTGCATACCATGTATCATATTTTCATTTTGTAAAAAAAGAAAAAGTAAGAGTGTATGTATGTTATGTGTATGTGTATGTGTTTAAATGAGATAGAGTAGGACAAAATTTTACACGCAAAGCGTTAGCAGCAGTGGTGATGTCTTTCTTTTTATGTTTTTGATGGACAAAAAGCTTATAGGACCAGCAAAAAAGGGATAAGGTTAGGTGGCATTAGATCTGTAGGACCAGTAACTTAACTTAAGCCCCAATCAGACACAGACTAAAGCTTCTATCCACTTTTGACTCGTCATTATATCGATGATTAAGGAAATCATACCTTATAGTAACATGGGAAAGCAAAAGCACTGAATTGACCATGTCTATATACTCCTTTGCTTTTGTCTAATCAACATTAGTTATAAGACTTCTCTTTTTTTTTTTATTATAGCAAATCAATTACGTCCCCCCCCCACCCCCTCTCTCTACGGTCTCCATGTGGAGGAAAAGAAGGTTATTTTGGGTCTTATTGTTTCGATAACATGATATGATAGACCGGGTTATTTTGGGAAACTATTGACAAATATGGCAACATTTTCGGAATTGGCTGCTTCCTAAGCTATTTATCCATAACTTCCTCAAATTTTTATTGGTTGAAAAAATTACACATAAAACTAAGACACAATATAACAAGGAGTCATTAAAATATATATAATTGAAAAAAAACAAAATCTTTGAAATATAAATTTTAGCGACAATATCATCCAGTATTGATATAACCATATAGAGTCGGTAAGTCTCACTGGAATAAAAATCTCTATTTCTTAGAATAGATATATTGTTTGACTGCCTCTTACCTTTCTCTGATCTTGGCGGTTGCTTTTGATGTCGTTGGAATATACATGGTATCATGGTTGTTGTTGTTATTGATATAACCATAGTGCCTCTATACTCCTTCCTCATCTTTTTTAACAATTGGAAGAGTATATGTTAGTACGCAATTAACTCATCCACTTATAAAAACAATGAAAAAGGTGCTAATATAATGCCCCCCTTCTCAGGAGAAGGAAAAGGATTTAATCAATTGAATACAGAAATGGAAGAGCCAATCAGCCAAGATCTGACTCCCTGCCCTGTTGGCTCTGAACACCGCCAACCATATAGCCGTTATCCTCGAGCTTCCAAGAAAATAAATAAACATAAACTTTTATAGCCGTTATCATAAATAAACAATAACAGGAAAAAAAGAGAAAAATAGGGAACATTCTCATCAAAACAACCTAGTATTTGATTATCCTACGGCCACACAACCCTCCAAATTATATAATACAACGTTACGCACCTTACCTTAAACACCCCTCCCAAATAATCTCCTCACTAAATTTTACCCCCTCAAAAAATGAGAATCCAATTAATACTATCATTACAAACATAATATAGTAGACTTTCAAGAGAGTTTCTATGATTATCCACAGTTTTAATTAAAATTAAACCATAAGAGTTAACACCACCACGGCACCACCCAACAACAACAACAAAAGAATTTCGATTTTCCGATTGTGCCCTTTGTAGAACAAGCTAATTTCCCATTTTAGCCTTCCATTCAATGCATTGTTCAGTGGGCCTGCTCTTTTGGTTGCCAGCTTTCAAAGGACAGGCCGTTTGGAAGGGAAGCACCATGCAATTGTATTGCAAGCAAATCGAACTGCTTAGTGGAATCTCAGCCGTCGGATTAATACCAATTCCGGTCAAATAGTTGTGCTGCAGATACAGTATCAAAATGCTACCCGAAAGCAGCCGGTCCACTAACCCATCTGGCACTTGACCCATGAACCGGTTATTGTTTAGATAAAGATTTTGTACAGACGAGAACAACGGTGATATTTCACCTGATAACCGGTTATAGCTAAGATCAATGGTTGGGATTGTGACCTGAGCAACCGGTCGAACCGGGCCAAAGAACACGTTCCTTTGCAGTTGGAGATTTGTGATGGGAAAGCTAAACAAATTACTCGGAATAGAACCAGTGAATTGGTTTAGACTTAGGTCCAGATAGTTTAAGTTGTTCAGACCACTCAGAAGCCGGTCCACCGGTCCGGTGAACCGGTTCCAGGATACAGAAAGATACTGAAGTGATTGCGGCAGTGAACCGGGAGAGATTGGACCGGAGAGATTATTCTGCTTGACGTCAAACCGGGTCAGACTCTGAGAAGTAAACGGAGGGAGTGAACCGGATAACTTATTGCGGCAGAGAATCAAATTGGCCAGAGACGGCAAAGCTCCGATCGACGATGAAATATTTCCTGTGAGCTGATTGAAGCTCAGGTCAAGGGTTCGTAGTTGACGGAGCCTACCCAGAGAGGCCGGAATTTCGCCGGAGATGAAGTTTCGACTAACGGCTAAAAACCTCAGGTTGTCTAACTGGGAAAATGTGTCGGGTAACTGGCCGAAGATCCGACCCGGGACCACAGTGAACTCGGCGAGAGAACTAAGCTTTCCAATGGCGGGGTCAAGTCTTCCGGTAAGACCAGGTGACCCGGCTCTAGGATCGCCTAAATTTAAGGCAATGACTTTGTCGGAATCGCAAAATACTCCGGCGAAATTGCATGGGTCGGAAGTGAAATCCCAGGAAGCAAAATAATTAGAACCCGGCAAATCATCCAATCCTTTTCGAATTGATTGTAAAGCCAAAAAATCAACCGGGTCCAACATCGCGTGAGCAAGAAAACTGAAAATAATGAGATGGGTCTGGAGCAAGAAGAGTGATCTTATCTTTCCAATAGCATGCCTCGACATAGTTGTATTTTTTCTAGAACGAAGAAGAAGAACGGCAGAAGACGACCATATATAGGGATAATAGGACTTGTAAAAAATGCTTTTCCGTGAATCCCAGCAATTTCCCGTGTATGTGATAGAGCCGTGAAAGCTTTAGTGGATGCTGCTGGAGGTGAGATAATCAAGAAGTATTATTTTATGGAGATGGGTTTCTTGAGAGAAAAGCAGGAGAGTGGAAAATGGGAGGAGAAAGTTGGGCTTGTGGGAGAAGATTGCAGTGGTGGAGGAATTCATACGCAGAGCAATCACTGAGGCTGATAGAATCGCTTCTCTTATTTTAACACTTTCTTATGTACCCTATTTCTTTCTAAATTAAGAAAATGAATACTTCTTCGCTCAAAAAAAAAAATATTATCATAATTTTAATTTGAACATATTTATAAAATTCAAATTTTTTAATATTTTTTCTTATTTTACCTTTAGTTTTTTGCTTGAGATAAAATAGAAAAATTGTGTAAATGTTAATTGAATGGCTAGTATAAAATCTTTGAATATTAATACTTATTTTTAGAAAACAGACAATAATTTTATTAGAATAAACCAAAATGAAAATGAAGACAATATTTTTAAAACGGATACATATACAAATGTTTTAGCGAGAGAGCCACTATATTAATATGTACTTGAAGATGAGTATAATGCAAAAGTCTAACGTTTCTTCTTCAAAAATATTGTAACTGATTTTGTTTATATAGCTTAAAATTATTTAAAGCATGTGAAGAAAATAATGTAACTATATTTTTAAAACGTAGAAATGGTTTTGTATCAAATAATTCCACTCTTTTGTTTTGAAAGAATGAATTCATCTTCGATACCCAGTATATCCTAACGACAGTAAAGCTATCGTTAGAGTCTGGAGAAGATAAGCGGTAGGCAGAGAAATAACTCTATTCCAAGAGACTTTAAGTGAGACCCCGACATGTTAGTGGTGTAAATTTAGTGTTGATTTACCTACTTTACACGTGGCTCGTGGGCTGGACCGGGGTATACGAGTGAGGTGGCAATGTTTGGGCGACTGGGTTCGGAAGCAAACGGTTGTCCGAGCCTACATGGGGTGGCGAACCACAGGCTCGTGCTTTACTGGAGGGGAGGTTTGATCTTGAGGTGATTTCCGGAAGAAAACGCGTGACCTGCAGCCGCTGCCAAAAGTATTTGGTTCTGCTGCCACACAACCACAAATAATCATTACATAACAAATTTTTTGCTTCTTCTAGGAAATTTTATTTAATAAAAAATACTATATATATTATATATGTATGTACATATGTATTTATGCATAGTCTGTTCTAATTTTCCCTTATATATTGAGCCAGAAAGCACTATATCAGTAAATGAAAAAAGAGTTACAGAAAATAGACATATTATTCTGTGAAAAGTATATTACGTTGTGCAATATATAAATTCATTTTTCTTTATTACCATTATATATCCCCGATAATCATACATATCTTTTTTCTTAAATACTTTCTGTTATGCAAAACTGCTCAAATGATATCATAAAAGTGGATTTTCTTTAGATTTTTAAAGTAATTATTCGGGCCCCTCAATGAAATAGGAAAAACACTTTGATTTGAAAGAAGTAGTTAACCTAATTCCATAGTCTTTTCATCGTTTTGGATAATCTTATGCTATATAATTTAAATAATTGTGTGGAAATTATGGATCCGCCCCTTACATACATATCTTCTATTAGTTATGGAGTAAATAATAAGGTATAATATAGTCACTTATTGAATATTTTAAAATTTGCAAAAACCGGAGGATTGTGTCAAAAGAAAGTTGCTATGACAGGAGATATATTACAAGATATTTTTTCTCCCTTGACCATTCCATAAAATCAACGTAAATTTACCATTTCACTGAACCATATTTCCATTGGTACTAGGGCGGTAAATGAACGAAGCCGTTCGATTGTTCGGCTCGTTTGGCTTGAGCTCGAGCTCGGCTCGGATAAAAGGTTAATGAACAAAGCTTGGACACCTTTTTTTGTTCGAACTCGGTAAGTGACACCGTTTGTTTAAGGTGTTCGGCTCGTTAATATTGTTCGTGAGTTAAACGAACCAAGCTTGAACAATTAAATATGTTCGTTTAAATAAACGAACAAGCCTGACTCGTTCGCTAAGTTAAATGAACTGAGCTTGAACACCGCAATGCTCGGCTCGTTTGCCTCGTTTATAGTCCTAATTGGTACCTTTTTTTTTTGTTTTTTTGTGGGTTCATGGTTGCGAGATGTACAAAATTGACAATATTTAAAATAGACTAGAGTAGTAATCTAGTTGTATTTTAGATATTGTCAATTTCATACATAGGGATGCTGTAAGTGACTAATGATTAAGTGAGTAAAGATCAACTAAGCCAGGATTATGTTACAAGGGAAATTCTATTATTACAATCTTATTTGTATTATCAATTACAGAGAAATCCGTAACAAATATTTTTCGTTTTTCATTCTATGGTGGCGAGACTCGGAGCCAAATCATAAAAAAAAAAAAGAAGGAAGAATACTACTTGGCCCATTGTATTAATAATAACTATATTAAAGGATTTTGCAAATCTTATAACAAAATTTATTAATTTATGTGTTATATATCAAACTTTAATTGAATCTCTTGATAAGCAGTAACTCTCTTTAGGCTGAAGTTTCCACCTACATGCGTGAATATGTAACATGTAACTAGGGCTGTAAACGAGCCGAACGAACTGAGCATTCCGTTGTTCAAGCTCTATTCATTTAACTTAGCGAACGAGTCGAGCTTGTTCGTTTATTTAAACGAACATATTTACATGTTCAAGCTTGGTTCGTTTAACTCACAAACAACATTAACGAGCCGAACACCTTAAACGAACGGTACTACTTACCGAGTCCGAGCAGAAAAATGTGTTCAAACTCTGTTCATTAATCTTTTATCTAAGTCGAGCTCGAGCTCGAACCAAACGAGCCGAACAACCGAACGGTTTAGTTCATTTACAGCCCTACATGTAACTGATACAATGTATAAATCTGTAGGAGTTAGAATTTTATTAAGTGTACTATCACTTTTTTTCAGTGTTGAAAAAAGATTATGGGGACAGGACACGGACCGCCTGGAAGCTCTTGGTCATATGTGGCGTGCAATCTACGTCTATACTTAAAAGGCAAACAAGTTAATTAATTAACTCATTAAGCTTTTACCAAAAAGAAATACTCAATTGTTTTGCTTGTTTAAGGCTTTAGATGATAATATTTTGTTTATAAGAATGACTACTAGCAGAAATATTTGGTGTCATTGGCTTTAAAGTATCTAACTGTAAAAGGTTTGTACAATAAATTATCCATTTATGATATAGAAAATAATTTAATGTGGCACTCGTTTTAATCTTCGTAACGAACTTTATTTACTATAATGTAATCGACAGTTACACACAATATCATCATTTTCTACGAATATTATTTCTTACAAAAAATTAAAAAAAAAATATTAAGTTAAAAGTTATGTGAGAAAATACGTACAAACGTCTAAAATATGGATTTGTAATACGAGACATTGATAAGGGGATGAAACCGTCTCCTTATTTTTTTTTTCTCCTAATGTGTTTTTACACCGTTTCACTATATGTTATATGTAAAATTTAAATAGATCTCACACATAACACCTCAGTATGATAGTTTAAAAACACATTGTGTGAAGGGAGAATCAACATCAAACTGGTCTCATGACATAGTCCAGTTGGTATTCGGGTCGGGATTCGTTACAAGAGGTCACGAGTTCGATTTCAAGGACACGCACAGTGTGAGTGTTCCTCTGATGCTAAGCCGAAGGTCTGGTTTACGGGAGGAACACCTTGTATAGGTCACTGTGTAAGATCTCGCCCAATCTATGAGGCCGCTGAACTCCTGATTTGATACTCCATACATGTTCCTTGGAGTTGGAACGGTGGAATCCCGAGATGAGGAATTTCACCTTTTGCTCCAAGAATCAACATCAAAGTGGGGGAGAAGGTTTGACCCCAATAAGCTTTTTCAGCATATAACAGCTTCTGGCAGCAGACTGCGGAGAGTACGTTGTGGATCTCAGAGACCATAGAATACTTGGGGTACAAGGCTTGCCATGGTTTGCCTCCTACTTGTTTGGTCCTTTTTTTGCCTTTTTTATTCACTCTCGTTTCTGCTTCCAATATGGGCATCTGCCTACACCACCAGAATCGGTAAAACTTTTATGTATATTATATATCTCGTACTATAAGTTTAACAAATTCATGTATTTACTGTTTATTCTAATTTAATGCGAGTTTCAAGAGGAGACAGAAAACGACGTCTAACCGACCAGTTGAAAACCTCATGGTAGAGAAAAATAGGAGTAAATGCAGGTTCAAACTGACTTGAGATGATAAGATTAGACATGACTTACTAAATTTGTACCTCTTTTAGTACATGATTCAGGATAGGAGTTCATGGAGGCAGAGTATTGAGGTTAACAAAGTTTAAGCAGGATATAAGGGCAACCTAGAGTATACTTAGGGATTTAGATATGCTATACACTTTAGGTTGACTTTGTGCTTTTTGTTTTTATCCTTGTCTTTCATTATATGTGCATATACATGGTATGTATACTTTCATATCGGAAGCATTCTATTTGTATTTACTAAACTCTTTCACTAACACATCAGCACATCATATCCCTATTGTTGTGTCATTTATACATGTTCATATAGAGCTGGGGGTCTCACTGGAAACAAACACTCTATCATTTAGGATGTAGGTATTATTTGCTTGCCTCTCACCCTCTCCAGACCCTAGCGATAGTTTTTGGTGCCGTTGGAATATGCTGGATATGTTTTGTTGTTGTTGTAATTTAATGTGAATGATGGATATGTGGTGTTGTTGTAATTTAATGTGACTGACGATGCCTTTAGTTAAGAAAACTTAATATGAGAAAAACTTAAAATGCACATACTTTTTGACAATACAGACTATACAGTACAGTAATTCTTTCAGGATACTGAGGGACTGTTAAGCCAGTGGGTCTGTGTACTTCCACCAAATCATTGACTCTTGCTCATCAAGACACTCAGGACAGGCTTCTTGCCAACGATTTCCCTTTCTTTTAACTTTTCGTTTGACCACCTACCGGTCCTAGCCTTACTTTGGTTGGCCAAAGTGATTCTCTACCGTTTAAAATCATCACTATATATAATGAAAACTTATAAATCAAAATTTTAGTCATGTTTAAATTCATTTGAGGTAAAAGCATATGATTTTATAATATAATTATAATATAGATAGTATAAAATATTTAATATTATACTTGTTCTAATCTTCATAATTGTATTCTTTAATAAAAAACATTCATTTTTCCAAATAATGTCATTATTCTTTACAAAATTTATTTCTTTCCTATGATAAAAAATATAAGAAAAACGCGATTTGTTACAAAACATTACATAGTTTTGTTACAAAACATTACACACATCTTTAGTCTTTTGACTAAAGGAAATCTTATCTTCTATGCAAACATAAGAGTCTAACATGTCTTTTTCCCCTCCTGGTACAATCGAGCCACGTTTTAATCTCTCATAACCCAATTGTTTTATCTCTCTGTTGGACATATTGATCTTCATGATTACGTCAATCGGAATGGGATTCCTAACCCCCTTTTTCCTCACCCCTTGTGACTGCATGACACGTGGCAGTTAAGGGGTTGTGATTGCCTGACACGTGGCAGTTAGGGGGGTGGTGAGGCTAGATGCATGTGACCTGCATCTAGCCTCACCTCCCCTGACTGCCACGTGTCGCACGGTCCTTTGTGACCGCACTACATAGGCGGTCAGGGGATCCAGACCCGATTCAAGTACTCATCAATTAGCTACAAGAAAACCATTCAGTGTTGCAATCATAAACGCTTAGACAGGAAAACAAACAATGCTATGATTTTTACAACAATTGGAAGCCTGTACTAACAACTTCATCATAATTTGCTCTTGCAAATTCAAATAGAGAACATGATGTGTTTGTTCAGCATTGGTCACTTCTATTTATCTTAATATTCAAGATGTCACATAACATATAATATATACCTCTATTCATTTATTTATTTCACTAGTCGCACGGCATCATTATAATTCATTTAAATACACAAAATCCTTTAGTTTTATAGATCAATTATCACCAATAAACTATCATATAAAATGCATACCTCATAAAACCACAACATATTTCTATACGACCAAAATTAATATTAAAATAGACATATCAAAATATAATTTCGTAAAACTTCTTTTTTTCTACGAAAGGATCATATTTTATTGCACCAGAAAAGTATTTACATCAACCTACCAACGAATAAAGAACGCGTAGCTAAAGTTAACTGTAAAATAAATTTATATGAAAAGCAAATTTTAGATCATGTACTCTCTATAACACGTCATGCAGAAAGATCCTTGCTGGTATCAGTCGGTCCACTTTGTTATGGATCAGCTGGTTACACCATAATCAGATGCCATACACTAACTCCCGATACACAGATTGCCATCCGTTGGTCATGAAACTCGAAACAAAGCTACTTAATAGGTTCATATCCATCCAATTTCTAGGGTCCGGCACACTCCAAAACCTTCCCTGTTTCGGGGGTCAATCACACCTCTCCTTATTTTTACAAAAACACAAAACTTTGAATCAGATACTTATTTTCTTCTGCTATGCTTAACCAAGTATCATGCACTTAGGCAATCTCAAGTGCTCCGTCATCAATTAAGAAGAGTTTGCTATTATTAATGAAGAACCAAACTCTGGAATTTCAAATTGAACTGTCCGGGAACCATAGTTCTCGAGACCACGTAAAGCTGTCTCATCTTTCCCCTGCAACGTTGTAGACCCAAGATCATCCATCTCTTCTGCAAAAGTCTCCTGCTCAAAATCTGGGCAGCATATTTGTTATAACAAATTTATGACAAATATCCAAGACTTCATCTGGGCTCTGCATACGCCTGAGCCGACCCTCCAAAACAGGTTTTATACAACCTTTATTCCAGCATAAGCTATACGCTAAAATGCCCGCAACTGACTTGAGCGTCGGAGGGTTTTATGTCCCCGGGTCCTCTAACGTTGTTATTTGTGCAGCTCAGCCGATAAGGCTAATTTCGGACAACTAACATAAGGTTGACGGCGTATCCCCCAGGTCATACCTATTACTTGGTGATAAATCCGACATCATCAGCCAATGTTTCGAAATCACTTCAGTCTTTTGAATACACTAAAGAAAATAGCCATATTTCATATTGATTTGTCTCCTCGATTGGATATATTTTAATTCTGCATTATCCATTGTGACGCGGTTCCAAAAGGATTGTATAGAGGATGAGTTCTAAATATAGAAGGACAAATACGACTCGACTCAAAAAAAACTCTTTTGGAGATAGATGAAAGTCTTTATAAACAGATTCTTCTTAACTTCATGTAATTGAAGTTCAGGAGTGGGGTGACACATCATGCAAGCATTAGTTGGATTTTTTTCTAAGAAAATCTTACCTTTATCATAAAGTCAAAATCACACAGTTTTGTTACAAAACGTTACACACCTCTGTGTTTTTTTAACAAAAAAATTTTTCATAACTTCCTAACTTATGTAGTCTTTTGACTAAAAGAAATCTTCTATTCTATGCAAACAGAAGAGTCTAACATGTTTCTTCCCCCCTCCTAAACTCAAGTATATACCTACCCACACCATCGAGCTGCAAACAGGTACAATCGATCCATGTTTTAATCCCTCGTAACCCATTTCTCTCCGTTGGACACATTGATCTTCATGATTACGTCAACGATTCAAGTACTCCTTAATTAGCTAAGAGAAAACCATTCAGTGTTGCAATCATAAACGCTTAGACAGGAAAACGAACAATGCTATGATTTCTACAACAATTGGAAGCATGTACTAACAACTTCATCATAATTTGGTCTTGCAAATTCATATAGAGAACATGATGAGTGATGAGACCAACAATCACCTGTTCAGATAAAAGATTCTCAAGTTAGTCAGTAACGGTCAACGTAACTCAATCTCAGCTAGTTGACTGGTCAATCTCGACCTGGCTTAAGGTTTGCCTCGGCCGCAAGTCTGCCTCGACCAACAAGCTCGGCCTCCTTCACCCCAGCTAAGGCAGGTCATCAAAGGCAATTAAGACAGGACAGAGTCACATCTCAGTTCTTGGTCAGCTCGGCCACCTCCCTAAGGCAGCACCTCAGATCGGCAAGTACTCGACCCAGTAAAAGCATGGTCAGACCTACTACAAGTCTGTCCAGCCCAGCTCGACAGATCTCACTATTCACCTTGGCCAAACCGCATTCGGGACAATTTAGCTCGGCCACTGTACGCTTCGGCAGATCTAGCTCGGCCATAGTATGCCTAAACAGAGTCTTGCCACGCAGTAAACATGGCCTCCTAGCCCGACACATGGCCTGATGCAACCCAAAACTGTCAACAGTGCATCCATTTATCTCCACATGTCAGTCATACAAGAGAGAACAGCCAACACAGCAAACATCAGCTGCTGTATGGCAATCATGCAAGGCAGAACTGCCACCTAGACAGCCAGGTGTCACTACCACCTCCATTCTGGGACACGCAACTCTCAGCTTCAACCGTTATAAATAGGAGTTTCATCAACAGAAGCAAGTGGAAGTGCTCTTTAGGTCTTCTCGGACAAGCTCTCTTCAAGCTACTCCAAGTCCAAATGACACCTCGGACTCAATAGTTCTCGGCTCGGACATAACTGTGCCTCAGCCGACCCACATAAACAAGTTTATACAACCTTTGGTTCCAACATAAGCTATACATTAAAGTGCCCACAACTGACTTGAGCGTCGGAGGGTTTTCCCCAATGCATTGACCGTGGGCCTCTAACGTTACTTTTCCTTCTCAGGCTCCAGTGACGGACCCTAACGGAGAGCTGACGGCATACCACAAGGATTGTCTCCAATTCACCTGCAGAACATCCGACTTCATCAATGAGTTTGTTCACCAACTGTCTCTCTTACTTATCTTAATATTCAAGATTTCACACAACATATAATATATACATCTATTCATTTATTTGACTAGTCACACGACGTTATTATAATTCATTTAAATACATAAAAGTCTCTCATTTCATAAATCGGCTATCACCAATAAACTACCATATAAAACATATACTTCATAAACAACAACATATTTCTATATGACCAAAATTAATAATAAAATAGACATAACAAAGTATAATTTCGTAAAACTTTTTTTTAATACAAAAACACAACTTTGAATCAGACACTTATTTTCTTATGGTATGCTTAATCAAATATCATGCACTTGGGCAATCTCAAGTCCTCCGTCATCAATTAAGAAGAGTTTGCTATTATTAATTAAGAAGCAAACTCTGGAATTTCAAATTGAACTGTCCGGAAACCATAGTTCTCGATACCATGTAAAGCTGTCTCATCTTTCCCCTGCAACATTGTAGACCCAAGATCATCCATCTCTTCTGCAAAAGTCTCACTGTTTTCCTGCGTAGTGTACTCAATTTGCGTCTTCCTGATTCCCTTTGTCCATGGGGCGATCTCATTCTCTTTCGTAAATGTCTAAGCAAAATCTGACCGATAAAAATAAGTCTGGAAACAGAGAGAAGCACATGTCAACTCCCACAACAGGTATCAAATTGCTTGACTTCCACTTCCACTTTCTGCAATTGATACTCTACCAGTCATATTTGATGCCCTCCAATTGATACCCTTCAATTAATTCTGTCCATCTTGTTTAAAATGAGACATCAGAGACAGATCAATACTAACCACGCGCTCGCTTTCGCAACTTCGCAGATCAACACAAGCGGTAAATCTCGAATTTTAGCCTCGGGTACTTGATGGAGAATATTGGAAAGAAACTTACCGATGGAATCCTTGACCTTTAATTCATCAATTTGGAGCGAGATATTGAGTGCGGAGACGTCATCGAAGCAACGTTGAAATTAAGCCCTGCGACGGCGGCAGGTAGGGGAGAGGACAACGCAAAGAATTCTAGGGTTTTGACCGGGGATGGTTGAACTCCTCGAAACACAGCCGTTTTTTTTATTCTCTAATATTTATCATATAACAAAGATATAATATTTCATTCTATTATATTTTTCTGATATATATTTCATTATATTATTCTAATATATATATTTCACTATATTATTCTAATATAGATAATATATTTTTCCCTTAAAAAAATGTCGGGTATAACAACATGATGCTGAGGCCATTGCTAACTCCCATTTTACAGGGACTTGTGTCTTTACTTCAACTACGGTCATGGACCGCACAAACTTTTTCGTCTCCTTTTATTTGTCTCCATTCTTTTGGTCATTTGTATCTATATATGGGTTGGGTGGACGCATGATCCTAATAATTAGAAAAGGCAAAGTTGGTGTATTGCCAAATACAACATCAACTTTTCCTATGTTGATTGCAACCAAACCCTCAACTACCGCCGCCCACGCTCATAAATTAATTCACAGATCCATCATTAATCCTTAGCTTAGTCACACGTTCATCTGTGAAGCAAAAGTTTTCAAAACTTGAGGTGCCACCCTTCGGACAAGAGTTGTAATCTTATGATTATGTGATTTCTACATTTTTCCCCACTTAATGATTGGTGGACTTCTTAATGATGCCTTTGATTTGTCTTCAAGCGTTATAATCTCAAGTGTCATGAGATTTTCAATAATATCATTACCATCCAATGTTGATAGGCGTCCCGTATTTGTATGCCTCGACCTCGGCTGTCGGAATTTATTTTGGCCTCATTTGGATTGACTTCGTTAGTGATTTCAAGTTGGTTTCATTTCTAGAAATTTTTTTTGTTTTTGATTCCGGAATACGATGGAATAAGATAAAATGGCTCAATAAATTGACTATGCTTATTATATTGTGAATTAGCAGTTGATCGACACAGTTTGACGCATTCATTATGAGTCATCGGGAAACAATCTCTGTGTGTTTCTAACACATGAGTATGGTTACGTACATCTGACCCTCATACCCTGCCACAGACGGGAGCTTCTAAGACAATAAGGTAATATCGTTGTTGTGGTGGACAATTCTTAATTAAAGTTCTTATTTTCTAATTGTATTTTAGCACAAAAAAGGGCTCCATCAATTTTTGTTGAATTACGATTTCCACATTGTGAAAATAATGTATCACCATATAATCATTTCATGTCGTTTTTAAGTTAAATAAAGAATAACTAATCACACAATAAAACAATAAAAACATAACTATTCATATACAAAAAAAAAGTCGTGATCAGTCATACAAGGACACATGCTTTACACAATTGGCCAAAGAGTAAGTAGACTCAATTATATTTTTGCCCTAACGAGCCAAATAGGAGGATCTACAGATAAAGATTGAAGCTAACATCTTTTAGGGAAAAGTATAGAGAATGGTAAATATATTATTTATCAAATTAAGTCTTAAAATACACAAGAGTTAACTCTTATATAAGGCTGAAGCGAGAGACACCAGATGCCTAAAAACCGCCAAGGGCTCATCTGACAACTACATTGCTTAATCCACTAAAATACTGACTAATCAAAGTATATAAGGTATACATTAGTATTTCTACTATGTGCATGTATGTGTATAAGCATTGTACACAGTGTATACCTATATATGTATTTACAATATATTTTTGCCAATTATATACAGTTTAATGTATGTATTCTGCATTCTTCCTCAAGTTTAACTGTATATATTCATACAACTAAGCTTGAACAGCGGCATCTGAAACATATTGATAGAAAACAAAAATAGTTAAGACATCAGCCATTTGATCTTTAGAAGAAATATACTCTAGGCTGATCACCTTGTCTTCAATTTTTTTCTCTAATACAATGCATATCCATTTCAATATGCTTTAATTTATCATGTTAAACTGGATTTTCTGCCATACTTATAGCTGATACATTGTCACAAAATACCCTAATTAGCAATGAGATCTTCTGTCCAAGGTCTTCAAGTACCCTTTTAAACCCACCGCCATCAGCTACTAGCATAAAGCCACAAGTGCCCCTCTTGCTTAACTCAGAACAACAATGTTTTCCTTTTCCTCCTTTATCTTGGACAAATTCCAGACGACAATAACCCCTCTCCCCCCACCCCCCACCCCCGCCGCCCCCAAAAAAAAAATGGTCATGTAAAATCTATAGAATAGCTGCAGTAACCCAAGTTCTGAATCGCACAACCTTTAGAAGAATGACTAGAGAGCCGATATTCAGGTATTTATAGTCTTGTAAGTCTCCATGTACTCAAGGACAGAGATAATTTAATAAACTACAGCAAATTGATAATCATAAAATAATAATAATAATCACAACAAATAAAAAGTGAACATTGAAATCCCAAAAGATGTCCAATTGTAGATACCTTCTTTCCATCTTGAAATATCAAGGCAATTGGCAAAAGATTCCCTGAATGACCACCATCCAGAGAGATGGGACTAAATAGAATGCATTTGCACCCACTTATACAACTAAAAGCTATAGACTTGCATCTATGAACAGTTTATATGACTAAAAGACATATAAACAGTAATTAGATATCCTCCGCCTCTCCTTTTTGATGAATCAACTGTCGAACATATGAAATATATGTGCAAACCAACGCCCGAAACAATTACAAGTGTTGTGTATACACACAGACACATGTTTCTGTGTTTGTGCATGATCATTTGAACCGTAAACCTGACACTATGTGCTACTAGCCCAAGCATAGAACCAGATTAACTTAACAATTTTGACAAGCATTCCGTTGCATATCCGATTCTAGAATCATTTAAAACACACATAAGCGCACACACCACACTTTTTATTCACCAAACAGGGCAACCATTTAGCTGCTGCATAAATCATCACGATAAAATTACAAAAAAAAATCGGACTTACAAAGCAAGAATACAGAAAATGCCTTGAACCTCTTCGAACATGAATATTAGGAGACCAGAAGAATCTGCTAATCACAGAAACCCTACTTTCTCATACAAATCATACAACCTTAAGAAACAAGGTGGACAAAACCCCTAATAACATGTATTCAAACGTGGATATCCACCTCTATAACTTGATGAATGTTCCATGCCAGTTCGGCCTACACTTTGAGTAAATAGCTCGAGTCAGTGGTCGTCATGCCATCATGGGAACTGTCCCACCAGCTGCCAGTATATTTTGCTCCAGCTACATACATAAAAAATTGATAGGCATGAGAATTAGTTAAACCTCCCCGAAATTGACCTTTGGAAAAAAAAATTCCTGCAAAGATTCATTTGAGCTTGTCTTCTTTACAAACATGATGGACCACATGGCTTGCATCTTGATATTCCGAAGCAGATACATAACCGAAGCACATATTTGTGACTAGAAAGATGCACCTTTCAGAGACTAACGAGGCTATGAACCACTGCCCCTCCCAAAGAAAAGGGCAAAACGTACCAGCAACTGGAAAAAGTAGGAACTTCTGTTTGACTAAAAATACAACAACAATAACAACATTACTTCATTGCCTTAGAGGCTCACGCTTCTGGACGGGTAAAGAGGGTCAGTTGTATAAAACCTTACCAATTCGTTGGAAACACAGAGGTTGTTTTCTGATGACCCATAATAAAAATTATGTCAAGTTATGCCGATCAAATGCTACTCCAAAATACAATAAACGAAACCAATTTAGTGAATCATTTTGCTTTACTCCATCATACTCCCAAGGCAAAGAAGAGTGTGTCCTTCACTTCATTGGAAATAAAAACAAGTTTGACTAAACATAGCTGATATTTATACAAACCAGAGTGCAATAAATAAATATGAAAGAAAGTCATAGCATAGCTGTTCAAGCTGTTATCACCATAAGCTCAGGTCGCAAAGTGCCATTACACAATCAAGTGTAACGTCAACAATCACAAGAGGACTGCAAAATTAAAACGAAGTACTTATATTGAAGTGCCGTTCATAAAGGTTATACTCACCCTAAACAAAGTTTCAAGCTTGTTTTTGACAAGATAAAACTCATGTTTGACTTGATGCAGGCAATTCAAACACCTACAAGCATATAATCCATCAGTCAATATCTGCATCTGAACTATGAATCGATGAAGACAAACATAAAAGTTTCCAGAAAAATCTTACTCTTCAAGATTATTCTCCTCACAAAAGCTTCTGAACAACACACATGCATTCTTCACCCTTTGTGCCCCTATGCTGTAAAACGGACAATTTCACCCAACCATAAGAAACTCGGAAAGACCATTAAACTTCTTCCCTCAAGCTATAAGAAAGTGATAATTTTATCAACATCTTAAGTCTGGACTACAACAATTCCAACTAATATCAGAGGAAAACAATTCCAACCTGGAACTACTACCCTTGAATTGGTGGACATGGGCATCCACCTGCTTAAAATCCACCACCGGTTGTTGACTGAAACATTAAAAAAAGGGTAAATAAAGTAACATTACAATCCTAACACCAAAGACATGTAAGATTCAAGAAAAGAAAACATATGCGGAAGAAGTGGGGGGGGGGGGAGAGTTCATACAGGGCAGTGGCCAAATTGTTGATAAGCTTTTCAGAGTCCTCGAAAAAAAGGGACACCACCTCGAAAACAAAATCCGGGTTGCTTTCGTCTTGAAGCTTCTGAAGCTGTAGAAATTGATCGTCCAAGAACCCCTTTTTCCCAGAGACAAAAGGTAAGTAAAGAACTTAACTTTATATAAAAAAGAGTAAACGGGAACAAAATCCAGAAGGTAAATCCGTTCCAAATCTCCAAATTTAACTTTAGATGAGAGATACTCACTTCTTGATACAAAGAATTGAAGAAATCAGCAAATTGATGCTGCAAGCGCCCTGCTACGTCCATGGTTTTCACTGATGTTCTCAAGTCTGTTCAACCTTGAAAGTGTTGAATCACCAGAACCCTCACAGAAATTGGGGAAAGTGAATAAAAATAGATCAAGAAATCAATTGAATTGGCTGCTAGCCTGTAAGCATGTGAGGAATAACCACGATATGATGACAGGGACGCAAGAAATATAATGGTGGAGGCCGTTTTGGGAGGCCCAATAAAAGCAGTCAAATAGATTGATTGATTTTTGGCTGTTTCGGAAATTCCACAATAAACCACTACTATATCTTCTTTGTCTTTTCTTTTGTAATCATGTTTCCAGATTTGGCTGCTAAGAAGTTGCAAATTTACCCCCACAAAACAACACAAAAAACAAAAGAAATAAATCCGTGTGATACTGACAAATTTGGAAGAGTTTAAGAACAGAAGTGTCATCTCGCACAAACTTTTCAAGATTTTTGGTGTTAAGAGGGTTCAATTGTTAATCACTTTTTGGTGATGAAAGAAATATGAAACAGTGGTTCAAATGTAAAAAAAGCTACCAATATCCGCATCCATTAAACTATTTTTAAATTAACATTTTGCCTAGCAACTTTTTTGTTAAATATTTTTATCAATATTATTGAAATACATAACATAAATACTACTTTGTTGACTTTTTAACATTAGTAATCGGAAATGAAAAAAGCATTATCATTTTTCAAGGCTTTCATATGTTTTAACAATTTCTTCAACTCTAATTGTGAATATTTAAGAAATCAATTAAAAGAAAAAACAAGATCATTTGACTCGAACTCATATAAGATGACTATTGAATTTGGAGGATGTAGTTATCAAGATATCCTGCTTATCGCGCATTTATTTGATAGCAGAAAAATGTATAAGAGAGAACTTCAAAAGCTAGGTTCATTTAAAAAAAGACAATAATAACCACTACTTATAGCTTGTTTATTTAAATAAATTGTCAGAGTGACCTTTGCTCTAAGTATTTAAAGAAGAGTAACAAAAAAAATACAAAAATAGGTACGGCTAGGAAAACGTTCCTCCTATAAATGTGTTAACGCCATTGATATTCTTTGCCTTTTATCATTTATAATATATTTTTGTTCTGATTGCCGGCCTTGAAACGCAAGGTTGCTGCTTTATGACCTTGATGTCACGGGTTCGAGCCATAGAAACAATCACAAAAAAAAAACAGGGTAAGGCTGCATACATCAGATCGCGAAGCGATCCGACTCCTCCCTCGACCTTACGCAAATACATGAGCCTAGTGTATCGGGAACGATCTTTAATATATGTTGCTCTATTTTTAGAAGCATTATGAGCAACCTGATATATTATATTATTGTATTTAAATTATTTTAGAAACGTGTAACCTATTCTGCCCCCCCCCCCCCCCGGGCCCTTTTTTTATTTATTTGAGGAACCCATTCTATTTTGATGGTAGAATCTATGTGAGCTGAAACATTTTTGCTTATAAAAAAATGGTATACCAGCTAATCGTTAACTTTTTTTATGGATGGTATACACTGTGTGCAAGTTTAATGGTGAAGGCGTAAATTTTTGGACTAAATGAGGATGTATACCAATTAATGGAATTTTACTTTCTTCATATGATAAGGTCCTTTGTCTTTTGTCATGGTATCATCTATTTCGTTTTTATGCAAAATTCACAGAAATGCTTGTACTCATTCATTGTTTAACATATACAGCACGTTCCGAGTTTTATATATAGTCATCTTGTCGTATCCATCATGCTTTACACATTTTACCAGAAAAGAGAATACCCATTATTAAATATATTAAACATAGTGTAGAAAGACACATGAGGACGATCATTGGATCAACTGGTAAGATTGTTGTTTTGTGACATTGATGTCTCGGATTCGAGTTGCGGAAATAGTCTCTTGCATGAAATATAGGGTAAGGTTGTGTATATCAGATTGCGAAACGATCCGGCCCCTCTCCAGATGCTACACAAACACAGAAGCCTAGTGCACATGGAAATGTAAGGTTGCGTATATCAAATCGCGAAACGACCTAGCCTCTTCCCAGATCATGCTCAAACACAGAAGTCTAATATAGAACGTCTTTTTTAGTGTAGGAAGACACCTCAGCGATATAAAACGTTAGCTACCCTTTGAAAACATATCATAATCACAATTAATATCATAATTTGAATCATGTTTGCATTCATTACCTTTATATAATTCAACAAACTCGACGCAATAGGTCTATTTTATAGGTGGTGTAAAATATTTGTCATATTACTTGAATCTTTAATTCTTTATAACATGATTTTTGATATGAGTTATTCGGTTTTCAAAAATAAATTATTTTATAAAATAATTGTTTCTTCTTATGATGAGAAATTATAGTTGAAGATTATGAGTGAAAAAAACTTTATTTAATAACATGTAAAAATGAAATTCATGATTATAGTATCGGTAACAAACGGTACATAAAAAATTCAAATTCAAAATGCCATATTACTGAAGCAACTCCACTGTAGTGTCATGGCATAAATAAAGATTTCTAAAAACTTGTGTTATGTATTTTATTTAAATATCTAGATGAGGGTTTTCTTCAAAATGCTTACGATTACGCGACTTATTCTCTTAACAAATAACTGTCCGTGATATATTTAAGCTGTGACCTTAATTCACATTTTATTTTTTAGGATTCTCCCGTTAATACACACAAGTTGCAGCCGTAGATTCCAAAGTGTTATCAAATCGAGCCGAACCAAATACTAGGTTTTCAGATTCGGATTCTTTTAGCTAAACAAACTGTTCGACTCGGTTCGTTTAACTAAACGAATTTTAAAATTGGTTCGAGTTTGGCTCGATAACAACATAACGGTTTAAACGAGCTGAACAGTTTGCAAATAGTTTGACTCGTTTTAGTAAACGAACTCAAACATCTGTTCGAATTTTACAAACAATTACCGAACAAATACGAACCGAACTTGAACAGTGTTATGTTCGTTGAACATCATTATTCCCAAGCATCTTCATCTCTCCCCTTGTTTGTTTTATTTTATTTTATTTCTCTAGGGAAATCCTTCGAATCTTTGTACGAATTAGGGTGCCTAAATCATGCATGGTGGATGGGAGAGAGAAATTATGACACATGCATATGTATTAACAATTTTTGTCTTTGAAATGAACAAGAATCTTAATCAGAAATCACGTGCCTGTGTACTAACTATTTTTTACTATGAATTTAACAAGAAACTTAACAGAAAAGAGCAATTTAATGTAGTCTTACCTTATACTTTATGAAAGAACCTGTTTTCGTGGTTCGAATATGTAACTTCAAGGTTACAAAAGAACAAGTTGTTATTTTGTTATAATACAGATAGGAAAAGGAGGAGAAAGAGAAACATATGAAACAAGACGTAGGAATATGCTATTTTTCGTTGTTATTTTGGGAAAATGCCAAATGCGGATAACGTCTTCTTGCAACTGAGCTGTCTTCCACATTTATTAACTTTCTACAGCCTCTTTTGAGGGGTTGGCGAATTTATCAATCAAAGATGAAAATATTCCCTGGTGTTGGGAGTACCAAAATGCATTAACATGATAATCAGAAGTGGTGGGATCAAACAGGGAGAAAGAAAGATGGATATATATATTATATATAATAATCTGGAGCCTGGAATCCAAACCATTCTACTTTTTGATTAGTAATGATCAAGATTTTCCAAAGATAAGGCACAAAGACCACTCTGCACTTCAGCAACTCAGGATCCACCTGTTGTCAGAAGAGCCCAAAAAGTTATGTGGTTTGGTAAGCCAACTGAATCTGTGAATGCCTCCTTCAGATGCTATTGGAGCTGGAAAAAAAAACTGACTTTATTCATGGGGGCATAATTCATCTGGCTTGATCCCAAGGGAAAACCAAGTGAAGAAGATTTCTCACCAAAAAAGAGCATCAAGAATCGAGTTTTCATAGGAAAAATGTGTGGTGTTCATGGCTTTTGTTGGGATTTTGAGGGTCAAACAGCACATTTTTTTAGCATCCGGAAGTTCCCAATAAGTTGAATCTTTGTATCAGAATATGCCTGCCCTTGATATAGACTGAAATCTAGATTTGTGTTACAGTGGAACTAAAAGTTTCATAGACAAATATCAAAGCATCATAATCACCCCTTTCAAGGAAAATTACTAGAAATTCCGTGTATTTTTCCAGAATCAGGATTTGAAAGGCGTAACAGAAGATGATTGTGAACAAATTATCAAACAAGTTATTCTCCAGGAAAAGTCTTTACCTCCCTCTTTTTGAGCTTTCAGTGAAGTTAGAAGCTGGATTAGAGTGTCTGTTGCTTGGGCAAACCTGGAAGGGGGAAGAAAACAAACATGAATCAGCATTTGCAAATTGTAAACAAGCCAACTAATTCCTGGCCATGATGCAGCATAGGAAACAAATCTCGAACACAAATCAATAAAATGTGCAAGAAATTCTTGCCATGATGCAAATTCAAAAACTAAATGGACATTCCTTCCCATGAGCTTGAACAGTCAGAAGATGAACATTCCATCTAAACGGACATGTGGCAAAAATATGTAAGGTATCTTTGGTTGAGACGATAGCAATACAGTGACTGCGATGACTAAAGCAAATATCTTGAAATGGTCTGAGAAAAGAATGCAGGAATCAGTATATATTTGATGAAATTGGACAACAGAAAGCAGGAACTAACCATAAAATCGATGAATATACTCAGTCACTCTGCCTATGTGATGCCATTTTACTACTAGGATCAAACGTGCGATTCAAAAGGTGAGTCGACCTCACCAAAGTGTACATAGGCGCTTCTAAAATGTAATACAACTGCAGAAGAATAACAAAATTGGATAAACACATGAAGGGGGGATAACTCTCTAGAACTTAAACGCGCTCCCTGTCTGCATCCTCTGTTTCTGTTTCTTCGGACATTCTCTACCTTTGGCTTTTCTTTCCACTCTTCTCTTTTTCTTTTGTTTCTACTGCTTCTTGTCGTTTTCGTTCTTCTCCAGTGAACTCAGTAACAGCCCTCCGGCTGTTGAATAGTTTGCTGGTGCAGTCGTGCAGAAGTTCCCATTTCTTCAATTATAATGGTTCATTAGATTCAAAAATCTGATTATGAGCTTCTAAAGATACTGCCTTTTGCTAGCTTATTCAAGAAATAGTATTTTTCCCGGCTGAAAAATAACAGAATTTGGAAATCGCCCGAGTCTGAAACGCCTTATGAGTTATAACTCCGGTAAGACAACTTTACTATAATAACTTGGTCATCCAACGCTACTATGATAACTTGAATCATGCAGCTCTATTATGATAACTTGGATCATGCAGAGCCTAACACTGTTAGATATCTAACTTTTCTTGCTCCGTTTACATAGATTTAAAGATGATTACGTTTGTTGACATTTAGTACTTAAGATGGAAATAGTTCATTCATGTTTGACATTAATACTTAAGTACATACGTGTATACTATATATTGTTTTACTTTCTTTCTTTTTCTATTTTCCTCTAATGTGGGATGTGTTGTTACAAACACTGTTCTTTAGGCCATGGTTAAATACACGACTTATTCTTCAAGAAAGCCCATTAAGCTCTCTTTCACAAAGCAAATGATTTCACTTTTCTTATCTTGAAAAACACTTTTCCTCATGAGCAATTACTAACTCAAGCATCGGATAGCCTCCAAGATGCTCAACCCTGTCAAACTTTAACCTTGTTTTCTATGTTACAAGCTCGAAAGAGCATTTTAATGTTGCAAATTGGCACAACACCCTTCCGGATGATCCGCGTCATTTGGCTAGAAAACGATCAAGATTCCTATCGAAAATCCACTCTGTTCTTTCAAAAAATTCTATCTTTTTGATATCTGGAAAAAAAAAAACTAATCTCTAGGATCTGTATAATCTGAAAAAAATTGCCAAAGTCTAGACAAAAGTGGCCGATCACCTTGGACTATTATTGTACAAAAACACTCCACCTAGAAAGGTAGAACTGTGTGAGGAGACCTGACAGATGGTACTCAAGCATATATTCCTAATGCCTAATTATACTCTATATTCACAAAATGGCTTTGCCAGTACACAAGAATCTCATGTATACTTTGTAGCACGCGTGTAATCAATCTGTGGATTGCTCAGAGCACCTCGGTCTCCCTCTAGTGTTACACAAAGACCTCTGATATCCACGACAACGTCCGAATATTTCACTACTGCTACACTGTTGTTTATGTGTCAACTCCTTTGTGATGTTGAAGACTGAATGTTATGACATTGGTTCCATCAGTGCTGGTGGTAAAACCAGACAGTTCAAATTTCTAGAGACAATGGTTTCTTTGGGTTGATACCATTTGACCATGTTGTTTTGTTGTAATCTTCCACGTTGAAAAGCTCTTCATAGTACCTCTTCCAGTAAGATAGCTTCTTAGACTTCACCAATTCCATGCTGCCACAGCCACCTCTCAAGAGCAGCAGGATCTGAAAATTGAATTGTTATTCATTAGGCCATTCAGCTTCACGTTAAACAAGTAGCAAGCAGGTGTGAGTTCACCTAGTCTCTGATGCAGTGTCTGAGTAACACATTTGGAATGCACAAAATGATTAAGGATGCTAGATTAACATATACATGCCTGACTGATGCGAGGTCGTAGAACTGAAGATTCTTGCACACATAAAAAAGCTGCCAGTATCATAAGGTTCATTTCTACAGGGCTGTAATCAGTGAGTAAAGGATCAACTAGCTCGCCACTTCTGTTCTTCTTCAGCAGCGGTTTTGCCTGGCATATTATAACAAGGAAATTAGAAATAAAGAACCTCGAATAAAATGTTCCATCTTTTACAGTGGATTACTAGTCAGGATAAAGGAAGTGGCTGTACCCACAAAACAAGGCTTTGTTGCGTGTAATCCAGGGCACGACGCCCGGTGATAAGTTCCAGAAGCAGCACACCAAAGGCGAAAACATCAGTCTTTTCATCAACAATGCCATGCAATAAGAATTCAGGGGCAAGGTATCTGTGATAGCAAGATTACAAAGCTAAATTTGACTTGAACAATCTTAAGGTGATGTAGACTGGAAATCAAGAACTCAAAAAGTTCTTAGACAAACCCAAATGTGCCCTCAAACTTAGACACTGTGAGATGAGTCCATTGTTCTGGCAGCCACTTTGCAAGCCCAAAATCACAAATCTGAAATCGAGATAGTTTATTGGTTGATGAAGATCCATGAGACTCAAAATACATCACAGTTCTAATGCTAGTTAAACTTTATCCAGTCAAACTTAATGTCTGATTGATAACAGCTGGTTAGCAAAGTCAAGATTGTGAACGTAATAATACCTGAGGCTCAAAGTCCTCGGTGAGAATTATGTTCGCAGCTTTAATATCTCTATGGATGATTCTCCTCTGACAACCTTCGTGAAGGTACAGCAAGCCTCTGGCAGTTCCCAACGCAATTTGATACCTAATATTCCATGTGAGTTTCTCCTTTGAACCTTTGAGGTAATTGATTGCCAAAATGAATGTTAAGACAATTGTAAGGCCTCTAAGTCACGCAAATAAAACGACAAGAAAGAATCTGAAAAATGCACTAACCCTGGAGCACGGAAGCTAGGCTTCCATTGGGAGACAATTCAAGCACAAGGTAAAATCCACCTTCCACCCCATAACCGATCAATCTAGCAGTATTAGGATGGTTAATGTGAGCCATAATTCCAAGCTCAGATAAAAAATCCACGATTCTCTCCTCAATTGGACACCGTATAAGTTTCTTAACCGCGATATGCTGCCCATTTTTTAAACAGCCTTTGTAAACCTCAGCATAACCACCCTTTCCAATCATATTTTCTATACATCGAAACAGACGTCGTTATAAGAACAATAAAGGCAATGAGTACTTGTCCAGCAACATAAAAATTGTCAGATCGATATTCTGAAACAATTAACTGACCTTTGGAAAAGTTCCTGGTGGCATTTTGAAGTTCAGATAGGATGAAGTTCTTCCAGTGAGGCTTAAAACAATTGAAACCAGCCTCCATAATGGGATTTAAGCCTTCAGAAACTTCCTCTCGCATGCTACAGCTGAATCTTGTAGATAAATTGAGGAGACTGAAAGGATGATGGGAGGGAAGTTCTCTCTTTGCTTTACTTCTGAATAATTGCACAAACCCTGACCATCTAGAAGCAGGCTTTGAATGTGGCAGAGTTTCCAAGTCTGAGGTGCTGGCTTTGGAGGACTCTGTTTCGGATTCCGAATTCCTCAAAAAATCCTCAAGAACAGTATCAGGAGACGAAAGGTTCTTTTTTCCCTCCATATCTAACAATTATTGCATTCCTTCAAGAAGATCAAAATGTCTAAATGTATTCATGACATGTTTACAAAAGAAAAGGTAGGCTTAAATCCTGGAACACTATATATCAAGAACTTAGAATTCCACGTGACAGTGTTATTATAAAACTTGCAACTTGTTAAAGAAATCAAGAAACAAAGACCGAGAAAGTAATCAACACACATGTGAATTGTAATGTAAATTTCAGTGTCGTGAAGGATAAAAAGAGCAAGAATATTATTCCAAGGGAAGACCCGCAAAATACTGAAGAATGACACTAGCAATCTCATGACAAGGACAAGAAATAGACGGTGATAAACTAACAAAAAAAAAAGCAAGCCATACAGAATTCA
>AP025099.1:0-21057 GCA_036186865.1 Eustoma russellianum | reverse complement strand
AAAAAAAAAAAAGCAAGCCATACAGAATTCAATTATCAACAATTTTTAACATTCGTCAAAGAAAAACTGCAGCCACAGCCCACAGGCATGCTGCCGTCATTCCACAGATACCGTGCACGCATTCAGATGGGCAAATAATGTATGAAAAATTGAAAATGAAGAGCTTAATCTCGAATTCTGGTAAACCACGTGTTAGCAGTTATTAACTGAAATCCAAATTACCAGTTCAACAATTCTCTGACGAAAAATCAGCTGAAGAACGTTGAAAATATTCCATGTAAAATTCCTCCCTGAAAACCCAGTAAGAACTTGAAAAAAGCATCAAGAAGTTGTTCAGCTTGTGGAAGCAGAGACCCTTTTGCTAACTAGAACCCTCTATTAATAGAAAAAGGAAACATTTTTTGGTGGAAGTAGAAAGAACCCACATTGGAGGATGCTGAATGTTATTGATTATGGCTACTTTTCCAAGCTTTAAGCAAAATATGGGTGGAATTTGAGGATATTCATAATTGTTTTCTTCTTCAGAAGCAACCCCACATGAGGAGGCCCACTCCCTACCCAACTCCGAGGAACAGAGCTCCCGACACCTCAAACCTTGATTTCCTAAAAACTGTACTGTCTCAATATTATTAGTATTAATGTTTGGTGGCTCCTGGTGTTCTACTACTACTCAACTAACATTAAACGGTTTCCGTCTGGGAAGAAGAAAGATTCTCTGTCTTGAATAGATCCGTTACGACTTCCGTTCCGTTGAGAATTTGGGCGGCTACATGTGAATTTAAGTGACGCTATAACTCAATATTTACTTTTTCCAAGAGGATAATCACAATGTAAAAAATACTATAACACATGGTCTTCTATGCACATCTGGTCCTGAACGGCTGCGCCTACATTTAACGTCCAAATTTGATGAATTACATTTTCAGGTCTTTTGATTTTATAAGATACAAAAATATTATAAAAAGAAACTTTTCATAGGTTTTTTCACTAATATTGAAGTAATAGAAACATATTTTTATTAAGTTAATTAAGATGTATAGTTATTACAGTTTTTTAAGATCCCAATTACACATAAGACTATTAATGAGTATTAAAACCCTCATTATACATAACTAAACATGTTTAAAGATAAATAAGGGCGGTCTTTTTTCATCTGAAACACAGCTGTCCTGTAATTTACTTTCTTTCACAACTAGGTATTCTTTTTCTTTTTTTTAGATTCACAAAAGCAAATCGCTACTCACTAAAAAAATTAATGGTATGTCATAAATAAAAGACAATATAAATCGTAGTTTTCATGAGAGGGTCCTCTATTCATAGTTTCCATAATCCATTTATATGTTAAATATAATATAATTCGATTACATTGTTTTATCATCCTACCTTTTATTAATTGTTAAAATACTTAGTGATGAGGACAAAACCAATATGCTCTGAAAGATACAAGTACAACCATCTCGGCTTTCCACAGTCAGTATCATCTAATCCAACAGGGAAGCAAGTAGTCCAGGGTTCACGTAGCTGCTTTGGCTCCAACACCCGGTCGGGCTGTCACTGCCCAGAGGACACAAATCACTCTCTCGACGCCCGACACCACAACTAGGCCAGCCGCGACAGTCAGGTCGACCTTAATCGATATTACTCAAAAGCCCACATTAAGGCAAATCATATCGCGATATCCACCACTTCAGCCTCCACCGTCAGCTCGGCCTCCACCGTCAGCTCGGCCAAGGTAACTCAAGCCATACAAGCAGTTTTGCCATACAAAACAACACATGACAGATGACACCAACTCATTGACACTTGGCAACCATACATAAAGAGGACAAAACATGTGGCAGCACCCACACAATCCTCCACATGACGTCGAACACAAGGCATGTTCATAGAGGGAGAATCACCAAACGGTCTTCGCGAATTACACAAAAATCTCACAAAGAGACATGTTTCTCTAAAGTCCAGCATAAACTGAATGCCAAACATGAACAAACCCGTAACTGACTTGAGCTTCGAAAGATTTTCCCAAGAGTAACCAACTCTATAGCCTCTAACGTTGCTGACAGACAGCAGACATGGTTACATTGTCAGTAACATTTGGCGAAAATCTAAGTTATAGTGTATTATGGGTGGATTTCGTCATTGTGAAAGAAAGACCGGCCTACAATTGAGATGGAGGCAGTTGTCTATCCACTAACATTAGCCTGAAGTTTCTGTCCTAAGCAGGGGTGCCAACCGTGTGAGAAATTTACAAGTAGCTTAGACCTATTATACCATGGTGGTTAAAACAAAATTACATGTACATCAAGTCATCCTCATGACATTGTGTCTCCAGCGAAGGAAAAACCAAAGTCAGACGATGTGGTCCGAGATTTTATCTTAGATCCCGAAAGGCTGGAAAATATGATAAAGATTGGAACTTGGATGCTAGCTTAGCTATTGAACCAACTCTACAATTTACTCAGAGAATTTACGACCGTCTTTGGATGAACAACTGAGGACTTACCAAGAATTCCAAAGACTAGCGCAATCTTAATATAGACCCAAATGTTAAACCTGTTAAACAAAAGAAAAAAAAACTTTGCTTCAGAGAGAATTAAGGTAGTCGCGGAAAAGGTCAGCAAGTTGTTTGCCATAAAATTTATTACGGAAGTTTTTTATCACGACTAGTTAGCTAATACCATGGTGGTGCCAAGATGTCAACCTTCCTATTTTAATTAATAAGGTTGACCTAGAGGCATCTAATAATGATAAAACCAATACACTCTGAAAACTACAAGTACAACCACACTCCACAGAGCGCATGTCGCACAGGGTTCACATCAGCTGCTTGGACTCAAACACGCAACTATATTGGTGCTGCCTATGAGACACAAGACGCCTCCTAAAGCTGGTACCACAATTAGGTCAGCCGCAACTACCAGGTCGACCTTAATCGATCTTACTCAGAAGCCCACATAATGGCAAATCACCTCGGCCACAACCAACCTCGGCTTCTATTGTCATGTCGCCTTCCACCGTCACCGCGGCCTCAGCCTTTAGGTCGACGAGGACCTCAGCACAGAAAGCCTTTCTAGTCAGCATATTGATACGTACCACCAGCTCATCGACACTTGGCAACTATGCATAAGTGGGACAAAACATGTGGAAACATCTCACAACCCCGCACATGCATTGGCTAGTCAAGACATACAAAAAGAATTGATGCTGCCGGACAGAAGGCATATTTAGTGAGGAAGAATCACATAACATTCTTCTCGAATCACACAAAAAATCTCACAAAAAGACGGGTTTCTCTAGACTCCAGCATAAACTGAATGTGAAACATGAACAAATCCACAATTGACTTAAGGGTCAGAAGGTTTTTTTAGAGTAACAACTACAGAGCTTTTAACAATGCTGATTTAGCCAAATTTTAACAACATATCTCAAAAATTTATTATCCGGATCATCTTTTGATCCAAAGGTAAATACGACCTCACCACTCAGTAAAACATGTAGGTCCCATTGTATGTTATTTCCAGCTGTGTACGCATCTTGAGAAAATACTACGACTCATTTTAATCAATTAATTGGTTAATGAAGTCGTAAATTTTTATTGTCTTAATTATTTCTACCAATCTTAAAAGATGAGTTTTCTTCTATCACTTTTTATCGAATATTTTCTTGACACCGGACCATGAATTTCATATAGCTCCTTATGTATTTTTTATACCTAAATCTGATCATATGTTATGGATATTGTATATCTTGTAAGCTTGTACGAAACAAGATTCTTATATGTAATTGACAACGTAGAATTCAATGGCCCATCAATTGCATTTCCCTACTACTTATCATCATGTCATTGCTTCAGCTATCCGTCCGAAATGATAGTAAACGTTGGTGAAATAATTCATTATCACACTCATTTAGCTCTCTGAGGTGGTTTAATGGTAAAGTCATTTGCATTTGCATATCAAAACCAGGTTCTCATCATATTTCCTTCTTCATGTACGTGTTTAAAAATAAATTAACATCACTGATTTCATTCTTAAAGCCCGAATATTTGAAGTTACTTTTCATTAATCATAAGCGAATATCGTTCTCGTATTGATCATGGAGTAACTAATAGAATACTATATATAGAGTATTTTGAAATTTGTATAGTAAATTAGTAATGTGGTCGATAGAGATCCGTCAGATGGCTCTAGTCTATGAATAAAATATATGGGGAGCATGGGGATCAATTTCTTCGAAGCAATAGCTACAAAATGTTCTCAAGTAATTATTTGAGCAAGTTTTCAAGTAATATTTCAATGGGTAATATTTCTCAGCTTAATTAAAATCTATAACGTATAAACTGTAAATTGGTATAAAAAAGACAAGCTTTCAGTTTTAAATTATTACTTTACGAAAACTTTTTCAAATAGATCTCACGGTCTTTGAAATTCTTTTTACTAAAGAACTTTTTAGTTTAACGAGCAAGTTCCAATCTCTTTCAAGAGCTAACAAACCAACATTATATTAACTGTACATAGAAATGTATTGCTACAAAATAGATGTAAATCGCGAGATACCATATATATATATATATATATATATATATATATATATATATATATATATATATATATATATATATATATATAGACACACACACCGACATACCCTAAAGGCACCATAGGGCTTCTACTTCTTACAATAACGGATACTGATAAAATATATAAATCGAATTATTAACTACAACATTTATTTTTTCCCACCTAACACGTACAAAGGTATATTAGGCTAAGACCATCCTGGCACTGGGCTTTCTCTTGGGTTTGTTTGCTCTCTGATACCAAAGCCTAGTCTAAGAAATTAAACCTTTAACTGATCATCCAGACTCCAAAGGATCTCTTTAAGTCATAACAAGGGGATGAGATCTCCTCACTCACCGCGCGGTCCAGAACACGACACGTGGCAGCAGTAGGGGGTGGTGAGACTGGATGAGGGTTACCCTCACCCAGCCTCACCACTCCCCCTTTTTGCCACATGTCGTACGGTCACGCACGCGGTGAGAGAGGAGCGGTGAGGGTATCCTATCCCATAACAAGGTGCTCTGTTATTTTTTGATCTGTACAGTAAGATTAAGTTTATTAACCGTTACCTTTGTCCCTTTGTCCCTAAGTTTACCTTCAGGTACAAGATTTATTTTGAAATACCTGGGCAAGAACAACTTCTAATATTCGAAATAATAAGATACAAGATACAAACTTAAACTTTTACTATTCAGAATAATAAGATACGAGAGACAAACTAAACTTAAAAAATACAAAAAGATTCCGTTCAGGATATACACAAAACTGTTGACCAGATTCTATTTTGAAAGCCAGTCATAGGAATAGCAAAGGCGTTGTGTAATTCTGAGATTCCGTTCAGGATATACACAAACTGTTGACCAGATTATATTTTTGTTTCCCAGCAAAGGACGAGTTGGAATCCATGCGAATATCAAAAAAGATAAGAGAAATGATTAGTGATTTTTCTTTTCTTTTCTTTTGGCGGCTGTCTGATACTTTGTCTTTCATTTGTGCTTTCTTCCATCGTTACTATTTTTCGTCCTATTCGTTTATTCCTTTTTCCGTCACGTACGAATACGATGATCAAATATCAGAAGATGCCCAAATCATAGATCACCTATCCATCCTCAATCGGACCAACGTAAGATATTTGTCGGAAATAGTAACTTATGCGCACGCCTCTTCTGGGGGTGATTAAAATTGTCCAAGTAATAGTTTTTTAACTACAGGGTAATAAACTTGCTTATTTATCACTTTATAAAATGACTATTATGTTAGTTCATATTTTATTTTATCTGAAAAATATTGTCTATTTTTGAAATACAAGAAATGAATTAACAATCAAATTTTTCATACTATCATCTCATTTAGCACGTACATTATTTTTCTAGTTTACATAAATTCATCTACCAATAATAGAAGAAGAATAGTGACCAAATATGCTTAAAATTCTTAAATTATGATCAAATCAAACTAGGATAATATTTTCGGATCATAAATAGCATTTTTTTTTAGCTTAATACACTTTAATTGCTTATAAACGAGTTGTGATTTCTCTTTAACCAAACACGTCTAAGAGACAATAGTGCTTACCTCCCTTTTGTAAACCAAAAAAAAATAGAAAAAATAGAAAACAAAGTGCTTAGAATAGCCAAGTCATACAATCTCGTACTACTACAACAACATTACATAATTATCTCATAAGCAATTTAGACATCATAATTGAGACAAAAGAAATGATTAATGTCTTGGCAAATAAACTTGTTATCTTCCCAATTCATTCATTAAACTAAAATAATTAGGCGTGGATTAGTTTAAAAAAATAAATAAATTATGAGTTCAAAATGAATTCGCCAACACGTACGTGCATAAAACTGACAGACGTTCATTCATGGCTGTCTTTGAAGAAGCCGTCATCTTCCTTATTGCATAGATCTCCGGAAAAAGTAAAAATGGCGGCGACGGAAGATGTGGAGCGAAGACACAGTAGAGTAGACGAAGAACTCCAAGCTCCGCTTATCGTCACGGACAAGGGAGCACTAAATGGCGGCTTTCGAGGAGAAGAGCAGTTGAATAACAGCAACAAGGAAGAAAGATGGATTGTTTACCTCAGCACATTTGTTGCAATTTGCGGCTCTTATGAATTCGGATGTTGCGTAAGTTTTTATTTTTCCACAAAAAATTTAAATCAGGAATTTGAAATTCTGAATTGATCCTCATGTCCCTTCCGTCGTTTCTCTAATTAATTTCCAGGTAGGATATTCATCGCCCACGCAGTCAGCCATCAGACAAGATTTAAATCTTTCTATAGCACAGGTTTGTTCATTAATCATCACAGCTTGTTATATCTCTTCACTTAGAGAATGATTAGCCTCTCATCATGATAGAACAATATATAATTTCCAACAGAAAAATGACTCTGCATGCTTCGTGTGTATGTTTCAGTATTCTTTATTCGGCTCGCTGTTGACCTTTGGTGCAATGATTGGGGCAATCACAAGTGGTCCAGTTGCTGATTTCATTGGTCGGAAAGGGGTATGCTAGTATATAGTGTGAGACCTTTTAGTCCAATAATGGTCAACATTACGCGAGACTAGGACTTATATGTGGTGCCCTACTCCCTGTGTCACGAATCAGGCCTCTGATCTGTGATTCTTGAACCAATAAACTGTTCTTTGTGACATACTAATAAGTTTATGGTCATTTACAAGTAGGCAATGAGACTGGCAAGTGCATTTTGTGCAGCTGGATGGCTGGCCATCTACTTTGCTCAGGTATATCTGAATGCTTCTGTCCTGTTTTTGTCAGAGAATTTGGTTTGTGAATTTTATAAAGACAAGAAAGCTAACCTTCTTGATGTGGCGAAGGGAGATTTGGCCCTGGATGTTGGAAGACTGGCAACCGGATATGGAATGGGAGTGTTCTCTTATGTGGTAGGCTTCTAGTTTATTTGATGAGACTTAAGTATGTATCTTTTTGTTGCAAACCCAAACAGTCTGCTCTCCTGATATCAAGGTACCCATTTTTATAGCTGAACTGGCGCCAAAGGACTTGAGAGGAGCTTTGACGACTTTAAACCAGGTATACATATTCTTTCCTTTTACAATGGAGTTAATGAGACACTCTTCCTTGACTTTGAAATATGATGGAATAAAGCAAAATGAATCACTGAATTGGCTACGCTTCTTATATTATGAAGTATCAGTTGATCGACACATTTTGACACAATTTTCATTTTGGGTTATCGGGAAACAACCTCTGTGTGTTTCTAACATGGGTATTATGGTTGCGTACATCCGATCCCCCCATACTCCGCCATAGTCAGGAGCCTCTAAGGTAATGGGTAATGTTGTTGCTGGTGCTAGTCAGAAGAGGTAGCAATCGAACTTCAATAACTATGAATAGCTGGTGGATTGACTTAGAACTTTTAAATATGCAGCTGATGATTTGCACCGGGGGATCAACTTCATTCATAATTGGGACAGTAATAACCTGGAGGACCTTGGCATTGATTGGTATGTCTTGTTTCTTGATTAAATTCAAATTTGTATGAAAAAAGTCCAAAGTTTCCAGTGTGATTAATTTTGGAAAGAAGTTTAGAACCTTAAGATAGAGAATTAATTGAAAATAATTTATTCGTTATGCTCTCACAGGTATAATACCATGTGGTCTTGTGCTTTTGGGCCTCCCATTGATTCCTGAGTCTCCCAGATGGCTAGTAAGGAACAACACTCGGCATCTTGTGGGGTTCAAAGTATTCTGAAGAAAAATTCTTACTTCAATTATACATGACAGGCAAACAGAAAACGTCTGCACGAGTTTGAAATGGCTTTGAGAAGACTCCGCGGTAGCAAAGCTGATATAACAGCAGAGGCTGCTGAAATTCAAGTTAATATACCTGTGCTCTTAACCATGTTTACTCAATTAACAATTGTACAATCATAGGTTTTCCTTTACTCTTGCAGGATTACATCGAAACTCTTCACCAGCTTCCAAAAGCTAAAGTACTAGATTTGTTCCAAAGGAGGTACTTGCATGCCGTCATTGTAAGAATTCCTTGGCATCCTTTTTTCTTTCTTTTGGCTCTTTTTTTCTTGTAGATGTAATATAGAACATATTCTAAGATGACATGTGCCAGATTGGACTTGGACTCATGGCTGTCCAGCAATTTGGGGGAATAAATGGAGTTTGCTTTTACACCAGCAGCATTTTTGAGTCTGCTGGTAATGTTTCTTCTTCTATGTCTCTTTAGCAGCTCAAGATCCATAGATTACACCAAGAAACTAATCCAATAAAAGAAAGGGGGGGAAGTCCAAAAGATTACACCAAGATCAATGGCACTACAAAGTTGACATGCCTTGGTTTTTGTCGAATTTTCTCTAATAAAACTAATTAGTTGGCATCAACTTAGAATTAACTTGGCACTTCTCATTCTCTATGATGATCCAGGATTCAATCCTGATGTTGGAACAATTAGCTACGCAGTACTTCAGGTAGGAGTAAATATCACAAGCTAACCAAGTGGAAGAGCAATTTACAGCAAGATCAACACTCCAATATTTAACATTTGATGTTTCTATTATCTTTTCCCAGGTTATCATCACTGCACTAGGAGCGACCCTAATAGACAGAGTAGGAAGGAAACCGCTTGTGATGGTAAAACCTTGTCCAACCATCACACCCTCATACATATTATCTGAATATAAGACCATCAATCTTCTTGTGTTAGGTTTCTGCAACAGGACTGGTCATAGGCTGCGGCTTAGCAGGACTCTCATTCTATTTTAAGGTACATCGTTTCCCTTCCAACTCTAGAATCTATAATGCTCCTTTTTTCATTCAAGCAAATTTCCCGTGCATATTTGTAGGAACAAGGGATAGCACTTGGTGCAGTACCAGTTCTTGCCCTTGTGGGCATAATGGTAATGACATCTTTTGATCAAAGTCTCCTACTTTCTTTATGTTTCGGTGCAAATGTTAAAAAGGGTCTTAAGATTTACTCTTTAACCAATAAAACGTAGACAAATGGGGAGTGAGACCTCCTATTTTAAGCGCAACTACTGTGTCCTGTAGGTTAAAAGAACTACTTCTGGGATGACTAATAACTACTCTATGACCCGACTACTTAAGAAGTGAAGATCATCATCCATGATGGATTTTGAATTGTTTCAGGTGTATGTAGGGTCCTTTTCAATAGGGATGGGAGCAGTTCCATGGGTGGTGATGTCCGAGGTATTTCTTGTTCTAGCCTTTTTATTATCTATAACACACAGTTCTGCTAACTAAAAGGTTCCTACTTTAACTTGCTTCCAAGATCTTCCCTATAAACATCAAAGGAGTTGCTGCAAGCCTTGCTACGCTAGTGAATTGGTTCGGTGCGTGGGCTTGCTCCTTCACCTTCAATGTTCTCATG
Source organism: Eustoma russellianum (assembly GCA_036186865.1). NCBI lineage: Eukaryota > Viridiplantae > Streptophyta > Magnoliopsida > Gentianales > Gentianaceae > Eustoma > Eustoma russellianum. The sequence continues at coordinate 11,103 of AP025099.1, read as the reverse complement.
AGCTGGAGCTCTTACGGTAAGTGATACTGACCAATACCTCTTATCATGATCTTGAAACTTATTGCCTCTAGAATGCGATTATAGACTAGATAAACATTTTAGAGGGTAGACCTTATTTTGGAACAAATCAAAATAGAAAGTAGTACAATATTTTGGAAACATAGAGAGTATATCTTTAATTAAAAATAGGGGTGTTAAGCGAACCAAACAGTTCTCGAACTGTTCAAGTACAATTCGTATTTGATTTGAGTTCGTTCGTTAATTTTACTTAAACGAGTTGAATTCGAACAACTAATTAGATTTGTTTATGAAAACGAGTCAAACTATTCGCGAACTATTCGGCTCGTTTAAATAGTCATAGTGTTATCGAATCGAGCTCGAACAAAATTTGAAGTTCGTTACAATAAACAAACCGAGCCTAACAGTTTGTTTAACTAAACGAATCTAAATTTGAAAACCTGATTTTCGGCTTGGTTGGGTCGTTAACGCCAGTAATTAAAAGTTGGTAAAAATTCAAAGAATTTCTCTACAAAGATAATAGAGAATATGTTGATACAACAACCGCATCAATGATATCCGGTATATCCCTACCTCTATTTCAAGATATAGATAGTTTGCTTTCGGTAAGAACCCCGCCTCTATATGTATCTGCATAGATGATACAATTGTAGAAATATGGTGTGCTAGTGTACTATGTTGAGAGTTAATGTTTAAACCGTATGAAAACGACCCATAATACTGTGGCACGTTTGAAATGATATAACAAACAAAAAAATTGCTTGGTTATATTAGGTATAAGTAGTCATATGGTTGGAAGTTCTTAAATAAAGCTTCTTCTCTGATACTGATTAATTACTCTATAGTAATGATACATACGGATGTGATTAGTAAGAGACATGATGGTATATACAATTTTCTTTTGATACTCGAAATTTAAGTTTCTTATATCTTGATGCAGAAGTGTGAATTGAGCATGAAAATTGCTTATCAAAATTATTGTAGGAACCTTCGGTCTATATGCTGCTATCAATGGTGTTGGACTCCTATTCGTGATGAAGGTAGTACCAGAGACCAAGGGTAGAACATTGGAACAAATACAGGCTGCAATCAATGTCGTCCATTAAAGAAAATCACATCAGCTTGTTCCCTTTTTCTTTTACAATAATTTTATTATGATGGTTTAAGAGTAACTACTAACCATTGTTGTTATATACTTATCTTCCAAAACAAGAGACACATGAATGTAGGGACGTATCATGGTAAAAGTGATGCTTTAAACAGAATACTTCCCTTTTTTTTATTTGATTAAATAGTAATAACCAGACCATTTTAAAAATTAATTTTTTTATTTTTTGTATTTGGTTGTAGTTTTGATATGATCAATGGACCTTCTCAGAAATATCCTTTCATCACTACTACACTTAATGGTAAATAAAGTAAAGAAATCCAGCTCCGAGCGCATAGCATATTTGGTACTCCGTTTGATTCATTTGTTCTCAACTCCCGAATGAAAATGAATCGAAACAATTTACTCAGACTCAATTCGTTTAAGATTCAATTCAAATTTGCATAGCACAAATTCAGTTTGAATTCGTATAGTATGTACGAGCTCAAGTTCAGAATTTGAATAATTTTTAACTCGAATACTGCAACCAGTCAAGCTTGAAAAATAATAAGTTTGGTTATGAGTGTGTAACTTGGCTCGTTGATATTTATTTTAATGTGATTAAATTCTAGTTGATGAATCGGTAAAAATAGTAAAATTTTGTTTTGTTTTAAAAATATTGAGTTTGGGTTTAATCGAGGTTTAATCTAATACAAACTATGAACAAGGATAGATCTGACATATGTAGTATTTTCACTCTCCTAATATTTATCATGTCACCTTAATAACTAAGTGAATACTTTTTTGTATGATCATTTTCTATATCAACGTTCATCTACATGCGTTAAGATATCATGGCTTTCGAATGTATGAAACGTGTGTAATTTCTTTTTAATTATAATAAATGTATTTGTTAATTATACTCTAATAAATGAAATTAGACAACAAATTAAATCTTAGTAAGCAGCAATGTTCTATTTGTCGCAAGTATAGATGCATATCTTGATATCGTGTATGTATATATGTATCACTGTTACTAACGTCTTCTATATCTTCCGTATCGATCATATTCTGTATATGATTCATATACATCAATGGTTTCTAACACATTATGGTTGATCGCAAAACAGTTTTTAACACATGCCTATGTATACATCCGATTCCGCATATCTTACAATAGACGGAGAGAATATAAGGCAATGGGTAATATTGTTATTGTTTGTACATCAATGTAAATATATTCACCGTCTGATCCACGAGCAAATTGGATCCAACATATCCGTTTCCTTTTTTGGGCCCAAATGAGAGGCTAATATGGTTAACCCGGCCCATCCACCTATCTACAGCCTGTCATATGGTTTTTCATCGAAGCCTCCTTCTGTCGCGAGAACTCAGAAGGCGATAGAACGACGGAAGAGAGAGCTCCGAGAAGATGGTTAAGGAAAGTCCCACAACCCCTTTATCTGCTCGTGATCCCAAGGTTAATCCGTTATTTCTGTTAATTTTCTTCCTTCTATTCTACCATTTTCCTCTTCCCTCATAATAATAGTAATTATTATTTTTACTTAATTTCATCGTTGTTGCGCTATGAAATTCATGGTCGATTTTACTGAATGTGGCGTTCTTTTCACTGGATTACGGCGTTGTATTATTGATCTGTTGTAGTTGATAAGTTTCTGGGTGTGGTTCTTGTTAAATGAGTTTCGTTTGCCCTTTTGGTTTGATATCCATGGTGGTTTGAGGCACTGCATTGTTCGGACGTGTTGGAAATGAGAATGGATATTGTTTATTTTACAGCTTTAATGTGTAATCTTCTCTAATTCGGGTTGAATTGTGGGGGCAAAGTTTGCTAATGAAGGATTCCCCCCCCCCCCCCCCCGAGACAGGGATCGGCAGGTCGAATGGTTGATATATGGGCGGTGCAGTGTGGAAAGTGTTTGAAATGGAGAAAAGTTTCCGGCCAAGAAGAGTTCGAGGAAATACGAAGCAACTTCAAGGACGATCCTTTTTACTGCGAGAAAAACCCTAAATCTTCCTGCGAGGATCCTACTGATATCGAGTACGATTCCACCAGAACATGGGCTGCTGACAAACCTAATCTACCAAAAACGCCAGTTGGATTCACCCGCCGTTTGGTGATGAGGAGGGATTTCTCCAAATTCGATGTCTACTACCAAGCTCCTAGCGGTAAGACTCTTAGGTCTACCAGTGAAGTGTCTACATATTTGCAGCAAAACCCAGTGAAAGATGTGGAGGTCTCTCAATTTAGCTTCAATACGCCTAAGATCATGGAGAATACAACTCCATCTGGTGGTGTGAAAAGAAAGGCTGTCTCCGGAGTCTTAGATTGAAATTCCCTAGAAGTAGTATGGATGGATGCTAGTTTTTTTGGTCACGTCGATTTAGTTGGGTATCGACTCAGATGAAACATCTGCTTATGTTTATATTGCCCTCTTCATCTTGTCACGTGGCTATTTTTGTTCTTTTGTTCGAGTGCAAGAATAATTTGAGGACGTCTGTAATTAGCTGTTCAGTCTTGGATTTTCTTGTTCTGTTATAAAATGTGTGTTCAGATGTAAGGATTCTCAGAAAGTCAGGTGACTGGGGATTGGTTTTTAGTGCTTTATGAAACATTAACTATGGGGCTACTAGCCACTCAAATCCCGGGTCGCCGGAGTCGTCAAACTAAATAGATTGATTGATAACAGAGGATGCTTGAGTTCTGTCAGAATGGAGTTTCACTCTGGGCCCCATGATCTTATTCTGTATTAAGTCCTCACTTGGTATACAGAAGGTACTAAGTTCTACTTGTTTAATGCTTGGTATCGCACCAAATGTCTTGCGAGCGGTGCTTGAGCTACAATTCTTGGTGTCATTTTCTTATCTTTGTTGAGCCTGAATTTGTTCAGCTGAGTTGGAAATCAGTTGTCCTGAGTTATGCAAACATATAGTCCCTCTTTCTGAGAGCCTGCGTGTTTTCGAGCACATTTTTGCAGTTGCACACACATCGTAGCTTTAAACAAATCCTTTTTGCTTGCATGATTTTTTCGCCGGCGAAAGGTGCGTTCTAATGCTGGTTGTATGTATACCCTACTTGTACTAGCTGTTAAGTTAAAGTTGACAAGCATTAAAGTCCCAACTTTTCCCCTGAAGGTGTCAAATTATGACAATTGATTAAGTTAGGAGGTTGTTTAGTTTAATCCAGAAAGAAGTATACTTGAATTAGATTGAAAACATTCACAACCACAAGCAACTTCAGTTTCACTTTGAGCATCAACCTCTCAGTAGCTGAAGAAACGCTGTTACTTTTTTTCGATGAAATAAGCCAACCCAGATCATGTGAAAGTGAAAGATAGTATGATTGTAAGCACAGCAAAAAAAAAAAAAAAAAAGTTAAGGTAAACACGAAATGTTCAGATATGAAAGCTCGCTGAAAATTATTTGCTTGCAAACGAGTTAACTGATGAACGACTAATAAAAATTAAAAAAAAAAAAAGAGTTAACTTCTGAAATGGACCGAATTATCAAATATTTGCTTGAACAAGGGGGTTCGTTCCTCCCACCCTTTTCATCAAAGATTTATGGGTTAACATCATTTGTCCAGCTAACTTCAAGTGTGATAAAGTACAATAAAATTGTTGAAAATAAGTAAATCAAGGTAAACTAGTACTAGATAAAAAGTCAAGAGCTTGCAAGTAAGCCAAAGAGGACGAGTTTTTAAGAAGCTGCACATGCTCCTTCGTAGCTTCCAAATGTTCCGATTCTAATTCAAACAATAGTTTGCTGCATCCTCTGAGCATTTCACAATCAAGGCAAAATTTCGTAGCGCCTCCTTTTCAATCTAATTTAGTATTCGTCAAGGAAGTATAAGAGTTTCCCTGCAAGGTCAAACACATCTGTCTAAACAGGTAGTTCCGCAAGCAAGAAAACTATACAGCCAAAAAGCCAAAAGAACTTACTATTCTTCCATGTTCGACAACAGATCCATGTTTCATCATTACCCTTCCGCTGCAATTTCCCGTTCTAGGTGTTGTTTGGCTTCCTCAAATGCAACAAGCTCCTGCCTCAAAGTCCTAAGCTTTTCGACGTTCTCTTCATGTATGTGGAGAGGTACTTTCTCCCTGTACCCGAAAGCATTCATCGTTTTCTCCAAAGTGTCCCGTTGCTTCTGAACCTCCTCCAGCCTCTTCTCGAGATTTTCAAGTGCAGTTACAGCAAAGTGGTTCCCTGGATTTTTCAGATAAACGGAGACAGCTGCATTTACAACATCCACCACATATCCACCTGGGGCAGGATCATTCTCTTGTAAAACCTTTAATGATGGCAACGAGGCGAGTGTCAGAATTTCAAACTCACGGCCTTCAATAGTGCTCCTGACATCAATGTTCCGGCACAGCACATATGCTGGTTCCTTGTCATATTTCTCTTTTGCAGCCATCAATGACCTAAAGCATCTAATAACTGAATCAACCAAATTCATCTCAGATTCAACTTTCTCATTGGTCCAGCCCTCAACAGTTGATGGATATTCACATAGCATGATGGTGGATTCCTTTCGTGAATCATCATTTCTAGTAGGGAGGCGCTGCCATAGCTCTTCTGTAACAAACGGCATGAATGGATGAAGTAACCTTAGTCCATATTCCAGACATAACCACAATGTGTCCTGCGAGGACTTCTTCTCTGACGTGAACTTTGCAGCATTGCTACCAAAATATGGTTTGATTACTTCAATAAATACATCACACAACTGAGACAACCACCATGAATATACTGCTGATGTCGCATCTGAGAATTCATAAGCCTCGAGACTTGACACTGTTTTAGATATGGCTTTGTTCAAAACTGAGAGTATCCACTGGCAGCTAAACGGCATTTCAGTAGGAACCACAACCGCCGGAGGAGTATAATCATCTCCAAGTTTCCCCATCGCAAACCTTACAGCATTCCACAGTTTATTACACCACTGCCGATATCCAACAACTCTTTTAATATCAAGATTAATTTTATCAGATTGTGCTGTATATGAGACTAGAGAAAAACGAAGGGCATCCGCACCACATTCAGGAATGCCATTGGGAAAATCTTTCACCTGTCCCTCTTTTGCGGTCTTCAGCTCACTTTGATCTAAGTTACCCTCTTCTAGTCTCTTATGCAGACCTTCTAGAGATATTCCAGTAATGATTTCAATAGGATCAATGACATTTCCCAAAGACTTGGACATCTTGCGTCCATGTGCATCACGCACCATTGGATGCAAGTAAACCTTTCTGAAAGGTACATCACCACCCAGCTTCATGCCCATCATGACCATTCGCGCCACCCAGAAAAACAGAATATCATGCCCGGTTTCAAGAACAGAAGTTGGATAAAATGCCTTTAGATCTTCGGTATCCTCTGGCCATCCCAAAACAGATAGTGGGAAAAGGCCAGAAGAGAACCAAGTGTCTAGCACATCAGGGTCTTGGGTCAACTGAAGCTTCTTTTCAGGGAACATTTTGCTAGCTTTGTCATGAGCCTCTTTCTCGTCCCTAGCAACCACCCAGCGGCTATTAGATGAACCAATTTCCCTCTGTTCATCGTCATCCAGGCTCACATACCACGCTGGAATTTGGTGGCCCCACCAAAGCTGCCTCGATATGCACCAATCAATAATATTCTCAAGCCATCTCTTCCATTCTGCAGCATACTGCTTGGGGATGATTTCTATTCTTCTGTTGTTATCATCCGTGACAGCCCCAAGAGCTTCCTTGGCGATGCCCTCACACTTGACATACCACTGCGGCTTTATAAGGGGCTCCACTACGTCATTGCTTCTAGAACAAATACCAAGGCGCATCTCATTATCTTTTGAACCCCTAAAGAGTCCTTTTTTCTTCAAAGCTTCTGCCACAGCCACACGAGCTTCAAACCGTAACATACCTGAAAACTCTGGGCCTCCATTGCTGTTTATTTTCCCATCATCGGTGAAAATATTGATGAACTCAAGATTATGACGCTTCCCTACAGCAAAATCATTAGGATCATGGGCAGGGGTTATCTTGACTGCACCAGTTCCAAAATTTATGTCAACAAGAATAGCATCACATACAATAGGAAGTCTGCGTCCATGAAACGGATGGACGGCAAACTTTCCATGAAGGTGTTTGTATCTATTGTCATCAGGATGTATGGCAATAGCTGTATCTCCTAACATTGTCTCAATTCTAGTCGTTGCTACCACAATCTCACCTAGATCCCCCTCAAGAGGATATGCAAACGATGTCAAAACTCCAAACTCTACTGGACGTTGATAATTAGGAACACGAAGGAGTGTCCGCTCTTTCAAGTCTATGTGATCTACCTCTATATCTGATATTGCAGTCTTCAGCACACAATCCCAATTCACCAGCCTAAGGTCCCTATATATTAGACCTTCGTCATAAAGCCTTACAAAAGCTTCAGTCACAGCTTTCGAACGTTTCTCATCCATAGTAAAACACTCCCGTGACCAATCTAGAGATGCACCTAAACGCCGTAATTGCTTCAATATCATCCCTCCATACTGTTCCTTCCAATTCCATACTTCATTGATAAACTCCTGGCGCGTAAAATCATGACGAGATTTATTGCATTCTCGCTTCAGCTTCTTCTCCACCACCACCTGAGTTGCAATTCCAGCATGATCCATTCCAGGAACCCATAGAACATTGTAACCAGCCATTCTACGCCAGCGAATAATTGTATCCTGAATTGCAGCAGTAAGTGCATGACCTATATGCAAAGCTCCAGTAACATTTGGGGGTGGTAAAACAATCACAAAAGGGGGTTTTTCGCTTGTGTTATCTGCCTTGAAGAAATCTGAATTTTCCCACCATGAATACCACGATTTCTCAACGGCAACTGGATCATAAGCTTTAGCCATTTTCAGTGAGAAACGCTTCTTCTCGCCCATTGGCGTTTCAGGATCAATATAGTCTTCAGGATTATCATTTGCATCCTCTCTTTTTGAGGCTTTTTTCTTTCCTATCTTAGTAGCACTAGATGATTCTAATGCCTGACGTTTGGCTGCTTCTGCTTTTTGCGCAGCCTTCAGTTTCTTCTGCTCTTTTTCCTTAGCTTTCTCCTCTTTCTTCTTCTTCCTTTCGAGCTCTTCAGGCGTCATCTGCTTCGGCTCCAATGACGAGCCCTCTTGATTGGAGTTTTCCGCTTTGTTGGTTTCCTGATCTTTTAAAGTTGGTGCAACCATCTCATATATCAAGAACCAGATCAATTAGGGTTCTGATGGGAAAGGATAATTGAGGTGAAGGTTCCTGATCGGGTTTCGGCTGATGAGGCACTGTGCAGTCGCAGGCGGCAACCAATTAGGGTTTGAGGCACTGAGGTATTGTATCCACAACTTCTGGAAGTGGGGAGTTTTTTTGGGTCAGGATCGTCTGACCCCCCCCACTCCCGCATCCCCTTCGCGACCATCTGCCACGTGTCAACAAGGGGGTGGTGAGGCTGGATGGGGAGGGGGGTTAGAGGATCTCATTCGGTTTATTTGGGAGGTTAGAGGATCTCATTTCACATGCATCCAGTCTTACCACCCCTCCCCGCTGCCACGTGGCGGGCGGTCACGTGGGCGGTCACGGAGAGGGGGTTAGAGGATCTCATTCGGTTTATTTGGGGGACCCTTAAAACATATTATGTGTTAATATAGTTTAACTTTGATATACTTTATGAAGTCAAACGGTAAGAATATTTTTAAACAGAGAAAGTAAATAATAAAAAAAATTAGTAAAGAAAAGGTATTTCTACACATACACTAAGATTGATCCTCTCCTAAACCCACAATAGTTATACTCCCTCCTCCTAAAATTTGGAACTATTGAACTACTTAGTTTTCGACAAATAATATTAAAAATGCAGTGTACGTGTATTTTAGTGTTTGACTTTTAATATATATTACACTTTTGATGTTTGTGTTATAAAACAATATTCGTTTATTCTATGTAAGGAAGAGAATAAAGTTTACTTACTAGTTACAAAGTGAATAAAAAAAGAATAAAGACTATATAGCGTATTGTATACTTCTGCAGTGAACATATGACCATTAAACCACACCTATTATTGCAAATACAAATATTATTGCATCTAGCCCTTATCAAAAGATTGATGTGAAATTTCAACGAGGTCTGTTTATCTTCTCTTGAAACGAACTGTGCTACGAGACGGTATCATCTCTTTTTACGCGATCAACGGTCTACCAGCTGACAAAAATTATTCATGTAGTATTGTTTATGGTAACTAAACTAATCTTAGCAATTATACTTTATCATTGTTATTAGTATATAACAGCCTATATGCATTCACCTCTTATATTTTCTACATATATCTGCAATCAATTAACAACGTGACCGTGACACTTTAACATATTTTAATTCATACACCATACCAACTTAAAAAGCTAATTGGCGTAAATGTTGCGTATTAAAGTATCTTTTAGGTATTGTTGGAATCTATGGTAGTTTGAAAAACATCATGTGATATGATAAATTGTATTCGTAGGAGTTGACGTAATATAAAGATTGTCAAACTAAACACGTTATGCAATATGAATCTGGATCAACTAAGTTTGTCTTACAAGTTGATTACTGAATTATAACAGTAACATCAACAAACTTTCTGAACATACCACACAGAAAGACCAATGGAGTTTCCCCGAGGGTGATTGTACACAAAAAGGAAATGAAATGTTCAATACTTCAAGATGGTATCAGATTCTCAGAAAAGTTGGAAAAAGAGAGAACGTACGCTTTCTTTTTTGTGAATTCTGGACCAATGGGTATGATTGTTGTTTTGTAACCTTGAGGTCACGGGTTTGAATAGCTATGGAACAGTTTGTTACACAGAGTGGTGTAAAATAAAGATGTGTACATCAGATCGTTTCGGTCCTCTCCGTTACAAACGTGGGAACCTACTGTACCAAAAACGCCTTTTTTCCCTTTTTCTTTTTGTGAATTGATAGCAGCATCATTCAAATGGCGGAAACTTGAACAGGAAGGTTGCACGCGGTCGAATCGGAAGATGTGGAGCTGCCCTGTTACCGTGACAGAAATCTCAAGGAAAGAATTGGCAAAAGGTGACAAGCCAGAAAACAGTGGTGAAGTTAGAATGTGATTTTTAAGGGCCTTCAACTTTTTAGAAAAAAATTCATATCTGGGCAAGAGAATCCTACAATTTAAGACCCACGAACACCATACACTATCCATCTACTGACCTATTGACGCAGATAGGCTGATAAATACATCATAATGAGAAGAAGGATTTTGGCAGCTCTTAGGCAACTGGATTATCAAACAGTTGTCCCTCGAGGCCTCTCTCCCTGCTGTAAAGCTAGAAAGCTTTTAGAGGATCCAAGAAAACCACTGATCTACAAGATCAATGAAGCCGCCCATCTTCTAGTGAAGGATTCAAATTGGATGCGTCGCGAAGCAGACACCTTTTTCTTTCATGCTTCTTTGGAGAAGCAAACAAGAAGCTATTAAGACTGCAAACAACTGTCCTCTTCTTTTGTCCTCTGGAGTGAAGGACAGATGCATGAAGACCAAACAAGTCAGAGAATTTACTTAACCGTTGCTCAATTCTGGAGAAGACACATTTTTTAACATAATTATTACCGAAGTTTGATTTCAAAATCTTGACCAAGCCGAAACCTTCTGCAACTGCATTGGCTAAACTCAGGTCTCAGAACTGTGTATTCATTCCTACAGAATATACATGCATAGGCTAAAGATACCTATGTGTTATGCGAATCTGAGAATAACAACTGCCATAAGAGTGGCAACTCGGAAATATATCTCTCTCACACTCCTGTCCAAACTACACACCATTTCTTCCTCTCCTATCCCAACTTTGCCTGAAGTCTTGTTTATGGTGATAACCGTGCCCCTCAACTTATTTACTGCCCAAGATAGCCAAACCAGCCCAATCCCCAACCCAGTGTTGAAAAGTTTAGACGTGCAGTAGACTACCTC
>AP025098.1:267949-303414 GCA_036186865.1 Eustoma russellianum | reverse complement strand
AAGCTTTAGACTACTGCAGTAGCAAAGGGCGGGCACTATATCATGATCTCAATGCATACAGAATTCTTTTCGATCAAGTATGATGCTTTTACTTTTACTGGGACTCCTGTGACTCCATAATTTTAATAGCTTTCATAATTTTCCAATATTTCACAACTGTTTTTGATTATGCTTACCTTGCATGCAATAGGAAGGAAATCCCAGGCTTTCATGTTTTGGCTTGATGAAGAACAGCAGAGATGGAAAGAGTTACAGCACCAATTTAGCTTTTACTCCTCCAGAGTATCTAAGGACAGGTCATATAGCAACGCTCTTGTAATGCATAGTAAATGGTGTACTTGATGGCAACATGTTCCATGCAAGTGAATGGTTCACTAACTCACTAAGAAAACATAGATTATCAGGTTCTGAACTGTGAAAAGGTTCTGACCAAAGTTTGCTTCCACTTCAGGAGGTGCTTTTTGTTACGTTAATACTTTTCAGAGGTCACTATACCAAGGCAAATCTGACTATGGAGTTACTTTTCCATTAAATAGCTACTTATCACCTGATAAAGTTTAAGTACATGAAAATAAATGTTGATTAAAATTTGCCAACTATAACTGATCTGATACCTTGGTTCTAATTTTCAGGTCGAGTTTTCCCTGAAAGTGTTGTTTTCAGTTTTGGCACAATATTGCTTGATCTTCTCAGTGGCAAACATATTCCTCCAAGTCATGTAAGCATACTGTTCTTTTTCTAGATGTATGTATGCCCTTTTCTCTCAGAATTTATAAATTGCAGCTCGAGTAATGTTGCATCAGGAGATTATCCAAGGTAATTAACTTTGATGAGTTGTCTTGGATTTCATTTTAAAAGACAGAAGTCTGATTTGCAGGATTTTATTTGTTCCATCCAATTTCAAGTGCATGAACTTAAAAAAACACAGAGAGAGAGAGAGATATGTTGACTGCCTTCAAGTTTTGAAATGCAAAAGCCCCTGACATAGCGTTACAGTATGAAAATTTTTATTATTATTGATTCTAAAGGGACTTTCTATTTCCAATGGAGTCAAGTACACTCTTCTTTGGCTTTGGAATATGATGGAATAAAGTAAAATGTCTCACTAAATTGTTTGCAATTTTTTATTGTGAAGTAGCAGTCGATCAACACAATACTCGACATAATTTTCATTATAGGTCATCCGAAAACAACCTCTGTTGTTTCTAATACATGGGTAACATTGCGTACATCTTACCTCCCTTACCCCCATAGGCGGGAGCCTCTAAGACAATATGATAATATTATTGTTGTATTGATTCTAAAGGTCTTTTAGAAAAAAAGTTGAACTTTTGTGATGGGAATCGGGCATCTAAATAGGGCATTAAGCTGGCAAAAATTGTAAAAGCACCAAGCACATTCCTGGGCTCCATATTTTGTATAAGCTCTTTCACTGGAGTTTGCATCTTATTGACTCAATAGCTTTTTCCTATGTATATGAAGGAAGTTGCTCTACGTTGTAGGCACTTGATTTAATACGTGGAAAAAATGCCCAAATGCTAATGGACTCTTGTTTGGAGGGCCAAATCTCAAGTGATGGAATGGAATTAGTCCGGATCGCTTCGAGTTGTTTACAATATGAACCCCGTGATCGGCCGGCTACTAAGTCCCTTGTGATCTCACTTGCTCCTCTTCAGAAGGAAAAAGAGGTATGGCTGATACAATTACATGATTTAAAAATGCCGGCTTTACATTCAGGTTTCAAGAACATCATGACTAATAGAGTAATCCTAACTGTATCTTGATGTCAACCAAAGGAAAATAGAACTACCAACTATTAAGATGAAAAAGTAGCTAACATTGATTGTTGCCTCGTGCCATACCCAGTAAGCATATTCTTTTCAGTTGTTTTTCAACTGCTCCTGCTAAATTTAGATCCATTAGACTGAAACGATGGTAATTTGATGGTGCATATCCTTGTATTTGCATTCATGACTGTCTAGCTTAAGATTCTAATTAATTGATTTAGCTGGAATGTGCAGGTGCCATCATATGTTTTGATGGGCATTGCTCATGAAACTGTATTTCCTTTACAAACATCAAAATTATCGCCTCTTGGGGAGGCCTGCTCGAGAGTGGATCTAACTGCCATGCATGAAATAATGGAAAAACTTGGATACAAAGATGATGAGGGGATAGCAAATGAGGTCACTGCTCTCTTTTTCATCTTACTTTATCATAAGTGACCTTTTAGTTTCATTTTCTGTCAACCATTTCTTTGGTGCTAGGAGAATTGCTCTCTTTCATTTGTCTAAATATTTTTTTCTTGCAAATTCAGCATACAAAGTTCACTTAAAGCTTGAGCTACTGTGGGATTTGAACATACCTTTTAATTCAATCTGTTGCTTTTGAAAAACTAAAGATCTAGAAGGACAGCTTAAACCTTTTATAGTCTCCTAGTGCTCTTGCTTTTTCTTGAATGATGCACCATAATTTTGCACTGTCAAGACGGAATCTATTCTTATCTAATACGTACCTCGGGTAAACTGATACTTATATCACTCTTCTTTTCCAGATTTCCTTTCAAATGTGGACCACTCAAATACAGGAAACATTGAATTGTAGGAAGCTTGGTGATGTTGCATTCAGATCCAGAGACTTTGCAACTGCCCTTGCATATTACACAGAGGTGAGTCAAGTATTCTTCAATTAAGAACCAATTTAGAAGGTTGGAAATAGCAAGAAAAAGTCATCCTTTATTTTAACAATTGTTTGGGGACTTCTTAATCAAATTTCAATGCTGAACTTTTATTATTAAAAAGAACATTACATGGCTTTATTTACTTGTTGCTAACTGATTTTGGAAGGGGTAATTCAAAATAGCTCATTGCTTTGTTTGACAGTTCATCGAGGCAGGAACTATGGTATCACCAACAGCTTTTGCGCGTCGCTCATTGTGTTACTTGATAAGTAACAAGCCACAAGAGGCTCTTGCAGATGCTATGCAAGCGCAAGTAGTATCCTCTGATTGGCCTACTGCTTTTTACCTCCAGGCAGCTGCCCTTTTTAGCCTGGGAATGGACAATGATGCCCAAGAAACTCTTAAGGATGGGTTTTCTATGGAATCCAGAAGATGAAATCTTCCAAGTATAGAAATTTGTATAGATCCTTTTTTGCTTCTCTTTTGATTAGAGGATTTCTAAAGATACATTTGTAGTCGGGTGGTCTCCTGTATTTGATATTTGTGTGTTATGTATTCTAGTTGGGAAGCATATTTTAAGCTATATATGCATTTCTGAAAGGATAATTCACCTGAGAAATTGCTTTTGGTGTTCCGTACATTTATTGATATGTATTCCATTTTTCTTTCAGCTCATAGTTGAATAAGACATGTTTTCTTGCTGACAATGTTTTGCACGGAAACCCGCATAAAACAAAAGATATTCAAAGGACGCATATTCAGTTGTACCGGCATGGTTCTACTAATTTGATTTAGGTTGTAAGGATTCCCTGCTGATGATTGTCTCTATATAACTCAATACCTTGGTATATGTTACAGAGGGCATAGGAGAAACACGTAATGGCAGCAATGGGACAGAACAGGATTTCCATGAATGTTTATCAGATGTCGAATACTCTCACTGCAACCGCAAAAACCGCAAAAGGGCAGTGCGACACGTGTCTAGTAGGAGTTGTGAGATCGGATCAGAAATGGTTTGGAGAAAATGTTTGACTGGTCGGGCAGTAACCCTCGTTGGAGGGTGTTCGGCTGGTCGAAGGTGGTGACCCCTTACGGTACCGCAAAGAGATTTATCAAAATTCAAGTCTGACTTGGTCGGAAATGAGATCTTTTTAACAGGAAAAGCTGATGGTTACAAGAATATCCAATAGAGAAGTAGGGATCTGACAATGCAAACATGTGCTTCATTCTACCACTAAGGGATACAAGGGACTAATACGACACAGTTTCAGGGGACCGAGGACGAAGTCTTTTTTACGACCATAACTGAATCACTGACATGTCATCTATACCTTAATTTATCGATTATAGCATCAATATTATGAGTCACAAAACTCTAAGACATTCTATGGGACTCTTTCCATTCATTTAAAATGAAAATCAGTTGTTTTATTATTATTGTTGTTGTTGTTATTTTTTTTTGGTTCAAGTGAAAAAGATCAGTTGAATGTGTTAAATTTTGTGAGATTTTCCATGCAATACTTAAAACAATAGTTGTAATTTAATGGATATTGATAACATGATGATTAGTTTGAAACGGTATTTAAGGGGGAAAGCAGCAAATAATATATTTTGGCGACAATGAGTTTGATTTACCTAACAAATAGAACCGGCAGAACTAAATTTGGATATAATGAGCAAATTGTAAAAGTTCAGCAATAACACCACATGTAATTGTTCTGAGACCACCTTTTTTTTCGACCAAACCACTTTGAAAGGGATATAAGAATCTTCTATTAGATCCTAACACATCTTTTGAACTCCTCTATAAAATTACCTTATCTATGGGTTATTCCACTCAATGAGATCTTCTCACGTTTACTTAATCATCTTGAATTTTTATATATGAAATAATCTTATTAAGCGAGATAGATAATAAAACATGGTAAAGATAGAAGATCATTACCTTTGATTATAGCCCTCAAAAGAAATCTAAAACAGGAACGAACAAAATACTACATGCAAAGAGCCCTAAATCAAAGTTGAGTACTCAGAAGAAATTATTTAAGTTAAACATCAATGAATATCAATGCATGTTAAAAGTAAGAGATAGACTAAAAAAGACACGAACAGAGACAATAAGAAAGAATATGACTTATATAACAATTGGTAACGTATAACCATTAATAGAACAGAACAGATACATTTAATTCATGTAGCTGATATCATATATAGGGTATAAGGTTTAAGTGAAAATTTTAGCTACTTAGGCCTGAATCACGGATGTAATGAAATGATAGTTTGAAAGATGTATATTTTTAAAAAATATTATGTATTAGGTAGTAGGAGACACATAAATAGGATAAGATTAGACTACGACCCAAAAGCAAAAATAAAATCTATATAACAGACCTTAAATAGTAAAAAAAGACTCGAGTGTTATCATTGTAAAATGTTCATCCAGAATTTGAGAGAATATACAAACGATATGCAATTTCCAGTTACTAATATTTGATTACACCTGCCTATCTAGGTTCAAGAAGTTGACTTTGATTTTATATTACAGACACTGGATAATCAATGACCTAATATCTTGAAATGGAAAAGCCATGAAATGATAAAGGCAAAAATCATGCATGCAAGGAGGAAATTCATAACACGCCTGCCATGCCAGGAACTCCGGGCCTCAGGTAAGACAGGAGGAGCTGATGATGTTGCCACAGATGTGACAGCTGTATTTGCATCACTGGGCTGCTCTCCAGCAATATTGAGAGCAGAGGAGCTACAGATTTCGCAAATTCTGCATCAAAACATCCATTCATATACAAGAGAGATCAGTCTACAGCCAGCCAGTTATATCGCTATCAAGCTATAGGCATTTAACCAAAAAATTAGTCTTCCAAATTCAGTAGCATGTAATATTTGTCCACTATCATAAAGATTAAGCAGATAAAAATGACATTTTTTTCAGGTCGTAAAGGAGAAGAGCCATCCTTTGGTTGGGTGCAACGTCGGACCTATATCACATCAGTGAAAGCTGCTTCCAACTATTTCTGTGTCTGTCTTGAGTTTATTTGGGGAGAGACATGGAGGGGGGCAGAGAGACAGGACACTCGAACGATGAAGTTGAAGAGAATGTCATCTAAACAAAATTACCCAGCATGATTAAAAGATGAAGACAATACCAATGGAAAACACCATTGTCTCTGTTCTCCACTCCATTAAATCAGGACTATCAAAGCATCGTATGTGAACAGCCCAGCTAATATGTACAAGTGAAGGACTAACAGGAAATTGAGAAAAAGCAATTGGCAGACCAAACCTACTCAACGTGTATTGCTGAAGTTCGCGAGCTTAAATCCATCCAATATTCGGTGCAAGAGCGATATAAGTTCCAAAAACCTTCCAAGAGAAGGATATGAATGAAATGAAACGCCACAGTCCTGTTCAATCATGAGCTGTTTCCACTTTCCAGGATGCAGAATCCATTTCTTAAAATCTGATTCCTTCAATAGCATCTTGTTTTAAGTTTCACAAGCGTTGGTCAAGCATGGATTATAATTTTGAAGGATACACATATTTCTGTGTTGCGAATACATGCATCTGAATGACTCTGAATCTGGTGACATGAGCCACAAAACTACTTATCCATGGGGTTGGGTGGGGGGGGGGGGGCAAAACAAAAGATACCATGGAAAATGGAATATGACCCAACTAAGTCTTTATAGTTGAATAAGGATAAACATCATAAGCCCTTCGTACTTGACACCACATACTTTAATTAGTCAACGACCTTGTAATACATAAACGAGAATAGAAGGGGAAAACAAAAGGTTTCTTAAAAGTAAAAAAGCCCACTAAAATCTAAATAGTGTTTTGAAAGAAGAAATTTGTAAATCTAGGAGCTATGATAAAATCCTTGCATAGTCCTCACCTGTGAAAAAAAAAAAAAACCTCCAAATATTCAAATTCACCAGCCATTTACCATGATGTTATTTGCATACTAGAAAAATATCATGAAAGACGCATATTTTCCACTGTAAACATCTGCATCGAGTGGCTAAAGTATCATGAAAGACTCCTACCCCTGAAAACATGTCAAGCCAAAACTAGGCCAACAGATCAACAATGCTCAATGAATGCCACCATAAACAATCTAACAGTCCTCTATTGATACAAACATGAAGAAGAAACCACAAATTGGGACCCCAAAAAGCACATCCTGGTATATTCAATTTCTGTATCACGCCTACCATACAGATTTAATATAGGCATTGGCGCACTGTTCGCAAGCACCAAGAGAAAAATGGATCTCTAACGGGCCAGTTTATGTTGAGCAAGTTACAGGAGTGAACATAGTAGAAATGCACAGTTTTCTCTCCTCAACCACCAAAAAAGACTCAGACAAGACTTGGCACTTGACAAAAACAAATTGCGCAATACTCTTTTAAGGGATCTAGATCTCTACCTCTCAAAAATTAATATGTTTCGATCTTTGAGAGTGATTCAGCAATAGTGATGAAAATGCCTTTAGTTTTCAGCTCAAGGATGATGATTTACTACCAATTTATACTTTTAACACAATAACAGTCTGAGCAAATCTTTTCCTTTTTCCTTTTATTATGTTGGTTTGCCAACCATGAAGAAGAAAATATTTGGCTTCAGAAAGAATGTTTCAATCATGCTAGTCTCTAAAATGACGACAAAGATCAGTTTTTTTTTTCCGCGGAGGAAATAATATAATGACAAATTACCATGAAACCATAGTCAAAGAAGTTGAAAAAGTACAACTGGAGAAGTATTTTGTAACTCACGTGTTGCCTTTGATCTTGAACCAAGTGTCTGCACATTCCCTGTGGGCTGATCCCAAATCCCCTTTACAGCAACAACCCAATTCAATAATCTTCCTATCACCGGAATTCCGACCCCCTATTACACTCGAACTCAAATGGCAAATTCTACACTCTCTCCTCCTCTCTCTTTTTCTATGCACTTTCAGCTCCAGCTCCAGCTCCCCGCTCTCCAAATCCATCTTTCTCTTTCTCTTCTCCAACACCATCTTCCGAAACCGTAACCGACCCTCTGCGACGGCTGCCGTGCCGGTGAGTACCAGAAATTACCGAAATGCCCTCAGTCTCAGTTGAGAAGCTGCATTCATCGTGGGACACACCGCCAAATTGTGAGTGCATCGAACGGCTATCATCTTCGGTGTCGGAGAACCGGAAGCTACCGTCAGTGGTGGTCTCGCTGCTGGCACCCACCGAAGGCTTTGGCCTCCTCCGACGACGTTGACGGCGGCGGTTGTTGACGCGGACACTTGTGCCGCTAGTGGGGACTGGCGGAGGAGCTGCTCCAGCTTCTATGTCGGGCGGGGCGGCGGTGGACGTCGACATTTTAACAGAAAAGGAGTTGAATGAGGGGAGTAATTGAAGAAAGAATTTACATTGAATAAGGATCACAATTCACAGGGGTGGGTTGTAATAGCTTTTTCAGGGTTGATATATAATGTATATGTGGGGGTGGTTCAATTTAAAGAGAGTGGTATAGAGAAAAAGGTTCAATGCTCGATCACGACGCCTCACTTTTCTCACATATAATTTTGTAAAATAAAATATTACCCTATTATCGAGGCTCTAGACTATACCAGAGGATGAGATGACTGTGTATGGAAGGATCGAATATATGCAACTATGGATTCAGATCTGGAGAGTCAAACCATAAGTCAAAATATGATGTCTTCAATCACGCGCCACGAATATAAACTACTCTTTTTTTTAAAATAAAATTTAAACTGTTGACCAGTTTGTACACGTGTCAACGCGTGATTGAATCTCTCGTATTTTGCCTCACTATTGGCCTCTGCAGATCTGAGTCGATGCAATTATACCCACAGAGGTTGTTTGTCAATGACATATAATGAAAACTACTCGAACTGTATTGATAAACTGTTAATTTATAATATAATAAGCGTAACCAATTTAGTCTCACATAATTTTGTAAAATATACAAGTCAATATGTGCTTAAATTATTTTTTCTACAAACTTTTGTAGAAAATATAAATATGTTATGCGTTTTAGTTAATAGCTTTACGTGTTTGTTTGTATGTGACTCATAAGCAAAATCCCGAAGTCCAAACTATTGACAAGAGGTAAACTTCTACATTATAAGTCATCCGTGTCTATTCTAAGTATTTTTTTTCTTTGTTTTAAGTAAGGTGTGGGGGACACATGAAATTATATCCATTTGATTCCACATAATATTTGATTACTTTAATTATTTTTTTTGTATGAAATAAACGTTCCTATTTTTCTTTTCTGTGACTTATATTAAATTTTATTAGTTTAGTGAGTCTTATCGTGTTCTCTTTTAGTAATTGTTTTTGCTCATATGCTGATTACATGTAATAAACGGTGTACATAGCGACATATAGGAGATATATGTTGAACTATTTGGATAATGTTTTACTATTAAATATATTGTGAGTCGGCGTACATTAGATGTCATTGAAATATATTCCGACGACAGTAAAAACTATCAACGGGGTCGGCATTTAAATCGACACATTTCTAGTGTCAACTTTCAAATGTTTAGAGATGTATCTCTACTGCCTATTGATGCAACTTGTGAAAGGTAGAAGGCCAAAAGGGGATATTATCTTCTCACCACTTTTCTTCACCGCACGCGTCACCGCACGACACGTGGCAGCAACGAAGAGTGGTGAGGCTAGATGAGGGTCACCCGCATCTAGCCTCACCACCTTACTTTACTGTCATGTGTCGCGCGGTCATGGGTGGGGTGAGGAAAAGTGTGGTGAGAAGATCTCATCCCGGCCAAAAGTGAAAAAGCATTAAAAAAAATTTAGGAAAGACAATTTGATATAAATATATATCTATTGCATACATAATTACACTCCAAATAAGTATACAGGACTCTAATTAAGTATATTTTTCCTCGCTTAATGTCATAACAGCTTGACAATTACATGGAAGCTCTAGCCTAAGTTTAAATGACTAATGTGGATGGGTTGAAGAGTCTAAAATTGAGGCAAATTATGAGGCCTTCAATTATGTGTCACCACGTGTACAAAAACAAATTTTTTTTAAAAAAAGTGCATCACTCCTTCTTTAAAAAACTGCTTTTATACATGCGTCGACACGTAATTGAGGCTTCATAATTTGACTCACTTTCAGACTATTCAGATCTGAATCGAATTTGGATATTGAGTTGGACCAGGAGGAGCAGCAGCAGGTGCGGCGGAGACAGAATCAGGTATCGCGCCTGAACTTAGCAACTCAAATATGGGATGAAATCACATCACCCACTTTTCTCTCACCCAAAACGTCACCACACGACACGTAGCACCAGGGGTGGATGGTAAGGCTAGATGAGAGTGACCTGCAACTAGCCTCAACATCCACCCCTGTAGCCACGTATCGCACGGTGACGCGTGAGGTGAGGGATTTGGGGTGAGGGGATCTAACCCCTCAAATATTGCCGGACGTGGACTTGACTTGAGAGAGTTGCACAAATCTGGAAGGCTCACTCCTGTAAATAATTCCAAATATTTTGTCAAATGAAAATACAATTTAAATCGAATAATCATATTAAACAACTATTAAATCAATAAACACATTTATTGTGCAATCATCCACTGTCATTATGTCATCATTTTTCAATATAAAGCTTATCCCTTAGAAGATATGAAACACATGAACTGACGTTAACATTCTAAGTTTAAAGTACACAGCAAATGATGGATAATTCGTACATACAATAGAGGGGTTGGTGACGTAAATGTACAAATGAGTTGGCGTTTTGATGCTTAATGCTTCAGTATAGGCTATGTACTATAAATTGTGTTTTATGCATGTTAATTAATTTCAATATTTTTGAGTTTACATTTATATGTTTTTGTACCATTTTGAGATTGTTGTCATCGGGCACGATTTTCTTCCGTTTGCTTTTTTTGGCACGTATTTGTTTTTTTAAATGATTTTCAGGTATTTTGGAGTTAAGAAAGAAAAAAAAAAAAAATGCTTGAGTTGAAATGAATGAAGAATAAAAAACTGAAAAAAAAATTAGAAACTTGTGGCGTTTTCATCATGAGTCATCGGGAAACAAACTCTGTGTGTTTCTAACACATGCTTGAGTTGAAATGAAGAATAAAAAACTGAAAAAAAAATAAAAAGTTGTGGCGTTTTTATCATGAGTCATCGGAAAACAAACTCTGTGTGTTTCTAACATGTGGGTATGGTTGCGTACATCCGATTCCGATACCGTGTCATAGACAGGAGCCTATAAGGCAACGAGGTAATGTTGTTGTTATTGTTGTAAATATGGTGACTCTCCATCTAACTATCTATCGATATTGCGAAGGGACGGTGGACAAGATTTTTCTATCACGTATGTAGGGTAATATCCTTTTGATGTATTATCTTCAAACATATATAGTAAGACACAACATATGTTAATTTAGTGTTAATTCAATATAAGTGAGATGATTGTGATATAGTGGTGACATAACACATGAGATAAAAGATCATATATGACGATTACATATGCTTTCAATAACTTTAAATATATCTTTTAGAGTGGGATGTGTGTATATATATACTTGATTCGTTTCACTTTATTAGTCTATTCTAGAAACTCTTAATTATTTTCGAACATATGCGAATGCATTGTTTGATAATTGATAAATTACATATATATAATTTGATATTTTGGTTATACAAAATAAAAAGGAATATCATACTAACAAATTGAGAGGGATGAGATGGAGTATCTTGTGAGTTTGTCAAAGTCTAATATTAAAACTTAACAAACTTGCTAATTAATCAAATATAAAAACAATACACCAGTATATAAAATATTCGATTTAATCATTCTAGCGTTGTTATAGTGCATATTTTTTATTATTAACTTTTATTGGTTGTTAGCTCGAAAGTCCAAACTTTAAATCTTACTAAATGGATAAAAGGAAAAGGAATAGGATGCGGTTGGACAATGGAGCTTGGGTAGAACTCACCGTTTCGACGCAGCTAGCTGGAAGCATTTATCCAAAAACTAACAACTACACACCGATCTTAGAACCAGCCAAAACAAATAAATGTATATGTAGATAGTGATTTGCAGTAGGGTAAGCTGTGTATATCAGATCGCGAGACGATTCGGTTCTTCATTGATCCTACGTAATCAAGGAAGTCTATTGTTGAGGACGCCTTTTTTGAGGGCTGGTTTTGGAGCAAATAATAAGATAATGCTTTGTGACCTTGAGGTCACGGGTTCGAGAAGCGGAAACAGTCTCTTACAGAAATTGTAGGGTTAGACTGCGTACATCAGGTCGCAAAACAATTCGGCCCCTCTCCGAACCCTGCACAAACGAGGGACTCTAGTGCACCGGGAGCCTCCTTTATAATGATAGAATGAATTTGCATATATTATATATATGTTCTTTCATTAATAGAGATATTGTCATTGAAGAAAAATTGGAAGATACGGACGCCATGCAATGCCGTGGCTAGTGGCCTCCAAAGTGGTTGACCGTCACCGCTTAGCAAGGCATTACTCTTTCATATTATCTTTTTTTCTCTTCCACGTATTTTTGTCGAATTTTCACCATTAGTATTAGTTTCTTGACCCATAACAACACCTGTAATTTATATACGTTAAATTTTATAAATACATTATATATAAATTTACAATTTATTTAACAAAAGAAATTGACTTGTAAACGAATCAAGTATAAATAAAGTTGCGTTAAGATGTAACGTTCCCCCCCCCCCCCCCCCCCCTTAACTTAGGTTTTGGCAGGAAAACAACGTACGGTACCAACTGTCGGGACTTGTTAGATTTTGTGAATCCCATTTACTAGTATCCTTTCGTTTCTGTTAGTTTTTACATTTCAATTTGATTTGCAAATAATTATTTAGAAGATGAAATTCAAAAAAAAAATATCGACATATGAAATAATGTCACTAATCAAATATCGTAATCAACGCCACTAGTTTTGTTGAATAAATAATTTTCTTTTAATTATCGGAGAAACTCGACAAACATTTAGCTATATGTATTTGATTTTAAATTATTGGATCAATAAATTTGATGTAAACTTAGTTTATAGATAATGTAAAATGTTATCGTTATTACACACTCTTCACTATAAATGAACACGTTTTCGCAAGTAGCAATTGTTTTTGTACGGTTATTTCTTTCATGTGATTTAAAAGTACTATAAAATAAAAAACTAAATAAAATTTTACTACAAAATGTGTTGTGATTATATTCATGACTATAATATAATATTAAACGGTATAAGTCACACTTACGGAGATATCTCTCGTCATTTTCTTTACCATGCCCGCGGAGGGTGTATATGCTATGCTGCAACATGATAACATATCCTTGGGGAGAAGGAAAACCTTTTTTTCTTCTTATTTTGTAGGTTGTTTCTTGCCAAACCTCCC
Source organism: Eustoma russellianum (assembly GCA_036186865.1). Lineage (NCBI taxonomy): Eukaryota > Viridiplantae > Streptophyta > Magnoliopsida > Gentianales > Gentianaceae > Eustoma > Eustoma russellianum. The sequence goes on along the minus strand of AP025098.1, from coordinate 290,288 downwards.
CTACAAGGCTACAAACCCCCCCGCAAAAAAAAAAAAAAAGAAATTTTGGAGCAAAATGTCATTTCTTGATCCTGAAGATTCCACCGCTCCAGTTCTAATGAGCATTGTCAAAGATGCAAATCAGGAGTCGAACGATTTCCTATTTTGAGTGAGGACTACACAGTGACTCAAACAAGTTGCTTCCTTACTCACACGGCAGAATTAATGAAACTATTGTTTTAGTGATGCGTCCTTGAGTGGTGGTAACTGAATTGAAGACCAAAATAACCAAAAGGGTGAAAACGGCTTTTTTGATCAAAAGGATATTGATGGCGGTAGATATATACTACATATATAGTGAAAGATTACACACAAGAAAGTAACTGTCATAAAACAAAATACATGATCGGTCGTAAATGGTATAGACTGTGTATTAAATTAACAATCAGCATAAGAAATTAAAAGACCCAAAAACACACTATAATATTATATATATATATATATATATATAATATATATTTCCATAGGCATCACATTAATGTTCAAGGCTCAATGGCAGGACTTGGAGCATCAGCCGCGAAATAAGAATCGGAGCTAGGACTGCCGGCGAAATAAGTAGCAGGTTTAGAATTGTCGGCAGAAGCAATAGAGGGCGATGGCCCAGCTGCACCGGCTATAGCAGTCGACCCAGCTGCCACTGAGCTAACAAGTTGAGCCATTTGACGCCGGGAACCTCCCCTTTTCTGTGCCTCGCATACCTCCGGGAGAAAGGCTCCTGTCAATTATCAACCATTACCCCGGAAAGTATGGCTTTATTGAATATCAAAAAATATTTACAACAAATGACCGAATACAAAACGAGAGCTACAACTAGCTATACAAGTGATCAATGCCAAAAACTAACTTTAACTTTTTAATTTTTTATACAGCCTGCTGGAAATAAACACCGGAGTATATCCACTCATCTAATGCTCCATGGAGATACCGGTTATGCCACCACCAATTATCAACAATTCACTTTAACAAAGAGAACGTTTGCGGTGCATTAGTCTTCCGCATTTACTTTAATAAGACATAAAATTGAAATATCAAAAATGTTTTACTAGTTGGCTAACATTTTCTCTATCCTAGGCTTTGAGTTTAATTCTTTCTATTTAGTTTTTTTTAAAAGAATAAAAAGCAAAATTGAATTAATATTTAAAGTAAATAGAAAGCCTCATAATTTTAGCCAAACATATATAATATTCAACAAACCTTTATAATAAAAGATACCCGAACCATGTCTGGCGGCAGACTATATAAATTTTCAACTATAACCATATTGCAAAATATCACAGTTTGAGAATTTATATAGTTGTTCCGCCAGACAAAGGTTTTAGTACGTTTTAACATTAAATATCTAGAAAGTAATTTTATTACAGTAAAATAATATTTATTACTAAATCATTTTAAAATTTGTGACATCTGAAATGATTTAATGCATGGAGTCAAATTTGATCAAGAAATCACGCACCTTCGCCCAAAGCCAAATTGTAATGAAGGTCAACAATGTTGGGGCAGTTATCATAGCAGTCGGAAGAGCAAAGTTTGGCAATGAATTGAGGTTCAAGAAGAGAATCCGATGAGATTCCGACGACATTCCGATCAACCCCACAAGAATTCACACATTCATCACTCTCTATGTACTCACTCAACCCAGTCACCATCACATCAGAAGTCCTGCACTGGAGCCCGGCGTCCACACTCCCCGACGCCGGCGTCTCTAATAGGCATCTCTTCCCTGATGATGCTATTGCAAACGAGCACATTCCACTCGGCAACTCCTCGCACACAAGTTCACCTGTTAAAAAAAAAACCACCTGTCAAGATTGTAAAGTCAAACCTAAGCTAATTAATTTATATAAAAAATAAATAAAACATTTCTATTTTTCTAATGGAGCCCATCAAAATTTTGTAGATATATAAAGAATTTCGGAGCTGAAGATGGAAGGGGTACCATCTGCTGCTTGAAGAAGAAAAAGAGAGACAAACAGGAAGACGATGAATGCCATTTTTGATTATGACTTTCTATTTTTTTTTTTTCTTTTTTTTTTGGGTTCTCTCACTAAAGGGATATGATAGAAGTGGGATGAGATCTCCTCACCGCGCGGTGAGTCACCGCGCGGTCCAGGATGCGACACGTGGCAGCAGTAGGGGGTGGTGAGGCTGGATGAGGGTTACCCTCACCCAGCCTCACCACCCTTCCTTTTTGCCACGTGTCGGCGGTCACGCACGCGGTGAGGGGGATGCGGTGAGGGGATCCTATCCCGATAGAAGTGGGTTTTCCACGAGTAGTCTTGTATATTGGTCCTTCTTTAAATAGAGGAAAAAAGGCTCGTCAGCAATTGGATTTGGAAAGCGTTCTAATCAGTGGCGGAGCCAGGAGTCCCTTCTTGGGGGCACGACAGGCTTCGCCACAGGAATACCACCGGTTACTGTTTCGGACCAGGAAAACCGACAAAATCTTGTAGACATATTTTTGTATTATAACATAAAATACGTGAAGGAAAACACATCTACCAACCAATGTACAAAAAAAATAAATAATACACAACAAACAATATGCGGATCATTAAATGAATATAGCAATATACATCAATACATACCTTTTATTTGCCTATTGTAGGACGAGAAGGAGTTGCCAAGAGATGCAAAAAGGTTCTTTGAGATGGCATTGATTTAAATCGTTGCATAATATCTTCATATTCAACGGTGCTAAAAATTTCTGCTCAAAGTAACATAATAAACAATCCGATAGTATGTCATCTCCCAACCGGTTGCGTAGATCAGTCTTGACGATATTCATTGAAGAAAAAGTTCTTTTAACACTAGCCGTTGCAACGGGTAAGGTCAATACTAACTCGATAAGTCGATATACTAAAGGAAAGTAATTGTGATAATTTTCTCCACCATCTTCTTTGCAAGATCTCCAAAATTATTTATACTATAGAATACTTCATTTGATTTCATATCGACAATGTAATTGTCAAGTTGATGGTCAAGCTCCATTTGTTCCAAGGAAGTAAAGTCATCTGGATATAACTCACCAAGATGCAATAATTGACCATGATCAAAGTTCGCAAAAGAATTTTGAAGGATCAAACACATTACACATCTAAGTAAATTCGTGTTTGCCTATGTGAAGTGTTATCCATTTCCATAGCAATAATTTCAAGCACCTAAGAATTTATATGAATAAAAATTAATTGCGATATAGACAAATTAATCATTGATGTCATATGTATCAACACAATAAAGATAAATGAATTACCTTTATGAAGATTTTCGCACGAAAATGATGAAAGTATGTCATCGTTCACCACCTTTACGCTTTTTTTAGACCAGTCAATGACAACATCCTCCATATTAGACACATCAATTTCATGTATTTCACAAAACTCAAAGACTTCTTTCAACAAATTATCCCAACCAACTTCTCTATATTCTTGTAAGCTCTTTTTTACTCTGTTGATCATATTAAGAGCACATCCTATGTTTTGATCTCACTTGTAGAATCTTAGAAAATGTACTTGTCATTCTTAAAATTTTCAACATAAACTTTCTAACAAATACAAACTCAAAAGAGTCTATATTATCAATCAAACCCGATGTAGCATTTTGGATATCCGTATTTTGGTAAGTTTTAGACACAATTTAGCCACTTAGCAGAAAATTGCCGAATGCTAAACATTATGTGACCACGTAACAGAGAGTTAGTTTTCTGTCAAACAGAGGACACACTTTGAACTGAATGGCCAAAAATACAACTGCACTTACCTATCTATAGGATTCTCTTAGTCGACGTTGGGAGGCACGTGCCCCCCTAGGCCCCCCTTCCCTCCGCCCCTGGTTCTAATCCTGGCATCATCTTTGATATGGAAACATGACCGTTTACGCAATTTTTCCTTATTTTTTATTTTGGGTTTCTCTTAAATGATTTCTGACGGCATAAAGCATAGGTTTAAGGCAGTAAAACATTAATTAAGGAAGTTTAAAGCATGTTAACTATGAATTTGTAATGGTTTTACTTCATCTTTATCTGTCTATGAATTATGATGGTTTTACTCTCTCTGTCTACCAATATTTGTCCTCGTTTTATTTGAACATAATTTGAAGAAATCAAACCATTTTGATCACTATTCATATTCTACTTTATACATTTTTTGGACAACCCAATACTGGAAGTAAGAGAATGCTTTTAAGACTAAAGAACTACTACATTTGAAAAAAAAAATCCAACAAACTGTACTCTATAATCCTCCAATCATTAAATATGATTTGTTTTCACGTTCAAACTTCTAGGAAGATTTTAGTCTCAACAGATGTTCATTAATTAAGGTAAATTATTAGAAACAACAAAATGGAATAACTAGTTATATCATTCCAGTGTATTCTTGTTTTAGTGGTTTGGATATGATATATCCACTACTAAATCGTACTTGGTTGTCACATATGTTTATATATATGTGTGTGTATGTATGATATTTGCACACACGTTTCGGCACCCAAATTTTGCGTAGCAGACGTGCCAAATGGATGGAACAAAGAATCGGTGGCTTCCAAACTTAATTATTTGTAGCATTTCTTATTCTTAGTTCCACGTGTCACCTCCTACATGTAAATGGTAAGCTATGGGTTGGATTAACTAATCTTGGTAGTAAAAATGAAATCACTCACTTCCGTGGTTTTTATTGTTTTAGCCTCAAAAAACATACATGGAGTATGTAAATTAAGAGCTCAACAGCCTCCTAAATTGTCTGAGATACCCACACAAAATGCCCTCACTAACCAGACATTTATCCTAGCCGTAGATGAACATTGGATTAACTAATCCTACATAGTACTATAATACATGTATAACATTATAACGTCATAAATCAAGGGATGAGATATGTTGTTCAATTCCGTTTTCAAATATAAAATGGTATAGTTCTGTTATTAAAAAACACAGTACATATGCAGCTGCCTAATGTAAATAGGTAATTTTTTTTAAAAAAAAAAATAGTACACCTTTAATGCGCGAAGTACGAGTTTGGATCTACTCACTCATAATTCCTTCACTCATTTATTCACCGCACGACACGTGGCAGCAGGGGGATGGTGAGGCTAGATGCAGATGACTCTCATCTAGTATCACCACCCTCCCTCTGCTGCCACGTCTCGTACGTTGGAGAGGTGAGTGAGGTGATTATGGTGAGAGGAGAAGCAGGGGTGTTAACGAACCGAGCCGAACCGAATACTAAGTTTTCGAACTCGAATTCGTTTAGCTAAACGAATAGTTCGGCTCGGTTCGTTTAGCTAAACGAACTTTAAAATTGGTTCGAGTTCGGCTCGATAACCTTATAACTGTCTAAACGAGCCGAACTGTTCGCGAACAGTTTGGCTCGTTTAACTAAACGAACTCGAATACCTATTCGAATTCGGCTCGTTAACAAATAATTAACGAACGAATACGAACCGAACACGAACCGAACTCGAATAGTTCGCGAACGGCTCGGTTTGTTTAACACCCCTAAGGAGAAGTACACCTCCATTATGTGTCGCACACATGAAGTTATGTTGTGCTTTTTGGCCAAAAATTAGGCAACGGATCTGATCGGGGTGAGATCTGAGGAGGTTAGAAAGGAGGCAAAATATGAGGCCTCCAATCACGTCCCGCCACGTGTAAAAAACATTGTCAGTGGTCCCACCATATTCAAATTTTTTTTAAAAAAAAACAATTTTTTTACACGTGGCGGAACGTGATTGGAGGCCTCATATTTTGCCTCCTTTCCAACCTCCTCTGATCTCACCCGTGATCTGATATGCACGCAAAAGTGAATAAGCTTACCTTCTGCCAAAAGCCAAATTCAAGTAAAAGGTCAAGAATGTTGGGGCAGTTGTTATAGCAGTCCGAAGAGACAAGTCTGGCCATGAATTTTAGTGAGAAGAAGACGCATGTTTTACCGGGATAGGATCGGTGACGCGTGACCGCGCAACACGTGGCAGCAAGGGGATGGTGAGGTTAGATGAGGGTCACCAGCATCTAGCCTCACCACCCCCTCTTGATGTCACGTGTCGCGCAGTCACAAAAAAGATGAGGAAAGTGGGGTTATGAGATCTCAACTCTCTTTTACCATGGTCTTAAAACAAGTACGGGAAACTGTTTCTTTGCTCAATCAACTTTTTAGTATATATGTGAATTATTGTTTTGTCAAATCACTATTTGTTTTGCATGTAAGTAAATTACATGTGGCATTACTTTATTGTGTTATTAGTTGTTGTGGAGCAATATAAAACTTATAGAAGAAAAGAATCTAACGAGATGTCGAGAAATGAAAAAAAATACATTAAAGTGTTTTAGAAAGTATTCTAATTATATAAAAATATGTAAGAAAGTTGATCGAAAATTTAAGCGAAAACTTGAATTGAATTGGTGAAACGAAACACTAAAAATTATGTAGTGACTCAACGTTTGGTGATGAGTTCAGAGTTTGGACTCTAAGTTTCGTCTCGTTCCGAAGTCACCAAATGCTTCATCGAACGTCAGGTAAATCCATTTACTGAACATTTGGTCCAGAGTCCAGAGACGAGTTTTGAGTTGTAGCGTTCGAAAACTTCGAATTCAACATGCGATCAAAATGATAGAACATTCGATCGACTCAGACGACATAAAATTTCTGATGTCTTTAATGAAACGATTAAACATTTACGACTTGGGACATTTGTTCGATCTTGAACGATCATAAACTAACTTTGGAAGTTAAATTTTCTAGAAAGGTGTCAAATTAACTTCTTTCTCGTGAATTGAAGTCTATAAATACAACGATCAAAATGTTTTGAAAAATACCATTGATATACTTTTGAGATGCTTTGAAAATCATTGAAAAACATTTTTGAAGTTTTTTATGAAAACTTGCAAAAAAAAAAAATTCCTTGTTTTTTTCCTCCTCTTCTAGTATTAAACATTTCAAATAACAAGTTCAACCTTCTTATAAAGCAGCAAACAAAAAGAATAAGTCGTTATATCATGAGAAATATTTGTCACGTAGTATACCTTGATCACTAGTGCAGACAAAATTGTTTTTAAAGACGGTGTAACATTTATTATGTTTCGACAATAAACTCTCTAGATTTATATTTTCCTTTATGTTTAATTATTACAACTTTCAAATTCTTCCTACCATCTTTATTTTTTAAAGGAAGCTTGCGAAACTTGAGAATACTTTTATGATTTTTTTTTAAATTTATATGGTGACTTTATTGTGAGTTATCATTTTCCAATTCTTCTAACCTAAATTTCCAACACCGATAACATACCGATCAGCGATCAACCCCACAAGCCTTCGCGCACTCATCACTCTCTATGTATTCAAACTATTCACCCTCACATCTGATGTCCGGCATTGAAGTCCGGCGGTCGGACCTCCGGACATCGGAGTCTCTAACAGGCATCCATTCCCGGAGGATGCGACCTCAAACGCGCACATTCCACTCGGCAATTCTGTTAGAAAATCATACCATATTTAGAAGATTGTAATCAGTGTAAATCAAATCAAAGTTAATGAGGCATGATTGTAGGGATGATTGTAGAGTGATTGTAGGGATTTTGTTTTATTACTTACCTTGTATAGATACTACGTGGGTGTATAAGAGATAGGAGAATGTAACGGTGAATATCAATGAAAAATACTGCCTTCAGAAATTATCTACTGTTAACATGGTATCAGAGCGAGGCCGATCCCTCCTCTGAGATTTACTCTTGTTGAGTTTCTGAGTATAGGCTCAGAACATACTCATCATTGCCTTCCTTACCTGAGTTACCGACGGCCATACCTTTCTCGGCCATACCTTTCTCAGCCTGTTTGGCAACGTCTGACCAAGAACAGCACTGCTGTGATTAGCCACCTGTCAACCAACAAATACAAACATTATGTCAAATCCAGAAACAAGTGAACCCCAAACACCTAACCTTGCGGATCTTGCTGTCCAAGTGGCAAGCATTTTACAAAATACACCACCGAAGCCTTCCCCCAGTTCAATAACCCAGTTACCATCACCATTGACCACAGAAAATCTCATTATCACAGTCAAATTGAACGGAAATAATTACGCGGTTTGGGCACCACTGGTATTACGGGCGATTATTGGAAGGGGGAGGAGACATCACCTCACGGGTGTTCCTCCTCCACCCTCTCCCACAGATTCTGATTTCCCATCATGGGAACAAGCTGATAACTCTGTATTTACGTGGATTATACAAACAATCGAACCAACACTGGTTGTAAACGTGACCCGCTATCCCACGGCGAAAGCACTTTGGGACGGACTGGCTCTCACCTATGGGTCAGGCACAGATTCGCTCAGAGTATATGATCTTCATCGCAAGGCTAGCTGGTGAGACAGGGAGGAGGAAGTATTGAGGGCTGTTGGAATAAACTTCAAGATCTATGGATGGCCATAGATTCACAGGAACCGAACCCTATGACATGCACAGTGGATATTAACATCCATAATAAAAAAATGGAGACTTTGAGACTGTTTCAATTCTTAACTGCCATTGATGAAAAATACATGGCAGAAAAGAATGACCTACTAAAGAGGGACCCTTTACCCACCTTGGAGACTGCATATCGTGAGATACGCAGAGCAGAAGGAAGGTCAATGGTGTTGCAGCGAAATCCCTCAGAGGAGGACTCAACCGGGATTTGGACATGGTCTGGCGGCGCAAGGTTTGGCCACCAAGACCCGTGAATCTGGACAGAGACGTGGAGGAGGACAAAGCAAAGGCCGGGGAGGCCAAGCATCTACCCAGTCCAGCAGCCAGCAGCGTATGGAGGACAAGGACAGTATGGTTTGCACCTTTTGCGGACAAAAGAGGCATACGAAGGAAAATTGTTTCAAACTAATCGGGTACCCCGATTGGTATGAAGGAAAAAGGCATCAAGCAGAGACAGGACGTGGAAAGGGGGTGGCTGCCATGGGAGCAGCAGCAATCATCAGTGGAGGCAACGAAGAAGACAACCCACCAGAGGAGGCGGGCTCTGAAAAAATAGGTACAAGGGTTGAGGGAAACCTCAACCCTTATAATCCCCATTTGGACTTTTATGCCCCTAATGAAATAACATCTTTGGTCCTGCAGGTTTCGCATAATTACAACAGAACCCCCTTAAATCCGGCCAAAGCAAATTCCGCCCCTGCGTTTTCGAAAAAACAAACTCCAGTCCAGAACTTTCTGAAAAATCAATAATTACCCCCAGACTTGTCTCAAATTCCAAATCAACCCCTGCACTCCACCACCAAGACCTTTTACCTTCAAAACTAACCAAACCCACTACAACAAGCCATGATTGGATACTTGATAGTGGGGCAACCGATACCATGACATATGAGCCACTTGACTTTACAACTTCGACACCTCCTAAAAAAACCCATATAGAAACTGCCAATGGTACCCTAATCCCAGTCTCCGGAGGTGGAACTGTATCAGTTACACCCAATCTACACTTACGTAATTGTCTTTATGTTCCAGACTTATCTTCAAAATTGCTGTCTATCAGCCAAATTACTAAAGAATTACATTGTGTGGTTCTTATGTACCCTCACTTTTGCCTTTTGCAGGATATTCGCTCGAGGGAGATCATTGGGCGTGGCATTGAGAAGGAAGGGCTATACTATGTGACAGACGTGGTGCAACAGGGCCGGTCCAATCTTGCCACCGGGACCGCGGAACAGAGACTGTGGTTATGGCACCGTCGACTTGGTCATCCTTCCCTAGGGTATATGAAACTCCTGTTTCCTTCTTTAGTTCAATCTGGACTTACGTTGTCATGTGATACATGTTTCCGCGCCAAACATCATCGTTCATCTTATAAGCCAAATAATACCAGAGTCAAAACGTTATTTAGTCTTATTCATTCTGATGTATGGGGACCATCACCACATAATACTACTCTTGGATATCAGTACTTTGTTACATTTGTTGATGATTTTTCCCGAGTTACGTGGGTCTATTTTCTAAAGAATAAATCTGATTTATGCTCTACATTTGTTGATTTCTATACAATGATTAACACTCAATTTCAGACTAAAATTCAAATACTTCGGTCTGACAATGGAGGTGAATACGTTAACAGTGGTCTCGCAGATTTTCTTAAACACCATGGCATTCTTCATCAAACTTCCTGTTCCCACACCCCACAACAAAATGGTGTCGCAGAACGGAAAAATCGAATATTATTAGAAATGACCCGTGCCATGATGTTAGAATCCCATGTACCCAAAACACTCTGGACTGAAGCTGTAGCCACTGCAGCCTATCTCCTAAATCGTTTGCCCACTAAAATCTTGGATCACTGCACTCCGCTATCTGTCCTAGCATCTCATACTGAGATTCCCTCTATTCTCACACTACCTCCTAAAGTATTTGGATGTTCTGTCTTTGTTCACATTCCGTCATCTCAACGAACTAAATTAGACGCATGTGCTGACAAATGTGTATTTGTGGGCTATGCAATGTCAAAAAAGGGATATCGATGCTATAATCCGCGCACTCGTCGCATTCATATCACCATGGATTGTACCTTTCTAGAGCACGAGTATTTCTACTCTTCCCCGTCTTGGTCTCAGGGGGAGAATAATTCGGTTGAGACCTACGACTGGCTCAATAATCCCAGTCAAACAGAAGTGGTTCCAACACGGCAAGTAGGTGACGCCGACTGCGCTTTTCCTGACAAAGATATAGCCCTTGCTTCTGAGCCATCCAGTGGTTTCACTCTGGCGAATATCGAGCAAGAGCAAACTCAGGTAGTATCATCTCTTGAAACACCTATACTTTCTCTACCTGAGGTTCCGAATAATACTGATACACCTGACACACCCGATTTTCCCAGTATATACCCCGATATATGTGAAACTGTGCAGGACACTGGTGATATTTCAGGTAAGGGCATAAAACTTCCACCACGGCAGAACAGGGGGAAACCACCGACTCGATACTCTCCAAGTAAGGTGTCTAAAGGGGCGGTGTATCCAATCAAGAATGCGAGGGGTCTATTGGCATCAGTGTGTGACGTTACAGTACCCAGAACAGTTGAGGAGGCATTGAGCCACCCAGAGTGGCACGCGGCTATGAAAGAGGAAATGAGTGCTCTTCTCAAAAATAATACCTGGGAGAAAGTAGCAAGACCCAGTGGGAAGCATCTGGTTGGGTGTCGGTGGGTATACACTGTCAAGTACAAAGCAGACGGAAGCATTGAAAGGTATAAAGCCAGGTTAGTTGCACGAGGGTATACCCAAACGTATGGCATTGATTACTCCGAAACTTTCTCACCAGTAGCGAAACTAGACACTATCAGGGTTCTCTTCTCTATTGCTGCCAATAAGTCATGGCCATTAAAACAGTACGATGTTAAGAATGCGTTCTTACATGGCGAACTTAAAGAAGAAGTGTATATGAGTGCTCCCCCAGGTTTCACTGGGAATTCGGAGAGAATGAAGTATGTCGACTAAGGCGGTCATTATATGGTCTGAAGCAATCACCAAGAGCGTGGTTTGGGAGGTTTACTGCCTTCATGAAACGACAAAATTATAAACAGAGTAATGCAGATCATACGCTCTTTGTAAAAAGGAATGGACCTCGGGTTACTTGTTTAATAATATATGTTGATGACATGATTATAACAGGGGATGATATCGAGGAGATGGACTTACTCAAGCGACAGCTTTTCTCGGAATTTGAAATGAAAGATTTGGGAGATCTGAGGTATTTCTTGGGGATTGAGGTAGAACGTTCTGAGCACGGAATCTTTATATCCCAACAGAAGTATATTCTGGATCTACTTGCTGAGGTTGGGATGATGGACTGTAAACCAGCTGGGGCACCAATGTTGGTAAACCAGAAACTAGAGATTGAAGGTGGAAAGCCAGATGCAGATCGAGAAAGGTACCAAAGGTTAGTTGGAAAGTTGATCTATTTATCTCATACTCGACCGGATATTCATTTGCAGTTGGATTGGTTAGTCAGTTCATGCACCGACCCCAGGTGCATCATCTAGAAGCTGTATTGAGAATCGTTCGTTATCTAAAAGGGACAACTGGACGAGGCATCTGGTTTAAAAATTGTGGACATTTAGACATCCAGGTATACACTGATGCTGATTGGGCAGGAAGTGTAGTGGATCGACGCTCTACCTCAGGTTATTTTGCTTTGGTAGGGGGGAACTTAGTCACATGGAGAAGCAAAAAACAAAAGGTGGTGTCTTTGTCAAGTGCCGAGGCAGAGTTTCGAGGAATAGCAAAAGGTGTAGTGGAGGTTTTATGGTTAAAGAAACTAATGAACGATTTGGGCCTTCAAGTTGTGCTTCCAACTAAATTAATGTGTGATAATAAAGCTTCGATCAGTATCTCCGAGAATCCAGTACAACATGACCGAACTAAACATATTGAGGTGGACCGTCATTTCATCAAGGAAAAGATCGAGGATAAAATTATTGAGTTGCCGTATGTACCATCGGAAGATCAGTTAGCAGATATCTTAACCAAAGCTGTGGGGAAGGGCGTTCGATGAGACTTTGGTCAAGTTGGGCATTGTAGAATCCCCTGCTCAACTTGGGGGGAGTGTTAGAAAATCATACCATATTTAGAAGATTGTAATCAGTGTAAATCAAATCAAAGTTAATGAGGCATGATTGTAGGGATGATTGTAGAGTGATTGTAGGGATTTTGTTTTATTACTTACCTTGTATAGATACTACGTGGGTGTATAAGAGATAGGAGAATGTAACGGTGAATATCAATGAAAAATACTGCCTTCAGAAATTATCTACTGTTAACAAATTCTTCACAAACAAGTTAACCTGTTTTCACACACGAAAAAGGAATTAGGCAATCAATAGAAAGTTTATGGTCAAAAGAAAAAAAAAAAGATTGGGTACCATTTGCTGCTTGAATACCATTTTTGCTGATGACTTTCTTTCTTCTCTCTTTGCAGTGAATGTTGGTTGTTTTGCGGGTGTGGATTTCGATGGTATTTATAGGCGAAGAAGGCCATGCTTACTAGTAGAACCGACTTTGCAAATTACTGTCGGTGCTAGCTGGCTTCATGCTCTGATACTTAAAAAACGTAAGAGTCTAGTGTATCGGAAATGACTTTTTATTTTATCATGAGTTGTACGAGACATTGCAAAGTCTTAAACTTTTTACACTTATAAGATGTTTTGATTTATCCCATTATCTTATTCATCACAATGTGTACCTTATATTATGAATCAAAAGAAAGAAAAGGATAAAGAAATGAAAAGGGGGAATCCATGGGAAAAAGTGAAGAGAGAAGAACAAGACATATTACATACTATCAAAAACAGCATTCTTTATTCCACTGGCATTGGTAGGATAACAAATCCCCTGATCATTAGGATTCCTAACAACTACTTCCTCAAATGGTGACTAACTAACCACCTTATGATGCCAAATCCTACAACCCAATCTACCAAAGGACCCGAAAAGCAATTGAATTCGACCAAACTATACTGGGTGGGCAGCAGCAATAGTCATATGTGGAGTAGCAAAATTCAGGTGTTGTCCAGCAGGAGACTCTGCTGCTAATGCAACTTCAACAGAAACAGGAGAATCCGCAGCAGCCTCAGAAACAGCCTCTTGTGCGATCGCGTCGTTCCATTCCCAAACAGGAAGGGAACCTGGCGACGCGTCTGGTCCAGCTGCTGGACTCTGCTCTAGGCCTCGCCTTGAAGCTGTTTTCACTCTTTTGCATAGGTCTGGCAAGTTGAGTCCTGTAGACAATTAAGTTATAGGATGAGTTAAAAAGAAAGAAGTTAGGTATAAACTAGATATAGTTCAGCCGCTTCTTAACTCTAGGATCTAGTAAAATAGCATTACTCCATTGTCTTAGAGTCTTCTGTTTATGGCATGATATGGGGCGGTCGGATATTGGCAACCATATCCATTTATTAGAAACGCATAAGGGTTGTTTCCCGAAAACACATAATAAAAATTACGTCAAGCTGTGTCGATCAACTGCTACTTCACAATATAAGAAGCGCAGTCAATTTAGTGAGTCATTTTGCTTTATTCCATTATATTCCAAAATTAAGGAAAAGTGTGTCCTTTATTCCATTGAAAAATGGAAAGTAACTCTAAGAACTAGTACACTAATATTTAAATAAATACTATATTTTCTTAATATGATTTAATTTTTGCTGCTAAAAGTTATGTCATTGAAATTGCAATGATAAAATCTTAGTACTTGTGGCCAACTAGGTTGCAAATGACAACAATAAAGATTACCTGGTGTATACACACACAACCAGTCTTGCTTATATTCTATCATGTGATACATAAGATGGATTTAGTCTCTTTTGAATGAAAAGAAAGTTCTCCATTCCAATGTAGTCAATGATACACTCTTTCTTGATTTTGGAATATGATGGAATAAAGCAAGATAGCTCAATAAATTGGTTGCGCTTATTATTGTGAAGTAGCAATTGATTGACACAGCATAACGCAATTTTCATTATGAGACATCGGGAAATAACCTCTCTGTGTTTCTAACATATGGATATGGTTGCGTCCATCCGACCCACTCCCCATATCTCGTCATAGACGGGAGCTTCTAAGGCAATGGGGTAATGTTGTTATTGCATTAAAAGAAAGGTTTAAAGACACAAGTTGTACAGCTGCATTTTTATGTTATACTATTACACAATCCACCTATTATATTTGTTTAATTCGTGAAATATAACGTCTAAGCAGATATGTAAGAGATGAGGGGAAATGGTTACCTTCTCCAAGAGCCAAATTATGGTAAAGATCAGCAATGTTGGGACAATTATTAAGACAAGGAGCAGAGCAGAGAGTGGTAGTGAAACGAGAATCAAGTAAGTTGTCTGAAGACATTCCAACAGATTTTCTATCAACCCCACAAGCTTTTATGCAGGAATCAGTCTCAATGTATTCATTCATAACAGTTGAAATGGCTTCAGAAGTCTTGCAAGAGAGAGCTGTTCTGGTAATTGAGTCCTCCTTTGTTGAGGTCTCCAACAAGCATCTGTTTCCAGAGGATGCAATTGCAAATGAGCACATCTCAATGGGCAAATTTTCGCACATCAATTCACCTGCGCATATAATCAAATTTGTTATTAAAGGAAAAACAAGTAAAGGAATTGGGACGACGGATGATCATATGAGAAAGAATTTGTTATTACCAAGAGCTCCTTGGAGTAGAAGAGAGAGGGCAAGGAAGATAACGAATGCCATTTTAGATGCCTTGATGGTTAAGTGATTAATGATGGATAGAGTTGTTATATATAGAGAGAGGAGAAAATTTTGGAAAAGATTTTGGTTTTTCTTTTTCTTTTTTTCCAGATTGAAGCAACAGAAAGTAGTGGGAGTTGAATTAATTTTAGAAATTTGAAAAAAAAATAACAAAGAGGGGGGAAATTACACAAGTAAAAGAAAAATAATGAAATAGAAAAGGGGAGCAGTTTTAGATGATCTAACTAATTGGAGGGTCTGATAAAGCATGCAAAAGGCAAGCAACAAGCGTCAGCTTGCATAAACCATGGGAATAGAAGCTGGTGATGCAAATTGGTACGTCAAGACAGACCAAGGGGTGTTTAGTCTTTTACTATCTACCTTTTGGCATAAGTGGTTTTCTAACTATATAAATTGGTGTATATCTCTTGACATCTCATTGATTAATTATCAATTTTTAAGACCTTTGATGTTGCACATCAACGTCAGATGAGACATTTAAAATAGTACACAAGTGATAGAAGAGAAAGTGAATCTTCAAGCATCTGGCCGCTTCACAGACCATGCGGAAACGCGAGAGTCTAGGCATCGAGAACGTACTTTTATCACTATATAATTTTCTTTCTTTTTATTTTCTTTTTTCATTTTATTCCCTCGTGCATCTGTTGGGTAGGTAGAACCACTTAGGACTGTCGAACAAACCGAACAGTTCGAGTTCAGTTCATATTCGCCTCGTATTCGTTCGGTATTTATTTGTTAACGAGCCGAATTCGAATAGGTATTCGGGTTTGTTCAGTTAAACGAGCCGAATAGTTCGTAAACGTTCGGCTTGTTTAAACCGTTTGTAAGGTTATCGAGCCGAACTCGAACCAATTTTAAAGTTTTTTTAGCAAAACGAACCAGGGCCGAATAGTTCATTTAGGTAAACGAATTCGAATTCAAAATCTAGATTGGTTCGGCTCAGTTCGTTAACCTCCATAGAACCACTATATCTTCATGAGGTAGAGGGAAGAAATTAGCAACTCTTAAGAATGTAGATAAGCAATAGTCCCTGAATCTAAAGCATTTATCTTAGTCTTACCTTCTCTAAATTTACAAGCCCTTACGCCCCAATGAAATTTGTTTACAATTCATATCAAGACTTCACAACAAGAAGCATATCCTGAGAAGTGTAACACAGAAACTCAAATGAAAAAGTACAAGACCAGAAGGTCCAGAACAAAACAAACTTTGTAACCATATATAGGTCCAGAACCAAAACACAACTTGAAAGAAAATCTACTCAATTCATATATTGGAATAAGTATTCCATGCAAAAACACAAAACAACACCACTACTCATTAGAGGCTCCGACTTATGGCGGGTAAAAAACACAATTTTGCTAAATTGTCACTGATATAGTCAAAAGAAAGATTTTTCAGCTCTAATTAAATCCAGTCATAATAGAAGATCAATATCAAAGCAGTTTGGTAAGTTAAAGAAACTTCTTTAAGACCACAGCACGGAAAGTAAACATACACATCTAAGCTACCAAGATGTGCCTTCCAGAAAAACCAAAATCATTGCGATTAGTACTTCAGATATAGCAGCATAGAAAAGGAAACTAGAATAACTAAATTGATTTATAACCCCTGTCAGCATAAGTTCTACAGTCGAGCCCCATCCTAAATCCTACAGTCAAGAAAACTGGTAGCTGAGGTTACAACCAAGAAAAGAAAATCCGAACATCTATTACTACTAGTGTTCCTGCAAAATAGCTTCCCCACAAAGCCCTTCTAATCCTCATATGCTTCTTCCTCTTCATCCTCATACTCGCCCTCCTCCTCAGCTGTAGCATCTGATACTGCTGATACTCGGAGACCAAATCATTCATATTGCTCTCTGCCTCCGTGAACCTCCATCTCATCCATTCCTTCTCCTGTGTACCAATGCAAGAAAGCCCTTCCTCCTAAACATGGCAGTGAATTGTTCACTCACTCTACGGAACATTTCTTGAATAGAAGTCGAATTGCCAATGAACGTTGATGCCATCTTAAGCCCAGTTGGTGGGATATCACACACAGTGGATTTGACATTGTTGGAATCCACTCAACAAAATAAGAAGAGTTCTTGTTCTGCACATTCAACATTTGCTCATCAAACCTCCTTGGTGCTCATCTTTCCCGGAACATAGCCGACGCAGTCAAATAACGACCATGTCGCGGGTCAGCAGCACACATCATGTTCTTGGAATCCCACATTTGCTGGGTCAGCTCTGGAACTGTCAGTGCCCTGTATTGCTGAGATCCCCTTGAGGTAAGAGGAGCAAATCCCACCATGAAGAAATGAAGCCGAGGGGAATGGAATCAAGTTGACAGCAAGTTTCCGAAGATCAGAGTTCAGCTGACCTGGAAACCTGAGGCAGCAGGTAACCCCAGACATAGTAGCTGATATCAGATGATTCACATCACCAACTGTTGCAAGAGAAGGCAATATGAAAATCAGCAATGCTTATGCCTTAGTCTTCTTGTCAAATCAAGAAAAGTAATTCCTTTATAAACAACACTCCAGGAGAAGAATTATTCTTCTCTGGAAATAAAATGATTACAAACTTACAACTTGGAGTGGTGAGCTTTAAGGTTCTAAAGCAAATATCATACAGCGCTTCATTGTCAAGAACCATACACTCATCTGCATTTTCCACAAGCTGATGAACAGACAAAGTGGCATTGTTGGCTCAACAACAGTGTCAGAAACCTTTGGAGATGGAAAACAGAGAATGTGAGCATCATCCTATCTGGGTATTCTTCCCTGATCTTGGATATCAGCAAAGTTCCCATCCCAGATCCAGTTCCTCCTCCCAGCGAATGGCATACCTGAAAACCTGCACTCATCAACAAATCAAACTTGGCAACATCATTACCAGAATAAAAACCTTATCAGAAAAGATAACATCAACAACGTTCAATCAACAGTTATTAAGAACTGAACTATAAGCTCACCATTACCAATTAACAGAGTACAGCTATTATAGGTAGGAATAAGATATAAATTTTAAATATCAAAGGAAATATTCAGCTTCAAATAAACATGCCAATCACTTCAACTAATCCAAATCCAACCAGAATCTTGAACACTGCTAACCTACATCTTATCAACAACATTGGGAGAAAGACCTAACAAAACAACTTGTGACCTGAGATAAATTCCATCAAAAGATTGTACCGAGAACTCACGTGGCATCAACCCATTGAGCTGAATCCATTAAGCAAAAGAAACAACCTGTTTCACGTTAAACTGGCAGTAGACTAAGATCGGCCTCTAGAAATATATGATTCTAGAATAAGTAGTAATGACGAGCATCTTACTGTTTAAATGACACAAAGTAGAAAAACAAAATCAAATACCTTGCAGGCAATCGCAGTTTTCTGCTTCCTTACGAACAAACATCGAGCACAGAATCAATTAACTCAGCACCCCTCCGTGTAATGCCCCTTAGCCCAATTATTTCCAGCACCAGACTGGCCGAAAACAAAATTGTCGGGGCGAAAGATCTGACCGTAAGGCCCAGACCTGACGCTATCCATAGTTCCAGGCTCAAGATCCATAAGCACTGCTCGAGGGACAAAACGTCCACAAACTAGCCTCATTATAATACACATTAACCCTTTCAAGCTGAAGGTCCGACTCGCCATCATACTTCCGGTGGAGTCGATGCCGTGCTCTGCGCACACGACCTCCCAAAACTTGGCACCTATCTGGTTGCCGCACTGGCCACCTTGAATGTGAAGAATTTCACGCATTTTCCTTTCTTTTTCTTTCTACTAGGATCTGATTTATGGAGAGGAAGAAATGAAATAGCAAACTGTCAAAAAGAAGATTGAGAAGGGTTTGTGGGTGAGGAAAAGGGGATAGATA
This sequence comes from Eustoma russellianum, assembly GCA_036186865.1. NCBI lineage: Eukaryota > Viridiplantae > Streptophyta > Magnoliopsida > Gentianales > Gentianaceae > Eustoma > Eustoma russellianum. Next base: position 271,123 of record AP025098.1, on the reverse strand, counting down.
TATAGGTGGGTTGGTTCTTTTGAAGGGAGCCGGGGGAGCGGTGGGGTGGACGATAGGGTTTGGGAGTAACGGCTCGTGTTTAGAATTTTGAATTTTGAATTTTGGAGACGGGGACTTCGATGTCCAGTTTGGGAATGTCGGGATTCCAAAGGGGGTAACGGGTGCAATTGTAACGGTTGGATTGTAAAATGTATATTCCTTTTTACCCTTTTGAGTCAGAAATAATCCGTTTGAAAAAATTCTTACATCTACCCCTAAGTTTTGTCCATATTACAGGCCATCCCACTAAATTTTGTCCATATTATGATATAACCGCTAACCATCTGAAGCTAAATCCCAGCATTTTCCTCCTCTCTCTTCTTTTTTTAATCCCCAGCCAACATATAAGCTCCCACCTATGATAGTTTTGTAAACTGAGTAAATTGAATGGCACGTTTTAATAAACTCTTTAAAATTATCTTGCTTCTATAAATGCATAAGAAATCTAAATCCTAACCATTTGCAAGTTTTAAATTTATACACCGTAAAGTTTCTACATTAACTCTTACTACAATATTATAATACTTTTCTAATATGATTCTCCTTCCGCTATTCTTGTTCACACCAGGTACTTTCAGGTTGAATGATCTCAAGGAATGCATACATAAGCCTTGGGTGTTTTTTTTTTCTTTCTTTTTTTTTTTTTGAGTGGAGACATAGCTAAATGTTAAACCATTATCTTCTATGAGACAAGATTTTCTTCAAAAGTAGTCTTTCAATACTCCAATCCTAAACTAAGATGCCGCACATATAACATACACTTGACTGCATAGACCTTACACGAATACTCACCTAAGTGTACAACGACCAGATCATACTGTGTATCTCACCGACTTTAAAAGCTATTGGTAAGATCTGAAAAGAGTGAGAAATATGCAAACAATACATCTATCTCAAAGGATAGAGAGTTTCTTTCCAATAGACACGTGCTCTATATATATCTGCACCTAATTGTGTTATTTTATATTGGACTTTGTGACCAGTTCATAAGGTCGACAGCTTGACTGAGGTAAAATGGTAATTTGGTTTATTATTTTTAATTCAGAATTCACATTTTCTAGCCCTCATTCTCCAACCCAACCCATATCTCTTCCGCAACCCCAACTTCCACCATGTCAAAATGCCACCATCCATCGCCTCCTCCAGTGCCACCCCCACCTCCACAAACCCTTTCAATAGAGCCTCAACCACCTCTGTCACCTCGCCAGTGCCAACTCTATACTCTCCGCTAGCAAAAAGGTTTCGCTATTCAGTCAATAACCCCCTCCCAACCCCCCCCCCCCCCCCGCTCTGCTCCCAACTAGTCCTCCGTCTCTGCTCCCACATCATCACCCACAACTCCACCACCAACCCCACATGCACCCACCCCCACTTGTATTGACGAGCAATTTTCTGGTGTAGATGATCCGAATAGAGAACGTTGTCAACTCACAATAATGTCATTTATCACAAGGAATAACGTTTACAGAAATCTGCACAAGTTGAACAACGTAAGAGGTCCCCGAGCTATTGGTCTGAAGAAAATCTACCACCTCAAGTCAGTTATGAGCCTCACTATATTTGATAAAAATCATCATCATCATCCGCACTCAGTATATCCCACGACAGCAAAAGCTATCGTTAGAGTCTGGGGATGGCAAGTGGTAGACAGACAACACCTAGAGTCCGCTTCCAGTGAGACCCTCCGGCTCTATATACTATATTTGATGAAAATATGTCTCAATTTTGGATTTATGATATTTTTGTTCAATGGATTGAATGTGGTCCCTCGTAACACGTCTTTCTGCCCTTTTATATGCTCGATGTAGCCGATCCATGCTAAAAAGTTATGGGAAAGAGCTACATGTTATGTCTCGCTAGCAGGTTGCGATTGCATATTTACTAGATGACGCCATGTGTCATGTTGCATGGCTAGATTACCTGTTGGGATTTGCATGTTTTGGCAGTTTGGCCAAACCGAGTTGAGGTGTCTGTTACCCTGGCATAGCTAGGTTATGGTGCATGTGACCCTAGCAGCGTGGCCAAGCAGTGAGAATAGGGTAGTAAAGTCGGAGCTGACGTGTAGTGTGCAGTTGGACCGAGAAGGAGGCCTCAGAGCCCGAAGTAGAAGGTATGCAGTTACTGCTCCATCTATGTGGTTGGGTTCGCAGCTGCTACAGAGCTGGTGTAGTTCGAGACCAAGTGTTCACTCGGCTAGTCTAATGCGGCGTGCCAATGTGATTGGTGATGAGATCAAAAATGCCAGTCTAACAAACAGACGACCGTGCTGATAACTCGAGAGCCGAGTTAGCATTATTGGGACGAATGTGTCCCATGAGCCGCGCTCACATGAGATGTTAGCTTGATCTGACTAGTTGAAATATAGAATGAGATGCGTTTCGGTGGGATCTAACAACGTTGAACGTGACTGGGTAAGACGAAAGCATTTGTCGTTACCAGCAGAAGTTAGCAGTAAGACACTTGTCAATAAACTATAAGGCCGTCCACGTATGTTCCGTAGTCTTCAATTTTTGTTAATTGCATGGAATAGTATTTTGGTCCTTAAAATTAAACGTGCTGGATGATAATCCTAGTTTTTGCTTTAATGTAACACTTGTTGTCAACTGAATATAAAAACACTTATTAATCCCATGGAACCTTTTTTGCGTCAACGCTATACTCTTTTTTTTTTTTTAGAGAAAGGGTCTTTTATTCAATGCCAAATCTTTGTAAAGTACATCGACAGTTATTTGCTCTACATCAAGTATCTACAGATCATCAAGCTAAGCTACCTACATTGACAAAATGTTTCATTCGTGTTTTATGGAATACTTGTCCTCGGATGCAGTGTAGGGGTGGTCTACGATCAGCCTTGCCATGGGTTAACTGATTCCGCCAGTACCATATAGTAACAATTGTCAACGCCGTACTTTACATATTTCATAAACTAGTTCATCAATAACATTTATTTGACCACCAATTGAAAAAAAACATGGTGTTAACATGTTTGATCAATCCTTGTTCTGGACAATAAAGGCATGTTAGACAACTATAAACCAATATTGTTGGTTTCATCATTGTTCAAGTTCTATAAATTGCGCCATAAATATTAAACGCATAAAATATAACATTCCACGTGCAAACCATTGAAATTAA
>AP025098.1:254841-267939 GCA_036186865.1 Eustoma russellianum | reverse complement strand
GTCCTTAAAATTAAACGTGCTGGATGATAATCCTAGTTTTTGCTTTAATGTAACACTTGTTGTCAACTGAATATAAAAACACTTATTAATCCCATGGAACCTTTTTTGCGTCAACGCTATACTCTTTTTTTTTTTTAGAGAAAGGGTCTTTTATTCAATGCCAAATCTTTGTAAAGTACATCGACAGTTATTTGCTCTACATCAAGTATCTACAGATCATCAAGCTAAGCTACCTACATTGACAAAATGTTTCATTCGTGTTTTATGGAATACTTGTCCTCGGATGCAGTGTAGGGGTGGTCTACGATCAGCCTTGCCATGGGTTAACTGATTCCGCCAGTACCATATAGTAACAATTGTCAACGCGTACTTTACATATTTCATAAACTAGTTCATCAATAACATTTATTTGACCACCAATTGAAAAAAAACATGGTGTTAACATGTTTGATCAATCCTTGTTCTGGACAATAAAGGCATGTTAGACAACTATAAACCAATATTGTTGGTTTCATCATTGTTCAAGTTCTATAAATTGCGCCATAAATATTAAACGCATAAAATATAACATTCCACGTGCAAACCATTGAAATTAAATTGGAATGTCATAATATTTGCCGTCCGCAAACTTTGTCTACACATTCTACACATATTTCAAAATTGGAAAAGTGGGAAAAGATCGAAGAAATCCGCCGTAATCTTGTAAATTGAATGATTTTATCAAATGGTGTACCAGCAATATATAAAACTAAAAACACAAAGAGGACACAAGTGGGCTATTCAATTTAGAGCTTGACCTAACCCCTAAAAAACTATAATGACTACATAAAACACAAAACTATATATGACAGTTGTCTCAAAAACGCCACGTGACCCGATTTCATATGTGTTCAAACACCAGCTAGTATCCAAGCCATATATTCCTAACAAAACCAAGTATCCAAATTCATTAAAAAGAAGAAGAAAGAAAGAAAAAAAGTATCTCGAGCAATGACCAATATTAGCATCTTTAAGGTGTGAAGAAACTGGACCATTCCTTGATGAAGCCCATAATTTGGAAATGAGACTGAACCTAAAGGGCCAACCTGTCAAGAGGATCGTCCATCTATATGCTGCACAAAAAGCATACATTTGATATGTAAAAGCATTCACCATATCTATCTAATACTATGATTTAAACAAACAAGGATAACAAATTCTAGCCCGTATGGCATAGTTCAGTTGGTTCATGAGGAATTCATTTGCTACAAGATGCAAAGTTCAAGTCCCGCAACCTGTAGTGTGGGGACAACATCTCCAGAATCTAATGGGGTGTCTTGAAGGTGGGCTCCTTGTAGGTCTGTGGGCATTGTGCCTCCTTCTTAGCGGACCGCTGAGTAACTGATTTACATCTTCCAGCTGCCTCATCGTGTCGGGGCATGGGAGGCCCTTTGGGGTTGGGAAACAACTTTTTTTTTTTTTTGGCTACAAAGATAACAACTTCTAGACCCGAAAATGGCAACGCCCTTTTACATTTTTATCTCCTAAAACAAGAGGTCTGTCATTATTATTAAATTTTTTATTTGTCAATAAATAAATATTGGAATTTAATCATTAACTATCAAATAACTGGTATGACTTTGAAGCGAAAGCAAAGTTGGGAAGGAAGTACGCATGCATTCGCGGATATGAATCTAAATTGGTTAACAAAAGCCTGGCCCACTTTGGAATTATGATGCTTTTCTCCAACAATATACAATATTAAGCCTTCACGGTTTCACACTCAAACAACATATGATACTATTTTTTTTTTGATTACTTTAATGAACAGCTTTTGTCTCATCTGCTTGCCCTCGCGTGTGGGGATATCCACCCAACCCCCTCACCCGCGTGTTTTATTATGCTAATCCAATACAACGGTCTTCTCATGTCCTCTACGTATTTAAATCTAGTCTCCGTTTCACACCTATAGTTTGTAGCCTGTTTGAACTATGAATAGCATTCTATTCAGTGTACTAGTTTTTACGTTTGTGTAAGGTTTAGAGGGAAGTCAGATCACTTCGCGATTTGATTTATGCAGTTTTACTTATTATTTTTTTTGTACAAAAGACTGTTTTCACGACTCAAACTCGTAAACCAATGTTAAGATGGTATTGTCAATTTGGACACTACAAGCGAATGGCTACTCATTTAGCCAGTGTGATGTGGTATCTAGTTCAAAATACCCTAGTTTAGAAATAGTGTCATTTTTTTTATTTATTTTTGTAATATGAAACTCTATAGATATTCACTATTTTATGGTCAAAACTATCTGAATGTATAAAGACACATTGATACGGTAAGGAGGCCAATCATGCTCCAAGTTGATATAAATGTTTTAAAAATAATGTCACCAATCATGCTCCAAGTTGACATAAATGTTTTACAAATAATGTATAACACATCCTACTAATCGATAATAATATAATTGCATGTTGTTAGCCATTCAGGATTCAATATTTTGATATGTTCTTTAAGAACTAACGATATGACAAAGGAAAATAGGATAATGACTATGGGTCCTTGAAATGAAGACAATATCTACGTTAGCATACATGTTTTTTTTTTTCCTTTCTCATAAGCTAGAAAATAATCAGTATAGTAACGTATATTTTTTAGTCAATAAAAACATATAGTTCGTCCTGTAACAATTCAAAATGGTGCTTGTACTGGTCACCGCACACGTAGCGCGCCCTACCGTTAGTAAATAACTACACCTACCTCACTTATGAAAAAGAAGAAAGAGAAAGATAAAGAATTCAAGTCTTATTTGATACTTTCACTTTGGAAAAGTATCACATGTTTTACCATGAAAACTAGGAACAGAATGATGAGTTGAGATATTCTCACCCACATTTTCCTCATCTCTTTTGTCACCGTACGACACGTGACAATAAGGGTGGGTAGTGAGGCTAGATGAGGGTCACCCGCATCTAGCCTCACTAACCCCACTTGCTGCCACATGTCGCATGGTCACGAGTCACCGCACCCCCGGTGAAGAGATTCTATCCCCCGTTCCATCCAGTTTCGTTCGTCTTCAGAACATAGTTCAGTTAGTGTTCAAATTAGAAGTTGTTTCAACAAGTAAATAGTTTGATTCTAAAGACACGCATGATATGAATATTTTACTGATGTATGGGTCAAATGTCCAGTCGGCATTAGACATTTTATATGTGCTCCTTGTGTATGACCTTGTAACCTAAGAGACTCCTGAACTCTTGATTTGCCGCATTTACGATGCTATTTAGGACTGTTGTGGTGTGCCTTATGACTTCTCCAATGCGATTAATATTGAAGTATCAGTTTTAACCGCTTCAGAATAATATGACTTTGTCTTTTTATGAGAAGTAATGTAACTTTAAAACAAGATATATAACGATTAAAAATTACAATGTTTTGTGTGTTAATTTTTGGTTTTTAAGGTAACTGAAAAACTTCATGGTTATCTGGCAAATCCAACTAAACAGCAGAGGAATTCAACTGCAAAATAGAGAGAGAGAGAGAATCATAAGCCTCTACCGTTCCAAAACCTTCAAAGTTTCGTGGAGGAAGAAATCCAACTACTGACATACATATCGTAATAGAACAAGTGTCCAGTCTTCCCCCGCGGGCCCCACGTCTCCCCCTCCCCGCCATCAAATCATTACTTTGTACCAATTGGCGTCTCCGTCACGATATAAAGCTTACAACTTCTCCGTTTCTCTGTTCACATATATTCCCGTGGATATAAGGAATGAAAGAAGATTAACCATTCTCTCAATTCTCATTCTTCCCTCCCAGTTGTGTTTTCAAGCGGTCGCGTCGAGGTGAGACAGTTGAACCGTCTTTATTTCTGTTTCAGCTAGTTAATTGATATATTGATCATAAAATATTTTAAGAAATATAGTATATTGCTGCTGTATAGGCTCGTGCGCGTGCGCCTCGTGTGTCTATGTGTTTCTTTTCTCTTATTTTTGTTCTGTAATTTCTGCATTTATGGTGAAACAATGATTTATTGTGTTTGTGTTTATTCCGAGAAAATGATGGTTAAAATTCATGCAGTCGAGCATATCTACGCTATTCTTTCTTGATTTCACCGTCTACTCTGTCTTTAATGTCATCTGCTTTATTTTTCCGAAGGCTTTCGGTTGTGAGACCTATGCTGTCTTTGTTGTTGTGTTTTTTCCCCCAAGTCAAGTGTAACCTGGCTTCAAAATTTTGAACTTCGTTAAAACTACAAATTAAAGTTCAAATTCGAATGTAAATATATATATAATATATATATATATATTTTAAATAATGACCAACTAGTTTGATACATTACACAACTCGACTTGATTAATTTTATTCTCTTGTTCATCGTTACATGAACTTTTTCTTTAATCGTGACTTTACCTTGTTTGGTAGATTGATTCCTTTCTTTTAATATTTGGTGTCTTGTTGTTCCGTGGATGGGGTAATTCCTAGGATCGTTTGAGGCTTCCTGATTGGACGGTGTAGAAAATGAATTGATATTAGAATTTTACTTTATTGCTGGTTAGACGGCAACAGCTCACAATTTGCTATAAATACTGAGGAAGAAAGAACCTCCGGATGCATTTCTCTCATGAATTTTAACGATACCATGTCTAGCAGGGTATGTTGATTGCTAGTTGCTGCTGTTTCCAGTGAAGGGCAATGGTAAAATTTGATTGATCTGCAATTAGTTAGAGATTGGGATGGAGCTGCTCTCTCTTGTCCGTTCACATGAGGATACAAGTGGCGATGTTTTGTTTTGGTCTGTTTCCTGTTACTGCAACAAGGCCATAGTAGAGGAGTACAGGCAGATTCAAATTACTTAGTTGGGCTTGGAAGCTATGATATCACAGGTCCTGCCGCAGATGTTGCTATGATGGCTATGCAATGTTGGACCAAATTGCATCTGGTGTTCATTTCAGGCTGCGAGCTCGTTCCTTTATAGTTGCTGAACCACAAGGGAACCGTGTTCTGTTTGTTAACCTTGATGCTTGCATGGCCTCACAATTAGTGACCATCAAAGTGCTTGAGAGGTTGAAGGCAAGGTGAATACATCTTCCATGCGCAGTTTTTATCTATTTCTAGACCTACTATTCTTCAGAGTATCACACCAGATAACAGATATTCACGCTGAATTAGTGGTTCGTTTCAATATTTTCACTTCAATCGGTAGTTGTTTTGAAAACTTTACCAGTTGACAGGTGAGTAAATTTTTTTTTTTTTTCATTTCTCAGGTATGGAGATCTCTACACTGCTCAAAATGTTGCCATTAGTGGCATTCATACGCATGCTGGTCCTGGAGGTTATTTACAGTACGTGGTTTATATTGTCACATCCCTTGGGTTGTACGCCAATCTTTTGATGCCCTTGTTGATGGAATTGAACAAAGCATCATACAAGCCCATGAAAATCTTCGACCTGGGTCGATATTTGTGAATGAAGGTAATGAGGGAGAAATTATCCGCTTTTAGCTTCTAGTTCTGAAAATTTGTTCCACCTTGAATTGGTACTGAATTTGTCTTACATCTGATTTGTCACTTGTTAAAACTCTGAGGCGTGCAAAGGAGAAAATTAAATCAAGACACAATAATATCATGCTCTTTTATCTTGTCTATATGTCGCCTGGGGGACTTCGTTTAAGTCTGAGAAATATTATGAAGTTCAGCAGCTTGACACTCTTCTCTTTCTCTATGCAATCTCCCTTTGGTTTTCTATTCCCGTTAGTTATGTGTCAGAAAGACGAGAGTTACATTTGTTAACAAATAAGGGACATATAACACAGATGAATTTCTCTAACTTCAAACTCATTTCATGTTTAGGAAAAAATTTTATGTGTTCGAGCTAACTATATCTTTGGAGCAGCAGGAGAAGTTTTTGCGTTTGACTTGCAGAAACATTCTTTTACTGAAATATAAGGCAATGCCACATGCATAGGTCTAAATATTCCCTTCTTCAGACCTTGCACATGCTAAATATATTTATAAGCAGACATTTTTGTTCAAGCTAACCAATAGCTGTTTTCAATAATCAGGAGAATTGCTGGATGCTGGTGTAAACCGTAGTCCTAGCGCTTATCTTAACAATCCTGCTGCAGAGCGCAGTAAATATGCATATGATGTTGATAAGAAAATGACCCTTCTAAAGTTTGTCGACAATGAATGGGGCCCTGTTGGCAGCTTCAATTGGTTTGCAACGCATGGAACATCTATGAGTAATAAGAATTCATTGATAAGTGGAGACAACAAAGGGGCTGCTGCTCGTTTTATGGAAGACTGGTTTGACAAGAAGAATGTTGGCGCAACATCGTCCGAGGCATCTGAATCTAGTGAGATCCCTCGAAGAGTATCAAACATCATTCCAGTTGTTGATGAACAGCGTAAGTTGCTGCATCTTACTTCTGTTGTGTTGTTGTCTCCTGAATTCAAGTGTCATATAACAGTTTGTACTTAACTAACGAACTTAGAAACCACCCATTTGATCAAAACATTCTCTTAGATTATCTTCCAAATGTTTTGTCGGCCCCCCCCCCCCCCCCGGCGGGGTAACCTTGCTGTTCTATTTTCCTTTTTGTTTAATTGCTTTCATGGAAGGAAGATAGCTCTTTTTTACTTTAAGTTTCATGCTTGATCCAAATATCCATGTGCAATGTTCTTCACATATATCTTAACTAGGTGGGTCAACTTCATTTTTCAGCTGTTTATGGTAGACAGTCCAGCAACTTGTGCTAATTTGTTTCAATTATACTTGTACAAATGGATTAGATGGTGTGTCTGTATATAGTTTTTTCTAACAAAAGAAACATCAAACCATTTGTCTTTCCCGAACCGCTATATTATCAGCCCATTGAACCTATAAACCCTGTTACTCTGGATACTTGGTCGACCATTTGATTAAGCTTCTGGGAACATTAAACGGCTAGTGGTTGGATCTTATAATCTCATTTGGGGCTGATGTACCAGAGAGGGTTGGGGTGAGGCTATTAGATCCATGCTCACCTAATTATCAGTATTAATTGCTTCATAACAATGTTAGGCTCTCTGTGCACATCTTATAATCTCTCTCACATTTGACAACTAATAGATCAGTTCTAAATCGTGCTTCAACACATAAACACAAAAAGAAAATTTATTGAAAAGGGAGAAAACTTATGCAGGCTGTTCACTGTATTTTGTTGTTGGCGCAGATAATGAATTACTCGAGCTCGCTGCCTCTTTTTGCTCTTCTTCAGCCAGACCAACTACAAAGTTTATGAGCATGGCTGGACGAGTAAGGAGTGCTTTCAGGATGGCTGACCGACCCAGATTCGTTTCTCTGCATTTTGCCAAACAAATTGTGGTGATGTCAGTCCAAATGTACTTGGTGCATTCTGCACTGACACTGGGCTCCCTTGTGACTTCAATCACAGCACCTGTGGTGGGAAGAATGAGCTATGTTTTGGTCGAGGTCCTGGGTAGGCATACTGCTTTCAGCTACTTAAAGCATGTATGGATGAGAGTAATCATTTGAGCATGTACTGCCATTACAGGTACCCTGATGAATTTGAGAGCACGCGTATAATCGGGGAAAGACAATTTAAGAAGGCTGTGGATCTTTTTAATACTGCATCGGAACAATTAAAAGGGAAGGTTGATTGTCGCCATACTTATGTGGACTTCTCAAAACTTGAGGTGACAATTGAAAAAGAAGGAGGTAAAAATGAAACAAATAAAACCTGTCCCGCTGCAATGGGATTTGCGTTTGCTGCTGGCACTACTGATGGGCCTGGAGCTTTTGACTTCAAACAAGGTGACAGTAAGGTATAGTAACCGTAGACCTTTAAGAAATGAAGTTTGCTCTTGATCGAACAACTTTCTGTTCATTTATTTTACAAATATTTCCATACAGGGTAATGCATTTTGGAAATTAGTCCGCAATTTGCTTAAGCCACCTACGCAGGAACAAGTAGACTGTCAGCAACCAAAACCTGTTCTTCTTGATACAGGCGAAATGAAAGTGCCTTACGATTGGGCGGTGAGTTTCTCGCTTATTTTTCCCTCTCCAATCTCTCTCAGATACTTTGGCAAATGGTGTATTGGATCAGTCACAAAGCTCATCAGGCTGCTTGTGCATGTAACAGCTCAAATCTGTTGATGGATTTGGTTACATGTGTCTCGGAATTATAGAATGGGAAATAAGCAGCTGTTTACTTGAAATTTTGTATATACTTACCTGAGATCTTTATCAATTTTGACATCTGAATTTGCAACATGTTTGTATTGTTTGTTCTCCTATGGAACTACACTAAGGTTGTGAATAACTAGTGCCTGAAAGTTTAGAGAGAATTTTTTGCAGCGTGCCATGGAGCCATATTTTCTGCATTCAGATCTTGAAAAACGACAATGGAAGTTTGGATAATTTATTCTCTTAGTGGACCAGAATTTGGTTATGGAATGATTCTTTATCTTAGAGATTGATAAGAAATAACGTTATAGACTTTGCTTGGAAAAGAAGCTAGCTGGATGTCCGAAGTAGATAATTGGCATGATTCCTATTTTCTGCATTTACGTTGTGATGGATGTTGGATGAGTTTGCTGATTGTTTTGGTCCTTTTCCATTTCTGAATGTGCAGCCTTCCGTCCTTCCACTCCAAATGCTAAGGGTAGGACAGCTGGTCATTCTCTGTGTCCCTGGAGGTACGACCTTAACTTGGGACCTCTGTCCTTTCCGCCCTTTTTTTGGATGACATTTTATAACGCGTTGCCTTTGTTTCTAACATGGGAGCACTTGAAGCTCATGACGGTGGTATACAGAAAATCCGTCTGGTCGAGTTTTTAGCTTGTCAGTCTCAAGCTCGGGTAAAGAAAGAGGGTTCTATCTGGTTGACGGCCAGTATAAAACCGTGTCATTAAACATGATTATGGATCAAATAAGAAATTGTCCTAATACTAGGATGTTCCCCATATAGAACTCATCATATGGTCTAAATGCGGTCTCTCGGCAAAGACCGATGTATGTGAGGGTTTAGATGTAGTGTCAAATAAACAAAGGTCTCTGTCGCATGATTCGAATACGGCGACAGCTGAGCTAAGCCCGTTGCATCTCCTAGAGAAATCAGATGTAGTGAAAATTAAGCAAGAATTCTAAGGCCGTAAGGTAGGTACTAAGAGAGGAAATACTTAGTTAGATAGGAGTATTAGACTAGAAATATAGAACATTGAAACTCTAATGGGAAAGACAACAGAGATATGGACATAATGCTAAGGGGAAAAAAGTAAATATTTTATGTTGGCAAGAGACAAAGTAGATAGGTTAAAAAGCTAGGATGTTGAACAAGTTAGGATTTAAACTCTAGCCAAAAAACACAAGGAATGGAGTTGGGAGTTATTATAGATACCTTATTAAGAGACGAATTGTAGGCCATATTATGAAAGATAATAGAATTACAACCATTAAGTTGGTGCTTGGAAATTACAAAAAAAAAGTTGGTGCTTGGAAAAGAAACAATCAATAATAGTAGCGTATATGCTCCTCAAATAGGAGGAGGATATAAATGTTCAAATCTTGGAAAGATTTGGGAAACGTAGTGTGTGGAATTCAAATAGGCGAGAACATTTTTATAGGAGAAGATTTAAATGGACATGTAGATAAAGCAAATAAGGATTACAATGAGGTACATGATGGATTCGGTTTTGGAAACATGAACGATGAAGGAATATCAATTTTGGATTTCACAATAGCGTATTGACCTTGTGGTGACTAATACACTTTTTGGAAAAAAGTATGAACATTTGATTGCATTCAAAAGTGGACCAAATAAGCGGCAGATAAACTATTTCATGACTTGTAGGATAGATAGAAGAGCTTGTAAAGATTACAAGGCGGCCCCAAGAGAAAGTTTCTCAATGCAACACCGTCGTGTAACGTTGGATGTCCGTATCCGACATAGAAAATTAAAAAACAAAGGCATATAGAACTCAAGATAAGAAAGAATCTAAGCAAGAAGATTTTAGAAAAGCAGCATTAGATAAAGAAGTCTTAAGAAATTCGAGTGGTGATTCAAATGAAGTGTGGGATGATATAGTAGTAAAGATAAAGAAAATAACTAGAAATTTACTTGGCGAGTCAAAAAGAACAGCGCTTGTAAATAAGAAATCTTGGTGGTAGAAATAAGAAATGTTAGACAAAATAAAAGCCAAGAGAACTAGTTATAAATCATTTCATCTTTTCAGGAATCAATAGAATCAAAAAAAAAAATATAAGATGCTAAGGAAGAAGCTAAACAAGCTGTAAGTAAAGCCAAATCAAAGGCGTTTAAAGATTTTTATAAGCCTTTGGGCATGGGAGAAAGTGAAAGAGATATAAAATTGCTAGAGCGGAAGAAAAGAAGAGAAGAGTTTTGACACATGTAAATGTATTAAAAACAGACATAAAGATTTTTTAGTAGCGGAAAGGGCAATAAACTGGAGAAAGTTTATTTGAGAAATTTTGTGATGAATCGTGGGAGATGGAATCGTATTGCGCATGTTACGTAACTCTGAAGAGGATGAAAACGTAATATATAGTAAGAAAATTCGGTTACCAAAGGTAAAAGATGTTTTGAAAATGATGAAAAATAGTGAAGCGATTGGACCCGATAGTATTCTAATTGAGGCATGGAAATACCTAACGAAAGAAGGTGTTATGTGACTTACAGATCTTTTTAACAAGATTATGAAGGTCGGAAATGTGCTTGACTAATAGAGGAAAAGCACTTTATATCTCTGTATAAAAACAAAGAAGATATATAAGATTGTGCAAATTATAAAGGAATAAGTTCACGAGCCACATAATGAAGCTCTGTAAGCAAGTGATTCAGAAAATACTTTGCGAGAGATTAGTGTATCTGAAAATCAAGTTAGATTTATGTCGGAAAAGTCAACAATGGAGGCTTTTTATTTCTTGATAAGATTAATAGAGAGACATCGAGAGAAGAAACAGATTTGCAGTAGTTTCACTGAATTAGAAAAAGGATATGATAAAATTTCACGAGAAATCTTGTAGATAGTGCTTGAAAAGAGAAAGTTGTTAGAGTAGTATATATAGAAATTATTAAAGACATATATGAAAACGCAATGACAAACATGAGGACTCTGTGAGGACTAAGCCCAGAGTTCATTATTACAGTGGGTTTACACTAACGATATGCATTAAGTCAATACTTATTTGCGTTAGTTATAGATGAATTCACTCGACACATATAAGACATAGTTCCGCAGAACATGTAATTTGCATATGACATTATTGTGGTAGATGAGACTAGCGAAGGAGTTATGCAAGTTTTACAGGACGCGATAAGACACACACTGCTATACGGATCTAAATGTTGGGCTGTCAATTATGAGCATTAACAAAGAATGCAAGTGACATAAATGAGAATAAGAAAGGACATGATTTATATAACGATTGGGGAGCATATGGTCCGTGATAAAGCACAATAGAGATAGTGGGTTCATGTAACCAATTTCATGTAAATGGTATAATAGTTCAGTAAGAGAGTTAGGTAATTACGTCTGAATCACGATTGAGATGATATCATAGTTTTGAAATGTGTATTCTAAAGACGCACATTATGTATTGAGTAATAGGAGACACACAATGAGGGTAGGATTTAGGGCTACGACTCAAAAAAACATCAAACAAATAAAGCGCACAAATGATTAAACTATATAGCCGACTCTATGTAGTGAAAAAATGTTTTGAGTGTTGTTGCGGTATACTTCAAGTCAACTCCTGCTTATGTATTTTGAAGAGAATGATTGGCTTGAGTGGAGAAGTACTGTAACATTGACGTGGTAACTTGATATTTAAAATGTATCAAGACTTTCTAGTTTTATACGTCAATATAATGCTTCTTTAATATAGACCCTTTAAATCCCCATGGCCAAACTACTCTGAAAGCTGGTAATATTAAGTCTTGTATATTAGCGTCACGGAGAAGTTTAAGAATCCATCCCATGAATATTTTACAAATTAGGGTGTGTCAGATACTGGTGCTCTGTTTTTCCAGGTGCTTGCTATGATTTAGATGCCTTTATTCAACTTGTGGGGGGAAATTCTTTAAACCTTTGTTAGTTTATGTATCGTACTGTGGAAATAATACTGCTAGTAGACTGGCCATGTGTGGTTAGCATCACTTTCTAACAGCTGGTATGAATTTCTGCGCGTATATAATGTTTTATACCTGCGGAAACCGTCTCTCATTTCCTTTTTTTGCGGTTGGCAGAGTTCACTACAATGGCCGGGAGAC
Organism: Eustoma russellianum; assembly: GCA_036186865.1. Taxonomy (NCBI): domain Eukaryota; kingdom Viridiplantae; phylum Streptophyta; class Magnoliopsida; order Gentianales; family Gentianaceae; genus Eustoma; species Eustoma russellianum. Next base: position 255,662 of record AP025098.1, on the reverse strand, counting down.
GTCTTCGAGATGCGGTCAAAACAGTTCTTATTTCGAACAAAGAGTTTGGTAGCCATGTTCACGTTGTAATTGCTGGATTAACTAATACTTATTCTCAGTACATTACTACCTTTGAGGAGTACCAGATACAGAGATATGAGGTATGCAAAATTTCTTACCAGCCCCCTCTCCTCTTCCTTTTCTTTACCAATAGAAATATAGCAATTCAAATAAATGAACAAATACAAACCAAATAATGAGAGATCCTGTTTAAATTGAAACTTCATTTTCAGTCAGAATGAGTTAAATGATACTAAAAGTGACGATTATAATTATCTTTTTATGGAACCTTAGATAGTGGTGCTATGTAAAGAAGCAGAAGGTAAGAGAAATAATTTTCATTCATACGGATAGTTGGTAAAACTGGCTATTTATAGTCTTGAGTAGAGGTTGAGCGAATGTCACATGACTATGATATCTACCATCTAAAGAAATAATTCAAAGACGGAACCAGCAGGATTCTTTTAATTAAGAAAGTGAGTAACTACTACTGATTAGTGTCTCTATAAAAATATAAAATATTGTTTATGATTCTTTCCTTTTTTTTTGGCCGGATACTTTCTACACCATGTCTCAAGTTGAGCTAAAAAATTCATGAGACGAATATTTGGACACTTTTTCATAAGTGGAATGAGTTAAATGATAAGGTGACGACTATAATCATCTTTTAATGGAACCTTAGATCATAAGTAGTGAGTTTCAGATGTTGCTATATCTCAAGTGCTACCGTTTCCATAAAGACAAACAGTTTTATGGTACATCAAACTGTTACTTCACTTATA
>AP025098.1:115067-246948 GCA_036186865.1 Eustoma russellianum | reverse complement strand
AGATTTTTCATTTAATTTTCGAAATTCTACGCAACCAACATACTTCACATTTAAACATCTAGATAAATTTATTTTTAAAAAACGGGGGTCTCACTGGAAGCAGACTCTCTATCCCTTGAGACAGAGATATTGTCTTACCCTCCCCAGACCCTAACGATAGCTTTTGCAGTCGTTGGATATACTAGGTACAGATGATGATGATGATTTTAAACATTACAATACAAATTCACAATAAAGAAATTAGAGCAATAGTTACAGAATCCACAAAAACGATTCACTGGAACTCAGTTTAATTATTTTTTCAGAGCAGTAATTTATATGAAAAACCACTCTTCCAAGTGGGAGAAAAGGAAACAGAAAATATATGTGGCTGCACAGGATGTTCGATCAAATCAAACAATTTCATTGAACTGTATTTACAGCAGATACAAGTCTAGTACGGGTCTGCATCATGAGCCTCATAGCCAATACGCGGAAACAACAATCAGTCTTAACAATTAATTCTGGACTAAGCTTACTAATGGAGCATCACATTTTGCTCTCATGATTACCAAACAAGGAGTGCCTGCCTTCAGCAATAAGCTCTCCAGTGATTTTGTTTCTAACAAGAACCAGTGTCCCAGAATACCACCTCTCCGACCCTAAAAGCTGGGAAATGATTTCCAATTCATCCTGCAAATTTCCCGTCAAGACACAGAGTCAGATATTCAGGAAGAATGATGGAACATCAACATTTCCCTTATCAAGATCTTGGACCTGTTTAACCTGTTTATGATTCTCTTTACGATATTTGGTGATATTAAAGATAATACATGTCAGATCATCCAGTATACTCTGTATATGAATGCGCAAGGAACAGAGAAACAGAAAAGTGCATATGCAACAGGAGTTCAGAAGTCTAGCAGAGCCCAAACACTTTCAAAACAATTAACCTCGAATACCCTTGCTCCAGTTTGCTAGTTGAAATGAGACCAAGTGCACTGAGAAAAATGAACTTTTGAGTCTATGAAAGATTTAAAACGTAGCAATGTAAGGTAAGGTGATATATGCCCTTCTGAATTCTGGAACTGCCTTCGCAGTATCAATGATTGACACACTAAAACGGATAGATAAGATTAACATAAAGCAGCTGCCCACAAGAATTTGGGTAAACCAAACAGGTGTTTGATCTAAAGGACCCTAATTTATCCTTGAAATATTCATCTATGACGTGAAAGGACAGAATCTGATATTGGAAACAGCTCCCATGAATCACATCTTAGCAAACTGGATATATGGATAAACTGCAACTATCTATCCTTTGATTATACGATCAAAATTTCCAATTGCACATGAGATCAGAGAACAAGGAAAATGTCCAGAATGGGTAAAAAATTACATCAAGCTTGGCGGTAGAAAGAAAACTGATAGACATGTCTACCGAAACATTCATGGGCAGGCCCTCAACATGAACTAGGGCACCGCCAATTTCATCCACTAGGTTCGCCACCGCACCTGACGCCATATTTCCATTTCCGTCCTGCCAACAAATTAAGAAATACAAATTCCAAACGTAAACTGAATTGATCTCTTATTCTATTGTTTCTTTTTCTCTAATTTATAATTAGCTGAGGGAAAAAAGACGAAAAGAAAGAAGAGAAAGCAATTGATTTTCGTTACAGTGAGGCGGCGAGGGACTTTGAATGTGCAGGAAACAAAACCGGGGGAGACACGGTCGACTCGGATTCCACGGAGAGCGTAATACTCGTAGAAGCTGGAATCAACTTGCGGCCGATGAGGAGGAAACGTTAGCCGGGAAACGACATCGGACTCTTCCTTCCGAAGCTCAAGCACTTCTCTTGCCGCCGCCTCCATGTTCGGTTTGTCTGCTAGTTGGGGCGTGTTTTCAGGACAGGACAACTGAAGCCTGGTACATGTGCAACTTATTTAACAATTACAATTAAGCGACTCTTTCGTACTTTGTAAATAAACAAGCTTCGCCTCACGGGCCGTAGAGTAACTGATTTACTTTTATCTTTGAGACTGGATGTACAGGGATCCTGTACCCTCACTAGTTGGAGTTCAACATTTAGTATAAATTTGTTTTTAGATATCACATATACTCGAACTTGGGGTTTTAAGATAAAATAAACGTTACTACGGCAGATAGGGCTATTAATCGAACCGAATTGTTCGAGTTCGATTCGAATTTGTTTGTTAATTTTACTTAAACGAGCTGAATTCAAACACCAACTAAACGAACCGAACTGTTCACAAATTGTTTGGCTCGTTTAGACATTTATAGGGTTATCGAGTCAAACTCGAACCAATTTTAAAACTCATTTAGCTAAACGAACCGAGATAGACAGTTCATTTAGGTAAACGAATCCGAATTCAAAAATCTAGTATTCGGCACTGTTCGGTTTGTTAACACCCCGAACGGTAGGGTTTGACTTATATTACATACAAATTTTGGATGTCTTCTACTACATACAACCACTTAAAAGGGTGTTCCTAGTACACTCGGCTCTCGCGTTTGTGCAGGATCCGAAAAAGAGCCAAATCGTTTCGTGATTTGATACACGTATTCTTACACTATACTTTATGCAAAAAATTGTTTCCGCATATCGAACTTATGACTTCAAGATTACAAAACACTAATCATTAATTAATTATAAGTAAAATCAAAAGAATATTCAATGATAAAGAAAATATAGAAAATTCTGAAATATTCATTTATCATAACTATAAAAACATCCAATGTATCTTAAACAAACTTTAATAAAAATCAGTTAAAATAATTCTCATTTCGTACCCCTCTAATAATGTAAGTACCAGTCTTTCCCTTTTCTTTAATAAATAAAAATTGTGAATAAAATGCCAGTTGCATACAAAAAGCAAAGGGGGTGGGACCCGTTATCAGTTGAAAATGGAGGGGGTCTTTCCTGTCTTGTTCTGGTCTACCTATTCATCTTACTTTCGGTGTGCTTCTCTCTTTGTCGCTTGGTGTGCCAACCCAGCTCCCCCTTTTCTCCACTGACGAATCCCTTTTCTTTCTTACACTTATCTTGTTTTTCGTTCATTTCACTGTTACCATCTATCTCTTTCATCATTTGTACAGAAATTGTATTATTGATAGAAACATTCTGCTGCCGTGGCGTAGTAATTTGCAGTTTTCCTCTGATTTAGTTTAAGGGCTGGTAAGATTTAAAGATACCAACTTGCTGGTTTAGGTAGTTTAGAATTGGCTATTTTGTACCCCACACACAATCGACTATTTGCTGCTGAGAGGATGAACTTCAGTTTCTTGTCAGCTTGTCAATTTTAGTGGATGACTCACAAATTTGTTTAGGGTTTTTGATACCGGGTGTTTTCTTATAGGAGTATACGTCTGAGAAGTTCACTCTGCTATTTGGAAGAATATTTTGACAATGTTTGGTTGATACTCCAGCCTTTTAGACGGTATGGCGCCCTTTGGCAACGACATTGATCCAGCATTTCGGGGTGCAGGAATGACCCCGTATCCTTATTAGCGCGTGTTTCACATGTTATTTGATTATACAATGTTCCTGTCGTAATTTTTACTGGATATATGCATATAATTATTTGATCTAACTGGTAACTCCAACTACTGTAAGTATTAGCAAACCATTGAGCTTTTTTGACTTGCTGGGATTTTCTTCATGTTGTTTTCTTGCCTATTAGACCTTCCAAGCTTGTGAACTTAATGTGGAATCTTCTAGAGCAGTGACCATTTCATGTATCACGATCTACATGGCCTTGATGCTTCTCACTGCAAAAATAGTTGTTAGTTCTTCCTTATGAGCTTAATTGGAGTAGCTTTAGTAATAAAATCCTTAACATTGCACTGTGTTCAGTGGTTTGGAGATTTGGTGTGTTGAGAATCTGCAGTTGGTTCCCATCCCAAAAGCTTTACACGGGAAGTTCTTCTCTGGAAGTGCGTATCTTATATTGCATGTATGTTGAAAAGATCCTAGTTGGCTCCTTTCTCAATTCGTAAATGCTTTTCTGATGACATTTCTGATGACATGGGTTCCTTTTATTTTATGCATTTTCATTATTTACACAGTGATGATCTGTTGCAATTTCTTCTCACCTTTTTTGGCACAGACATTTTTGCTCAGAGGTGGCTCTCCTCAACATGAGATACACTACTGGGCCGGGACTGATGCAAAAGAGGTATTCTCATCTCTGATTGTCTTTGCATGCGTTGTAGCAAATTTAAATCCTTAAACTACTTTGGCAATGTGGCTGTGAGCATACACTTTTCTATAGCAATCAGTACATTAGTTGATTGTGTCCTTTCAAAACCGGTGTTTTTAATTTCCCTGGTTTTTGGGTGGGGGTGGGTGATAGCAGTTGAGGAAAGGTCTCGATTGTAAGTATTGGTGTTTCTGGGTCTTCATTTGCATCTACAATGCGTTTGATGGCTTTCTCAGATCCTGGGACCTGTAAAGTCTTTTCACATTTGTGGTCAACTTGATGCTTGGATTGGGCCAGGCGGACTTGCTGCCCGTGCAGTGAGCTAAGAATGAAAAGTGGAGTAGCTGATAATATCAAGTGTTCTTAGACTTGTTCAATGAATTGGCAGGAGGACTCAGTCTTGGCATCTGATAAAGCTCTTGAACTGGATGCAGCCTTGGGGTCCCATGCTGTGCAATATCAGGAAGTTCAAGGCCATGAGACTGAAAAATTCTTGTCATATTTTAAGCCTTGCATCATACCAATTGAGGGGATTTTTTCTTCTGGAGTTAATATGCAGAGTACTACCTGCAGTGTCAGCTTTTTAAGATGCAAGGGTGATCATGCTCTTCATGTTGAAGAAGTAAGATGTTACCAACTTAAATCCTTTCAAGTAATATTAAAGTTCAATACTTAAACATGTTCTGAAGATATATGGTACTTATTCTGTGAAAATTTCCTTGATCCATAGTCAAGTGATTCTTACTTTGTTAACTTTTTGTTCAAGAAGAAATTTAGCAACTGAAATATACGATGATTTTTTTTTTGTTTTTGCTTTTTACGCATTGACAGGTTCCTTTCTCTCGCTCATCCCTGAACCACAATGATGTATTTGTACTTGACACGGCCTCCAAAATTTTTCTTTTCAGTGGATGCAAGTCAACCATTCAACGAAGAGCTAAAGCATTGGGAGTTGTTGAGCACCTTAGAGACAATAAACACAGCGGGAAATGTGATATTGTAACAATAGGTTGGGTCACATTTATTTTTCCTATTTGGTAACAGGTTATTGTGCCTACTTAAAATTCAATCAATGCAGATGATGGGAAATTTGTTTCTGATCCTGATGTCGGGGAATTCTGGAGTTTTTTTGGTGGCTATGCTCCCATTCCAAAAGAATTGCCTATTGATGTCCAGGGACTGCCTGAAAGTGACACCGTCAAACTCTTCTGGTCAGATTCAATTGAAGAAACAGTGTGTAGGCAGATCAAGTCATTTTAATTTATTTACGAAAAAAGGGGGAAAAGTCATTTTAGTTTCTCTTCTCCCTCCCCTTATACCTGCCCTAGGCCGACATCATCTAAACAATATTGTGGTGTTCCAAATAGTACCTGGCTTCTGTTTGTATATGAACCTAATTTTGTTCTTATCTCATCTATGGTGTTCAATATTTTGCCCATAGCACATATGCGGGAACGTCTGCGACATATTAATTTAATTTTCCTTGATTCCATGAATCTGTTTCTTTTGAATGACCTTTTACCTTTAGGATTGCTCAAGATTCTATGGTTGGCAGGATCACGCTTCAGGGAAAATTTTCTCAGAATGCAGCTGGTATTTTGAGTAGAGATATGCTGAGTTCAGATAAGTGTTATATGCTAGATACCGAAGCAGAAATATTTGTTTGGATGGGAAGAAGCACCTCAGTCACAGAACGTAAAAAATCAATTTCCGTTGTTGAAGTAAGACTACGTTTTCCTCGCGTGTTAGTTGCATCACATTTGCTCAATATGCCTTATCAATGGAAAAACGGTAGTGGAAACTATGCTGCAACATCTTTTATTTTTGTTAAAAAGTCTTGCGAAAGCATATGTAAGAACTTAAAGCAGGAAAAGATCGGACAACGAAAAATTAATGATGTGTTTCGACCTATGCATTGATCAAGCAAAGGATTTTACTTAGCGTGAAGAATGAGTTTAGATGGTTTGAGGCTAATTATATGTTTCATGTGAAGGATTTTGTGAGATCTGAGGGGAGATCGATGAACATCCACTTAACTTTTTTGGCTGAAGGATCAGAAACTTCCCTATTCAAGTCATTTTTCAGGGATTGGCCTGAAAAGGTAGAGATAAAACTTTATGAAGAAGGTCGAGGGAAAGTAGCAGGTTCTGCTCTGGATTATTTATTTCTTAAATTATTTTCTTTTTTGGGGCTGGGGGCTGTGGTTGATAATTAGTAATGCCTTCATTCATTTGAAAAAAGAAAAAGAAAAAAGAAAAAAATTAGTACATACAGAGTATTCGTGGAATTTTGATCTTCTACAAACACGAAAGGAACGAAAATGCAACTCTCCTTATCTTTGTTGTGCTTATGCTTGTGGTATCAGCTATATTCAAGCAACAAGGCTACAAAGTAAAGGAGCTCCCTGACGATGATGAAGAAAGTAACAGTTTTGTGGATTTGTGTGGCAAAACAAAGGTAAGAAACAGGGTGACTTAACATCCTTTATATTTTGTGATTTGATGAGATTATGAAACAATTAACTCTTCTAAGTCATTATGGATCTCAGGTTATACGGGTAGAGGGTAATGATATTGAACTTATTCCTGTTGGAGAGCCAACAACTTTTTATACCGGAGATTGCTACATCATGCAGCACACATATTCTGGCGAAGAAAGGGAGGAGAATATATTCTATGCCTGGTTTGGTCAAGAAAGTCTCAAGGTGATGCTTTTACTCTTATGAGCATTTCCCCTTTTGTTTCCAATGAGACCTTCACTATCTGAAATTTTGGGCGGCAAGAGTTGGTGGAAAACTGCTGCATTTTTTTGGGCCTTTGGGGCTCATTATCAACAGCTGGCTCGTGGTTTTGCAGGAAGATAGGGTCCAAGCCGTCTTCCATATGAATGCTTTTGTCACCACATTGAAGGGAGACGCCATTGTGGTTAGTTTTCTTGTCATTTGCAGTTTGGTTGCTAGCGGAGGCTCACAGATGTTATTTCAGTGGCCATTCATGCTTTCTCATGTTAAGTTTTTATTAGGAAACCGACAGAGTCTGGACTACTCCACATGATTGTCCTTTGCTCTTTGCTTGATTGTTGTCTTTTTGTTCATGTCTATTTCAATATTTTATGATGTAAGCTCATACAGATCTTCAATCTTCTCACTGGCATTTGTTATGTTTCAACTAGTGTATTTAAATATGAATTTTGTTTTCTTTTGACTTGAATCATAATAGAGGGTTTAGGCCTTAACGTTATGTTTAGCCATTATCTTGTTTACAAGAAAAGGCATCTGTCCTGAGAAAGAGGCAAATTAAAATTTACCATATTTTTCCAGCCTTTTAGTGTAGCGGGGGCAGATTATGTGACTTTTTGTCAAGTAGATCTGCTGTTTGTATCCATTTTGACTGCTTCGGTAGATCTTGAATTATAGTTCTTCTTCGAATAGATTAATTGGCCTCAAATTTTCATACACTCATCTGTTCCTGAGCATGGAATTTGAGAGGCACTTGTTGATGTAGATAAGTTGAAGCATATGAGCATGATTTTTGGATGTCCATAGAATATGCCTGTAAGTCATAAAAGTAATGTATACTGTCAACTCCAGTTTCTATATTCAGTGTAATTTTACAGCTGTAGGTTCTTTGATTACAGGCTCAGATTATGCAGGGTGGGGAGCCAAAGCAATTCCTCTCGATTCTTAAAGCACTAATTGTACTGAAGGTTTGTAAATTGCGCTCCCTTTCCTGTGTTGTTAACATGCACCTGGAAAAAGATTATGTAAAGTTTAAGCATCTAGCTATGGCACTCGGTTCTTTGCACTCATTTTTCATCATGCAACGTGTGAAGATATTTCCAACACTTCTTTTTTTTTTTTTAAATGAAGATATTTCCAACACACTCATGCAGGGCGGTAAGAGTGCAAGATACAAGAGATTTATTGAAGAAAAAGACATTGCTGATGCGACATATGAAGACGGTAAATCAGCTCTTTTCCGTGTTCAAGGAACAAGTTCATACGTTATGCAAGCCATACAAGTTGATCAAGTGAGTCCAAATTGCTACTTTTGCAGGATGTTTTTGCTATTCCTCTATCCCAAATTAGATGGCTTTCCCTTTTTCATAGTTAGCCGTTTTGGGATACTGGTGCCTTAAGCAAACTTTTAAAATAAATTATTGGCCTGAGCAAAAAAGAATTTTCGATCATTTGTCCTTCCAATTGGTCATATCTTCTGCCCTTTGCTTCAAGGCATTCTGCTGCGAGTTTGCAAGTTTTTTTACTTGCAAATTTGGTAAAATATGGCCCTACATAAAAGCTTAATTTGTTCAGAAAGAGTGGTGGTTTATGTATTCAATGCTTTATCACACTAACCAATTACACATTTCAATAGCTAGTGAAGTGACATATCCTGCCTAGTACCTTGATAGTTTACCATCTCACATGAAGCCTTTTTGTTAAAGATGAGTTGTTTACGTACTTGTACACTCCAACAAAATTTGTTTCCATGGTGTTATGCAGGTCTCTGCTTCTTTGTGTTCATCCTACAGCTACATCCTAAAGACTGAGACCTCTGTTTTCACTTGGATGGGAAATCTTTCTTCAGCCAGGGACCATGATCTTCTTGACAGAATGCTCACTTTTATAAATGTGTGTGAAATCTTTGGTCATGGTTGTTTGGTTCTTGTTTTTTCACTTCTCATTTACTTCTCCTTGTTGTGACGGCCTGCTGTCACGCGCAGCCATCATGGCAAGCTGTTCTGATTAGAGAAGGGAGTGAGCCTGATGTTTTTTGGGCTGCACTGGGTGGAAAGACAGAATATCCTAGGGAAGGGAAAATTAAAGAATTTTCTGAAGACCCACGTCTGTACCTAGTGGTGTCTTATAGTGGTGAGCAGCTTATTTTCACTCTCAATATCCTCTCCTGATGCATAGTGTGTGCTACTTTTACTTCTGGTGTTATTCCAGTGAAAAAATAAAGTCTAATGGATTTCTGGAACTCTCTGCTGCGTGAGTGCTTGTTTCAGGTGAAGCTAAGGTGTGTCCCACAATCCCTTAAGTTGGCTGTTATGTTTTTAAAATAGCACAGTGCGTATGTATGTATATGTGTTAAAGGTGCGTCCCACAATCCGTTAAGTTGGCTGTTATGTTTTTATAATAAGATAGTGTGTATACACGTATGTGTATTTCTTTTTGTGTACGCGCGAGAGAGAGCGCGCACACGCGCACACACACATACACATATATATATAACATAAAAAATTTCTTATTATAAAAACGTGACGTGTATATATGTCTGTGTGTGTGTGTATTTCTCTCTTATGTGAAGCTCTTCCTGACTAGAACACAATTAGTTCTGCTGGACAGTTTCAAGCTTTCTCTTCCCTGGGGCTGAGGTCCTCTGATAATAATATTGGGCCAGGGCCTCCACATCACCCTGTAGCATGTTAATTTTGTGGAATAAAATCGCCTCTCTCTTTTAATTGCAATCTTTTGGTTGGTACTGGTACTAAAATTGTCATAATGTTTTGGTGTCAGTTTTGGTTCCATTAGGGACCGAAAAGTGTGTTTTCGTAAAGTTGGGGACTGTTGTAAATTTAACTTTTGAGGACAGGTATGGGGAAAACTGGAAAGAAGTGGATCTAAGACCCTAAATTTTGTGATTTATGTAAGTTCACTAGGTTGTGAACAACTTAAGAAATGAGTTTTACTTTCCGGCGTGATTTGCCGTCTTGCATATATTTAAGTGGATATCGTACAGCCTTAACGTCATGAAGAAATGAAAAAAAAAGCATAGAAAAAGAAAGAAATAAAAAAAGAAAAGAAAAGACGTAAAACTCTTTGCAACCAGTTGCTTACATTTTCCTAATCAATATGTATATATTATTCTTTGTAGCTAAATCAATATATACAATATATATTGTTACAAAAAAACGTCAATATATATGTGTGCGTGTGCAGGTGTACGTATGTGTGTATGTATATATGCATATGTATGTATATCTATGTCCGTATACATAGCTATATATCTATATCCATGTGTGTGTTTGTACTCCAATATGACATTCTCTGTCAAATGATATGCTCCAATGTGCTCACTATAAGCAAATTCATTTGGTAAGGGAGATGACATTTGATTTCGTTTTACTGGTGTTGTCTTCTAAACGCAGGTGAAAGAGATATTTAATTTCTCCCAGGAGGACTTAACAACCGAAGATGTGCTAATACTCTACTGCTATGATGAAGTTTTTGTCTGGGTGGGCCGCCATTCATCTATTTACTTAAAGACTGAAGCACTTGATCTTGGCATGGTAATTGTTGGAAACTGGCATTGACCAAGTTATGCGCCAAATTTTTTTCTTGGTCATACTAAGAAGTCTTGGTTTTCTTTATTATCCACTTAATTATGTCCAAAGATTTTGAGGCACTGGCCACTATTCACCCTTTAGAATCAACACAGTTGTGCTATCTGTTGTATTTTCTCACTACCTGTTAAAAGATTAACGAAGTTCAAGCCACTGTACAGCATCATGATTTTTGAATGTTTCATTTGTTGTTTATCTAATTATGTTATTTTGATGTGGCTGAAACAGAAGTTCCTTGAGATGCAAGCTTCAGTTGGACGGCCTCACTTGGAGATTCCTATCTATGTTGTCACTGAAGGGCGTGAACCATCATTCTTCACTCATTTCTTTGACTGGGATTCCTCGAGGGCAAAAGTATGTTGTTTTTTTTTTTTTTTGGTTATACATGAGGCATCTTTTCTGGTAGTTCTACTACAAGCTCGCTTCTGCGGGTTTGTCTTGGTTGTAGGTGTTGAGGGTTGGAATCTCTCCTCGCCCACAACTGGTCACCAAAGGGGAAGTACCATTCCTGCTGGGGGTGGAATGATGAGATAACGGTCTCCTACTCCAGTTTTCACCAGTTGGAGTTGTGGATGTTTATCTTTGTTGTCTGTGTTGGATTTGTGGTGGCGGTGCTTGTTGGATGCATATATCCGTCAACCATTGAATGAGTTAGCTAAAGATATGCCTGCGGAACCTAAGCTCAACCTACTTATGAACTCTGTCTGTACTTCAAATGCTTTATAGATATGTTTAAATGAAATTAAAATGGTTTTGGATGGGAACTTCCAAATACAGCCCGTTTGTGTGGAGAAGCTGAATTTTTTACTTTAGTTTTTATCTTTTTGGGCTAAATAAATCACTGTTGTCTACCTTTATATGGTTGCGAAGCATTCGACGATAATAAGCTGACGTTTGATTTTCTGGTTTTAATAATGGTAGTTTTTTACACAGGTTTATTTAATTTTTTTTTCCAGATGATGGGTAATTCTTTTGAGCGGAAACTTGCCATTTTGAGGGGGCAAACTCCAGACCTTGATGTGAGTCATTGCAATATTTGTTCTTTAACATGCTAACAGAGTGCCATAAGTTGTCAGGCGAATAACGTCCAAGTCATTTAGTGAAATGTCACTGATATACTTACTCTGTTATTTGGTTCCCCCCCCCCCCCCCCCAACTGTTTTTTGGTTTAACTTTCAGATTCCTGCTGTCTTTGCCTTTTCACACTTTCTTCTCACTGCATGACCATGGGGACATCAATTTGTTCAAAATACGGTTTTACTTGTGAACACCCTTGAGAAGTTAATGGAGAGCATACACTAATGTGAACATTTTCTTCTCATTGCATGATCCGAATAAAGCAAAATGAATCACTAAATTGGTTGCCCTTCTTATTTTGTGAAGTAGCAGTTAATTAACGCAGCTTGACACAATTTCGTTATGAGCCATCGGGAAACAACCTCTATGTATTTCTAACAAATGAGTATGGTTGCGTACACTTCTTATTTTGTGAAGCAGCAGTTAATCGACGCAGCTTGACACAATTTCGTTATGAGTCATCGGAAAACAACCTCTATGTGTTTCTAACACATGAGTATGGTTGCGTACATCTGACTTCCCCATATACCGTCATAGACAGAAGCCTCTTAGACAATGGGGTAATGTTGTTGTTGTTGCATGATCCGAACATCAATTTGCTCAACCTGTGTATGCACCCTTAAGAAGTTCATGCGAAGCATACACCACAGAAACTGTTAGTGATGGATTCAAGTGTCTGCCTGTTAACATTTTCTTCTCATTGCATGATCATCGGAACATCAATTTGCTCAAGCATGTGGTTGTACTTGTGCATAGGCACCCTTAAGAAGTTCACGGAAAGCATACACTACAGAAACTGTTAGTAATGGATCCAAGAGTCGAAGCTCTTCTCCTCTATCTGACATTTCTAGCTCCAAGTTGAAGCTCCCAGATACGCGCCGCCTTTCTTGTCCACCTCCAACAACAGAAAAGATGTGGAAAGAAACTCCTGATCTTCATAATATTGGCGGTAAAAATTTTTATTGTTGGTTATTTATTTATTTATTTATTTATGTTTATGTGTGCTTGCTTCTTTCTCTCTGGGGGCCGGGGCTGGGCCGCGGGCGGGGGCAAGTGAATGATTATATTGAGATACAGCAGTATGCAATAGAAAAACAGTAGATATAAGGAAAAAGTCTCCTAAATCTCAGTTACTATGACCCAATAAGACTGTAAAGTCCGTCCATAGAAAAAAGGTTCTGTTTTTTAAGCTACAACTTGCCAATAATTCCAACTAATCTTTCTTTTGGCAAGTTATATTTTTTGCATGCTTGAGATTTGATATCTGCATGATATCTGGAGTCGGGTTTTTCTACTTTTAAAAGGGCATTATTCTTGATAGGTATAGGGGAAAAAGTTCCAAGCAGCACCACAGGAATTGCTGGCAGTGAGCAGTTTAATCAATTTGAGACTGATCCAGATTTTGTCTTCTATCCTTACAACCGACTAAAAGTCGTATCGGACAATCCCATAAAACACATAGACATAACCCGGAGAGAGGTACCACTTCTATCACTCCCTTTTATTCTTAGAAGGTGTACTGGTTTTGACTGTGATAAAAGTAAGTGACTTTTATGATTTTTGAGAAGCCAAAATCTAGTAGTCCATTGACCAGATATCTCACTGTGGTTATGTGAATTCAGCGTCAATGTTCATTTTCTGACAATTAAGATCTAGAAAGTTGGTTTACCATACAATCAGTGGCTGGTAACCGAGGCACTGAGAATCAAAGAAAGCAGTTTACTCTTCAATGCCGTTTGATTTCTATCTTGCAAAGTTACGCTCAGAATTTTATCAAGCTTTACTTGCAACATATAGTTCTTCCATCTCTTTTCACGTCATCTTCTCTGTACCGAAAGCATTTTTTACCTCGAATTCGCAGGCGTATTTATCAGATGAGGAGTTCCATGAGAAATTTGGAATGCCAAAATCCAGTTTCTATAAGCTTCCCAAGTGGAAACAGAGCAAACTCAAAGCATCCCTTCAGCTTTTCTAATATTTGGCATGCCCTTTATCAAAGAGTGATTCTTGTCTACCATGGTGGGTCCTTCTCTTCTGCTCCCTTGTATTGTTGAACCCCGAGGTACACATGATTGTTTGCCGATGTCTGTCTTTAAAGCAATACTGGAGTGCTTGTTGATTGTGTTAGGTGGTCATGCGTTTTTTAAGATCAAGATGATCGTCTTTGTACTCATGGTTGAGCTGTTATGATGATTGGTCAAGCAGCTATGGTTGCCGAATACTAGGTTTTCGAATTCGGATTTGTTTAGCTAAACAAACTGTTCGGCTCGGTTAGCTTAGCTAAACAAACTTTTAAATTGGTTCGAGTTCGGGTCGATAACTCTTTAAATGTTTAAACGAGCCGAACAGTTTGCGAATAGTTTGGCTCGTTTTAGTAAACAAACAGAAACAATTCAAATTTGGCTCGTTTACTGACCGTTACCGAACGAATACGAATCAAACACGAACAATTCGTGAATTGTTCGGTTCGTTGAACGGACTTGATTGCCTCCTTGTGTTTTGGCTGTTTCATTTCGTTCATAGAGGTTGCCTTCTTATTGCGGTTATGGGTTTTAATCCATGATTTTTATTAAATCTCATCAAAGGTTTTAAGTTACGTTTTTCTTTCAATTTACGTGGAAAAAGAAAACGAAAACACAACATGCCTTTAGATCAAATCTGATAAAATGTTTTATGTTTTAACTTAACTTATTGTACGTCTTTCTGTATACATGCATGTGTGTGTATACACATAGAATGATCTAATAGTGATCTCTCAGGAAATATATAAAACGATGTAATAGTTACATATATACATACATACACAGAGAACGATCTGATAGTGGTCTCTTCAAAAAAAAAAAAAAATGTCCAGTGCAAACAATCTGAATTTCAAAGTAAGGGATATAATACTTGCCTGAGTGATTTCCCGACACATTTTTTCTATGGAAAATTGAAAGGGTTTTCTTAAACATTTAATGTATGCGTCACCTTTTGCATGTTATATAATTTGTATGGAAAAGGAAAGGTTTTAATGTTGTTTTAGATTTCGATCTGAAAAAGCATCATTTAGGTAAATATAGTTTTATGGTTTACAAAATCATGATAGGATGTCAGTATGGATTTATAATCAAATTTGATCTGACATATAATTACTGTAGTTGTTGACGTTAGCAGGGACAAATTGGACATGGCGCCACTTGGCTTATTTGTGAAATGGTTTAATTTATAAATTAAATTATACGAGATGTGTAGTCCATCAATATTCAATCCTTATTCTAACATAATGTCAGCCTTAACTCCTGAGTCCTCGTTATCCCTTTGATAGCTAAATTGGCTGAATGAAAATGCACGAGCTGTCATTTCAATTTATGTGAACACAAACAAAACCGTAATAGAAGTTGTCCTAGAGGGCTCCAGCACAAATACAAAATTATTATAGCTAAACTAGGCAAAGGTATATACAGGAATTTACATAATGTAGCCAGTGGATAGTCTAGTTGGTATTCGGATTAGGATTTGCTTCAAAAAGTGAAGAGTTCGATTTTAGAGACACGCATAGTGTATGTATTCCTCTGTTGCTAGGCCGAAGGCCTGGTTTGCAGGGAGACATCTTACACGGGTCACTGCGTAACCGATGTGCTCCTGATTTGCATCAACCACACATGCTCATTGGGGCTGGGACGGTGGTGGCCTCCGGGGTGAGAGTTTTCTCCTTTTGTTCCAAGGAATTTACATAATATTAAAAAAACCTTATGACGTCACTAGAGCATAGCTCAGTTGGTATTCGAGTTGACATTGCTTCAGAAAAAAGACCTTGTGACAACTTACGTTTAATATCATTCCTCGTGATTAACGTTAAAGAGCATTCCTCGTGACTAGGCTCTTGCGTTTGCGAATAGTCCAAAGAGCCGGGTCGCTTCACGATCTGATATACGCAACCTTATTCTACACTTTATGCAAGAGACTGTTTCCGCGGTTCAAACCTAGGGAAGGGCTGGATCGCTTCGCGATGTAATATACCGCATCTTTACCATACGCTTTGTGCAACAGACTGTTTTCGCAACTCGAACCCGTGACTTTAATATCATAAAACAAACATTACCAATTGATCTAAACTTACATGAAACTTCTTATATTAATAATTATTAATATATTCCATTGAACATGTTTTTATAGCGGTCTAGAGCAGCATGTTTCACATTTTATTGTCGCCAACAAGATAGCTCTTGTTCAAAGTTGAAACTATTCTCTCCTTGTTATCTTCTCTCCAATTCTAATGGAGAGACTATCAACAGCAAATTCCCAGTGGGAAACAAGCGTGACTGATTCCATTAACACCATTTACCTCCTCTTCTCTGCTTACTTAGTCTTCGCAATGCAACTGGGCTTCGCCATGCTTTGTGCTGGCTCTGTCAGGGCCAAAAACGCCATGAACATTATGCTCACCAACGTCGTTGACGCCGTCGTCGGCAGCATCTCTTACTACCTCTTTGGCTTTGCTTTCGCATTTGGCGACGGCTCCTCCTCCAATCCTTTCATAGGCACCGAATTCTTTGCTCTCAAAGATATTCCTTCAAATTCTTATGACTACAGCTTCTTTCTTTACCAGTGGGCTTTTGCTATTGCTGTTGCTGGCATCACTAGTGGATCTATTGCAGAAAGAACCCAGTTTTCTGCTTATCTTCTTTTCTCCTTTTTTCTTACTGGGTTTGTTTATCCGGTCGTGGCACATTGGGTCTGGTCATCTAGTGGTTGGCTCAATCCTGGCTCGTTGTTGTTCGGTTCGGGTGCTATCGATTTTGCTGGGAGTGGAGTGGTCCATTTAGTGGGTGGAGTTGCTGGGCTTTGGGGGGCTTTGATAGAAGGCCCTAGAGTGGGCCGATTCGACGCCTTTGGTAAACCCGTTGCCATGCGTGGCCATAATGCAACTCTAGTGGTTTTGGGTACATTCTTGTTATGGTTCGGATGGTTCGGGTTTAATCCCGGTTCTTTTGATAAAATTCTTGTGGCCTATCCAAACACTAGTGATCTAGGTAATTGGACGGCTGTTGGAAGAACCGCCGTGACCACTACCCTAGCTGGCTCTACTGCCGGAATCGTCACTCTGTTCGGGCGACGGTTGCTAGTGGGCCACTGGGATGGACTCGATGTGTGTAATGGTGTTCTTGGTGGCTTTGTGGCTATTACTTCTGGATGCTCTGTCGTCGAACCATGGGCCGCGATAGTTTGTGGTTTTGTTGCGGCCTGGGTGCTAATTGGGCTTAATGTGTTGGCTTTAAAACTTCAGTTTGATGATCCACTGGAAGCAACTCAACTCCATGGAGGCTGTGGCGCTTGGGGCTTGATTTTCACGGGACTTTTCGCAAAAGAGGAGTTTGTCTTACAGGCCTACGACTCGGGCTCAACAGGAATATCGAGGCCATATGGGCTTTTTCTAGGTGGTGGATGGGGCCTGATTGGAGCACAAGTGGTTGAAGTTGCTGTTATATTGGGCTGGGTTAGTATTACAATGGGCCCGTTGTTCTATTTGCTACACAAGCTTAGGATTTTGAGGATATCTGTTGACGATGAAATTGCTGGTCTTGACGTATCTAGTCATGGTGGACACGCTTACCAAGCCCTTCATGAAGACTCTGGGCCTCGTAGTTACGCCGATTATTTGATAGTACAAAATCCCTGATGGTTCGTGGCCTGCTGTTGTTCTTGTCTAAAGGTTTGGGATTTGTGAATTTCAGGCATTTGTGGTGTATATTATTTTATGGTGGATGATTATTTATAATTTATTAATTCATTATGTTATTGGATCCCTTTGTAAATTGAATTTATGATTCCTGGTCTGTGGGTTTTCGTGATATTTTTATTTAATCGTATCTGGAGAAATAATGCAAGAAATGTTCATTTTTGTCTATTCTTAACTGTTGTCTGCACTTTAACCACGAAGATCTTTCATGGGTTGGTTTGACATAGAGAAATGCTTGCAACCAGTCACAAATAGTGTTCATGGCTGGTAAGAGGATTGCTTCAATATCATTGCCCTTGTGACTAAGGGGGTGTTTGGTTAGGGCTTCTTCATTAAGGGTATGGGTTTAGAGGTCCTCCAAATGTATACACGTCGTTTGGTTGTTAAAATTGAAGGTCTGGAATTCAGATTGATATCTGAGGATTTGGTATATTGATATCGTTTTTGTGATATACTAGCTCCCTTGTTCAATATGGGGTATAATATGGGGTATGAATTTCGAGCTTGACCACCATCAGCCCATACCGGCTGCCCCCCACTCATCCCCAATGGTCAAACAGGCCGGTCAAAGACCCCTGCCGGTCAACGCCGGCGTCCACCGCCGGTCCGTCGATGTCCATCGGCCGGTCACTATTCCAGCCGGCCAATTTTCGGTCCGTCCCACCTTCGATACACATTTCAATTCCGATACGTTCCAAACACTATCAATGACAATCATACTCATTCTCACTTCAATACCATTCAAATATGACTTTTAGGTTCAAACCCATCTCAAGCCCATACACGGTCATACCCATTTCGATTTCGATTTCGATACCCAAAAGTGAACCAAACGCATGCTAAGATTTCTTCTTCCTGGTAAGATATATACAAAGCTTACCAACGGATTCACTACAGTTTGGAAATTGCATCTAAGTTTGGTTCGTGTCAAATTCTTTGTATCATAAAGATGTCAACTGAACAAGATGGCCCAATGTTTTCTTTCTACCTGTCCGGCCACCCTCCCACAACCCTCTTTCCACAATATCATCATCCTCCAATTCCATAATATATCTCCATGGAAATATCAGAGACTAGCTATAACTTGATACGAAGAAAGAAAGGGGGAAAAAAAAAAAACTAGCTCGATGGTTATAGCTACGACATTGAAATCAACGGCTTCAGAGTCCCACCAAGGGTGGGATAAAAATTCATTCTATACATAGAAACAGCTGAAAGATACAGCAATGCTCTGATGAGCAGATTAGGAAGATACCTTGGATGTTGCGTTCACCTCATAACACTACGATTATGTACACTACAGGCAGATTAAAAAGAAACCTGGGAGCTGTATTCACTTCTAAAACTACGATTATATTGACTGTAGAGAGCATCAGAGAGAACGATAGGCAACTTTTCAATGTACATAAATAGCCTCTCCATATCCTGTCTAACAATAATTGACAAGTCGACAACTTCACTGCTGTCAACACATTCCCACAAATCAGATGATTTCAGTCGTTTAAGACTCTCCCGGCAAAAGGGGCAAGACTGAGAGCGATGGCGCCTGAGACAAAGATGTAACCGCATAATTAACATGATGAGTTCTCTTATTTTGAATTGATACATCTATACAAGTTCACGTGTATTGTGTATATGGTGCTGTGAGCAGTAAATCACAGCCAAGAAAAAAGGAAATGTAGGATCGACTACACCACAAGGAGAAGAAAAATGCATGTAGTGTACATGATTATGGGCTCTCAAAGTACATGGTCAGGTTATTAAGATGACAAAGCATTCCTAAAGGGGTAACAGAACAGGAATTCTTGGGGGACCAGAAGAAGAAAAAATGAAAAATAAAAGCAGCAGTCATCGCTATGAATCATAAGAACGGAATAGTTGCTATGTTCAAACACAAATAACCAAACAAAAAGGCTTTTTAAACCAGAAGACAGAGTTGAGGTTAGCTTTTTGTAGTAGCTGCTACATCAACTAATGAGAATAAACCACACTTACCAGTTATGATAACACTTCAAGCACAAAGAATGGCAGCAACTAGGTAACACAATCATGCTATTGATTTCCATGCAAATTCCACATTCCTGTTCTCTTTCTAAATCAACTTCCGAGAGGCCACCTTGCGCCGAAAAATCCTTTTTGGAGTACTTAAGTGCACATATCTGTCTCTGTTTCTTTTCTTCATATTCTGTGATACCTCCTTGAAGTTGCAATAAAGAAGGGAATATTATACCTATTGTTGGACGAAAGAACATAATAAGTTCGTGCATGCAAAAACTAGCAAAAAAATTTCAAATTTTGTTCATGTAATAAAACTACAAGCAATGGTCATGCATTTCTCTTACTGTAGAACTGTCTGATGCTTGCTTTTCTTTCATGAACAGAAATAGAGGTTTTGCCATCGGTATATGTCTGCGCAGCCAGAGATAGAAAACGCAAAGTAACAATGTCATTTTAGCTGGACAAGCAGATATGATATGAGGTAGAGCTTCATTTCATTGCATCTGCTATACACTTTATTGAGACACTAAGTACCATCACAATTGAATGCAAGAGAAGTTACCATGTATATAAGTATTTGAAGCAACCCTAGTGCACCAGCGAACTTGCAATCAAACCACTGAAAAAGGAAAATGAAGGTTTGCGCAGCTGGAGTGTAAGATAGCCTCATTTGAAGGCATGTTCCATCAGAACGTATAGGATAACCCAAAGCCCTGGAGCAACGAGAATCAAGAAAAAACTCGCCACTGTCACTTCCATCAATTCTGATCACAAAAAACTCAGTATTCTAGCAAAGAAACTGGGAGAAACTCATAAACCGACATTGTAGAGACCTTTGGAACAGTTAAAGAAGCTTAAAGACTTCACTGGAACTGGAACAGCAAATTCTCCAGCGAGATGATTCTAAGCATTTTGTCCAGATTCTACTACCCAGTAGAACATCACATGTGCTGTACAAGAAACTTTCTAAATCATTCAATTAAGTTCAGGCTGTCTCTTATAGCAAGGTTCAATCCACTTTTCCACAATTGTGAAATAGGCATCAAATGAGCACTTGAAACAACTAAACAGACATGTAGGATAGCTTAGCTACTGTCATACTGCTAAATATTACTCTTTAACGCACTCTCTAAGATGAATCATATGTAGGGGTAATGTGACTATTTGACAGCAATCATATGATGACAATATCTTGGCATGCGAAGTAGAGGACGGTATGCAAATTATGTTGGTTCATATGCTGCCACGTTTTACAATCAAGTAGAGTACCTGCCAACACGTTGACTGCTATACCCTTTGTTTCTGCAGAACTTTGATTTCTAACTTGGTTTAAAATTTCGATATAATATTTTCAAGTGATGCTTCCAAAAATTTGCATTTTACATGAATGTTGTGAAAATGAGCTGCATTTGTATCTGAAACTAAAATTGGCCTTCCACCCCAGACTCTTCTCCCTCCACAAAAAGTCAGGCCCCTCTGCCTTACAACACATTTTCTGAAGCATTTTAAAACTCAAAAATCCCAACTTTTGGATATGAAAAAAAAATCAAGATAAATGACTTCAAAGTCAAATCATTGCTAAAAACAAGCAAAGAATATACCAAAATTGTACGGAAACCCCCATGATAAACTGCAGAATCAATCATAGACAACCCCTTCCGAATTGCATCACAAAACAGGAAACTCTAAATGGTAGTTGTCTTCATTGTTCAATCAAATATGTTCAATAAACCAAGAATTAACAAAAATCAAAGATGACAAAAAAAAAAACCACTTTAGAGCGGCAATCCTACCAAACTGACAGACTAAGCTCAGAAATTACAAATGTCAAAAGCACAAACATTCATAAGAACCGCCAAATAGCTAAAAAATTTCACTAAGCACACCGATGCCGTACAAAGTGGGAAAATCAGGAAAAGAAAGCAAAAACTGGGAAAAACAGAAGTAACAAGATAAAGGTTAAAAAAAAAGGAAATTACAGAGTATTAGCGAGCTGGATATCCGCTTCAAGAGCTTTAAGCGAATTCCTGAAGGCCGTCCCCATCTTCTTCACCCCAACTTAAAATTTCAAAAAGAGAAGTGTTCGTTTCCAAACTGTTCACAAATTCAGCAGAAAATTTGTCGAGATCTATACAATCGCCCTACAATTCATAGTCAAGCTTGTCACTCACAGAACTCTGTGGAGTTTCCACCTTCCATTAACTCACTTATTTAAAGCGTGAATTGAAATCATGGAATTTAGGGAAATATTTAAAATTAACCACGGCCTTATCCTTAGGTTCCTGTCTGACATCATCGTATTATATATTGTAGGGTTAAAGTTTGATCATCTACAACTACGGCAACTAAAGTTTAAAATAAGCAACCAATAGGAAGCAAAGTTTGCCAATTTGTAGGGTGATTTTGTCATTTAGCAAATTGGTTCTGGACGTGGCAGTTCTCTATTGGGTACTGTACCAACATTAATGCTAATGTACATGGAGTAAGTTGCCTTCAGGTTACCCTAAACCGGCAGGCGCAGGGTATTTCAGATAGTTTGTGGGCCCGTCATCCCAAAAAAAAGTCTGTTGGCCCATGGCTTTGCTAATGATTTTCTCTTATCCTCTCCAGTGCGGGATATTTTTGCAAAAAAAGAAAATGAAAAAGAAAGTAGAAAGATATTTTAGTGTGATGGGTCGTGGGGGTCGTGGGTCACTCGTCACTGTAAGTAGAGGTGGAAAATTGGAAATCTTAACTCGTCACCTTGATTTCCTATTGTTTCAGCTTCAAAGATTATGTACGGAAGATGCAAATTAAGGTTTCAGCGGTTTTCTAGATTGATTGAGATCTTATGCAGTGACTCATACAAGATGTACGTCGCAAACAAGGTCTTCGCCCTAGCAGCAGAGGAACACACGCGATGTGCGTCTCTTTGGAATCGAACTCTTGACCTCTTGGAACAAATCACAACCCGAGTACTAAATGGACTATATGCCGATATAACTCAAAAGTTTATCCCATTTAACATCATATAAGGAACGAGGACGGGCTTTGGAAAAACTGGTAAGGTTGCTGTTTTATGACTTCGATATCATATGTATGAACTGCAAAACGAGCCTCCTATACAAAGCAAAATGACTCACTAAATTGACTTTGGAATATGATGGAATAAAGCAAAATAATTCACTAAATTGGTTGCGCTTCTTATATTGTGAAGTGCAGTTAATTGACACGCAATTTTCATTATGGGTCATCGGGAAATAACATCCGTGTTTCTAACACATGCGTATGGTTGCGTACATCCGACCCCCATACTCTGCCATAGGTGACAGCATTTAAGACGATGAGGTAATGTTGTTGTTATTAGCTACATGTATATTGATGAAATACGATAATAATTCTTTATTAGATATAATCCATAGGAAATATCATGTATGAGATATTGATATGTTTTAGTCAACACACCCTTGTAAATAGCTCATTCAAGGACGGAAAATGTTCTAAATGTTAGTGTATGTGCCCTAGGCCATGATTTGGATATTTATGTTATGCATTTATTATTAATAAAAGAGGTTTCATTATCATTATTGTTGGTTAGTATGTTACACAATTCTGATATATGTCCCTGATTCATTATTGTTATGGAGATAAAATAATTTATAATCAGTATGAGTATTGATTTGATAATCATGAGATGATTATGTGTATGGTGATACGAATCAATCTCATAGATACTTGTTAGAGAACAGTGTATTGGATAGACCCATCATGAGATTGCTACATGGATTAGCGTCATAAGTAAATATCATGATAGTCATGTTTTAATCCTTTGACTTGAGATTGTCATAGTTTCCAACATAAGGACTATTATATTTTGACATGATCAAACGTTATCCGTAACTGGATAATAATAAAGGTCATGATTGAATGTGATAGAAATTATGTAGAGGATATTGAACAATCAAGATAGAATTTGTCCCTCTCTTTTGAGAGAGATATCTTTGGGCCCCTCGATTAGTGAGACTGTGAAATGCATGGCCGTGCTCAAATGAATTGATAGTGTGATCAATATCGTTTGTTTTATCAGTGCACTTAGAGATCGAGTAATCATATGTTTGAACAATATAAGTATGACGCTGACCATGACTTATGTTCAAACTAGATATCGTGTGACAAAAGGATTAATGCACGTACTATTATTAGGCTAGTTGGACTTTACTCGTATTAATTGGGTAGTTGTAATGCCTTGCTAGAGGCTAATGCGTATGGCTGAGATTAATATATTAATAATATTAATATTGGATATTAATTATTATTATTATTATCATTATCGTTTTAATATTAATAATATTAATATTGGATATTAATTATTATTATTATTAATTTCGTTTTTGTATATATTTATATCATCGGATAATAACAGAGAATCCATATCTGATATGGATTTTGATTAGTGTTATTTAATCTTAACAGAATCCGTATTTGATGCGGATTATGATAGGTATTAACCAATCCGATCAGGAATCGGATTTGATATCTATATATATGTACGGAGCATGGTGTATCTCGTACACCACACAACCAGTAGAAAACGAAAGGGCAAGAATCGTTTTTGTGAAAACCGAATTCTTCAGCCGCGCCGTTTGAAGAGCTAGCACTCCGGGCGAAAGCGTTCGTGTGGATACCGACAGAGGGTGATCGTATTTTCGCACCTCTTCCATCTGCAGATTTCGAATCTACGGAGGTACTTTTTGTTTTTTTTTTGTCGAATTAAACGAACAACATGGATCCTTGGTAGGAAATCAGAGATCAATTTTTGTTTTCCGCTGCGCATTTTTGCAGTGATCTCGTTCGATTTCCTAACACTAAACTATATCTAATCAGTTAAAATCGAGCCAAACCAATTTGAAGTGCATTAGATTTATTGGACTAGTGCTTAGATGATGCTTCACCGCTAATTAAAAAAAAGTTCTCGGTGCGCTATGCTCTTGCATTTGTGCAAGATCTAGAGAGAGAACGGATCAATTTACGACCTGATGTATGTACCCTATACTTTGTGTAAGAGGTTGTTTCTGCGGCTGGAACCCGTGACTTTAAGATCACAAAACAACAACTTCAAGATCACAAGACACAACCTTACCAGTTTCTCCAAAACTCAACCTCTCACCGTTAATACAACTTAATAAGACAATTTCTGGCGACTATACTTTAATGATTGAGTTAATTGTTTAAGATGTTATAATGTTTGTTAATCAACATGAAAGACCACACTCGACAGAACGAAAAATACATTGGTCGCTGGTATCCATTTATTTTCAAAGTGAAAAAGTAACTTATTGAAAAGTCTTTCTTTTAATCTTATATTATTGCAAGCGTATCAAGGTTTTGAACCAGTCTGGTGGTCCTCAATTTTCCTCTGATCTATTTTTTCAAATAACAACCGTTTACTTAGCGAGTCTTTCATACATCTCAAGATTATGTAAGTAGCCTCCTTTGGCGAGCACATAGATTGGCTTACTAAACTCACATCGAAGGTTCTAGCCTACTCTGAGATAGATAAATAAGTTTTTTCACTAGTTTTTGGTATCGTCCCACATCAACTGGTTTACACTTACTCATACATGTCTCTCTGAGCAAGTCCATAACGTGTTTTTGTTGGGACAATACTAGTCCCCTCTTTGACCTTACTACCTCCATGTCTAATAAGTACTTTATTTGCCCTAGGCTTGTTACCTCAAACTCCCTCGACATATCAACTTTTAGCCTATTTATTTCCCCTTCATCATTCTATGTCAAGATAATGTCATCTACGTAAACAATCAGAACTGATAACCTGTCATGAGCTAAGTGTTTGATGAACATGGTGCGGTCTATTCTCCCTTGTTCATAGTCTTGTCTTTTGATAAACTACACAAAACGATCAAACTAGGCTCTAGGTGTTTCAACCCATATAAACATTTGTTAGCCTGCATACACGAGTTCCAAACCTGGTTTCAAACTCTGGTATGGACTCATATACACTTCTTCTTTTAGATTACAATTTAGAAAGGAATTCTTTACATCTATTTGATGAAGAGGCCGGTTAATATCAACAACCAATGATTGACGGCGTTATATTTTGTTTCACCTTAACCTACTCAGATCTGAACCCCTTATTATATTGTTTGGGAAACAACTCGTCAGCCAACATTTTAAAATTTGAGAGTCAAAGATACGCTACTAAATACAGAAAAAAGAAATCAGCCTTATTTCCTTATATTCATAAAAGATTGAGGATAAAGCAAAGAAGGGGAAGAAAATACCAAGGTTTGCTATTTAATGATGTCCACAGAAGCTCAACATACGCCATCTACATAATCTCCAATCTACTCCCCGACTCCTCTCTGCTATCACCTTTTCTCTTTCCTTCTTCTCTCTTCTCAACAGAAGCCAACCCAGAAAAGCAATAATGGCGGACACCGGAGTAGTAACAGTTTACGGTAATGGCGCATTAACCGAAACCACAAAGAAATCTCCCTTCTCTATTAAAGTGGGCTTGGCCCAAATGCTCCGTGGCGGCGTCATAATGGACGTCGTCACTGCTGAACAGGCCCGTATCGCCGAAGAGGCCGGTGCTTGCGCCGTCATGGCATTGGAGCGCGTCCCCGCCGACATCAGGGCCCAAGGTGGTGTTGCCCGCATGTCCGACCCACAACTTATTAAGGAAATCAAGCAGGCCGTTACTATCCCCGTCATGGCAAAGGCCCGTATTGGTCATTTCGTGGAGGCCCAAATACTGGAAGCAATCGGGATCGATTACGTCGACGAATCGGAGGTGCTCACTCTGGCCGACGAGGAAAACCACATCAACAAGCACAATTTCCGAATTCCTTTTGTTTGTGGCTGCAGGAACCTAGGAGAAGCGCTCCGTCGCATAAGGGAAGGCGCCGCCATGATTAGGACTAAAGGAGAGGCCGGAACCGGGAACGTAATCGAGGCCGTCCGGCACGTGCGTTCTGTGATGGGTGACATTAGAGTCCTGAGGAACATGGATGATGACGAGGTATTCTCGTTTGCAAAGAAAATTCAAGCTCCATATGATCTAGTGATGCAAACGAAGCAGCTGGGGAGGCTTCCGGTGGTGCAATTTGCTGCCGGAGGGGTGGCGACGCCGGCTGACGCGGCGTTGATGATGCAGCTAGGGTGTGATGGAGTGTTTGTGGGGTCTGGAGTTTTTAAGAGTGGTGATCCGGTGAGGAGAGGGAGAGCGATAGTGCAGGCGGTGACGCACTATAGTGATCCTGAAGTGCTGGCTGAGGTGAGCTGTGGACTGGGGGAGGCTATGGTGGGGATTAATCTCAATGATAAGAATGTTGAGAGGTATGCCAATAGGTCCGAATAGAAGTCTTGGAATTGTGTTTTGTTATAATTCATTTGGTTCTTGTAGCTTGAAAAAAGCTTTACTATGTATGGTTAGTACTTTGGTATTTCTAGTTCAAGATTTACATTTGAGTTCTTGTTACTTGTTAGTTGCTGGCAGTGGTAACACTTGATTACTTTATATAATTTGAACTATGTAAGCCTCATTTGACTTTTTACGTACTTTACTAACACACTAACACGTCATATATATCTTATTAGTGTGTCATCTATGCAAATGTATATATAGTTTTGAGTCCTACAGAAATCAAACTTTATATCTATTAGGATGAACGTATTGTTTGCCTCTCTATCAACCTCTTAATATCCTAGCAATAACTTTTGATGTCGTTGAGATATATTGGGTTTGTGTTTGTTGTTGTAAGGCTCATCTGCCTTTTTGTTGAATTAGGTCTCTTCATATTGTTGAGAATCCCACATTGGCTAATTTGAGAAAAAATGCATGGCTTATATGAGGATGAGGTACCACCATCCATTGCCTTAAGGTTTTGAGTGGATATGAGCCTCACCTCATGTAAGGCTGTAAGCCCAAGTTTCAACATGGTATCAGAGCAGGTTTAAAAATGTGGACTCAGCCCTTGCCTGGTCTATGGTTGACCACTTAATGTTTCCCCTCACCAAAGTCCAGATGTTCATGTCTGGCTTGTGGTTTGTGATTGAGGGCTGGTTGTAAAGGCGCGTGTGTATGTCAAGCCATGTTGCCACGTGAGGGCGGGTGTTGAGAATACCACATTGGCTAATTTGAGAAAAAATGCATGGCTTATATGAGGATGAGGTACCACCATCCATTGCCTTAAGGTTTTGAGTGGATATGTGCATCACGTCATGTAAGACCAAGTTTCAACACATTGCATGATGGCTGGCCAAATTCCACACACACCCTTTGGCTCACCAAATTATAGCACCATCACAGCCATCCTAAACCATCTTTCACCACCCATATCCACGGTATACGTGAAGCGGTGGCTGAGTCGAATTCATTCTTTTGGGGCCAAACTGTAATAAAACCCTAGTCTTGAATGAAGCATGCTATCTTGTGAAGGTATAGAAAGGTAGATTGTTGGTGGGAGGTTGATCTTATCGGGCAGTGACTGTAATGTGTGAGTTCATTGTTTGACACCACTCAAATATTAATTAAGACGGTCATTAAGTAATTCTTAATAATTGATATCAATAGAAAACATAATATTTGAGGATGGATCTCTTCTTCACACGTTTATCATTGTCATATATTAATCACTTCTTATTTTATTGATCTCTTTTGAGGCTGATATGTTGTTCTAATGTGGCCGCTGCGCATCAATATCACTTGCCCAAACAAATAAAGTGCTAGCTTTCTTGAATAGTGAATAATACATTATGGTGGTTGCAGCCGTGAAAAATATAAAGAAAACACATGCAAAATCCAACAAGTTTGCTTTATTTTAACTTTCTGTTCCAACTCATGAGGTCACCATTTGAATCGACCCCGAGATGCGTGCCAGTATTTACACAAATTCATGACATTATTTTTCAACGTCAATTATCTCATATTACAAATAGTGTACAAGAATTTAAAAAAATAGCATATTAAATATTTTATATTATCTTATATTGATAAGACAAAAATAAAAATTCAAATATTTCTTTATATCATCGTAATGAAAAATCTAAAATGAAAAATAAAAGAATTAATGGAACCTAAGTATTATGGAGGAAAGCATGTGAAGGTAGTTTTATCATGTCACGTAAATGTCATTAATAGAAGTCAATTTTCATCTATTATTTTGCATTTAACATTTTACGTAATTCTTAAATCTTTTTTACAAAGTAAATTAGTGGAAAACTCCTCTGGTATCAATGTGAACTGTGTTAGTATTAATATAAAATAGAATAACAGAATCCAATGTTGGCACCAAAAGAAAATTCTAAAAACTCTTCAAAACCATCCAAATTTAAAAACTGGAATACAAAAGAATAGAAATAAGATCAGTAAAAAAAAGAAAAGTTCATCAACGCTTCTGGTAACTAATCATCGAGTTTTTTTTAAATAAAAAAAAAAAAATCTGAAGGGGAATCGAAATCGAAACCTATGAATAAAATAAATGATATTCAACCATTAGATCTAAAAGTTTTTTGGTACTAATCATCTAGTTAAAACAATAATAAGTACTATAATTGAAACGGAGTAATCCCTCGGTTGAGATCACAAGAGGCAAAAAGTGAGGCAAAATATGAGGCCTCCAATCACGCGCTGCCACGTGTACAAGTAACTATTTTTTAAAAACAAAAAAAATTTAAACTTCTTCCACTTTTGTACACGTGGCAATCTGTAATTGGAGAACTCATATTTTACCTCATTTTTACCTCATCTGATCCCAACCGGTAATCAGGGGCGGAGGGAAGGGGGGGCCTGGGGGGGCACGTGCCCCCCCAACGTCGACGAAAAAAATTATATACATAGGTATGTGTAGTTGTATTTTTAGCCATTCAGTTCAAAGTGTGCCCCTCCTTGACAGAACACTAACTCTCTGTTACGTGGTCTCATAGTGTTTAGCATTCGTTAATTCTCTGCTAAATGACTAAAATGTGTCTAAAACTTACCAAAATACGAGGATAGCGAGAAATCAGATATCCAAAATACTGCGTCGGGTTTGATCGATAAGATGAACTCTTTTGAGTTTGTATTTGTTGGAAAGTTTATGTTGAAAATTATAGGAATGACAAGTACATTTTCTAAGGTTCTACAAGTGAGAGATCAAAACATAAGGTGTGCTCTTAATACGATCAACTGGGTAAACAAGAGCTTACAAGAATATAGAGTGGTTAGTGGGGATAATTTGTTGAAAGAAGTCTTTGAGTTTTATAAAATACATGAAATTGATGTGCCTAATATGGAGGATGTTGTCATTGGCCGGTCTAGAAAAAAGCGTAAAGGTAGTGAACTGATGACATACTTTCATCATTTTCGTGCAGAAATCTTCATAAAGGTACTTCATTTATCTTTATTGTGTCGATACATATGACATTGATGATTAATTTGTCTATATCGCAATTATTTTTTATTCATATATATTCTTAGGTGATTGACATTATTGCTATGGAAATGGATGAACACTTCACAGAGGCAAACACAGATTTACTTAGATGTGTAATGTGTCTTGATCCTTCAAATTCTTTTGCGAACTTTAATTACGGTGAATTTTTGCATCTTGCTGAGTTATATCCAGATGACTTCGCTTCCTTTGAACGAATAGAGTTTGATCATCAACTTGACAATTACATTGTCAATATGAAATCAAATGAAGTATTCTCTAATATAAATAATCTTGGAGATCTTGCAAAGAAGATGGTGGAGAAAAATTATCACAATTACTTTCCTTTAGTATATCGACTTATCGAGTTAGCATTGATCTTACCCGTTGGAACGGATAGTGTTGAAAGAACTTTTTCTGCAATTAATATCGTCAAGACTGATATCGGATTGTTTATTGTGTTACTTTGATCATGAAATTTTTAGCACCATTTAAGATGAAGATATTATACAACAATTTCAATCAATGTCATCTCGAAGAACCTTTTTGCGTCCCTTCACAACTCTTTCTCGTCCTACAATAGGTAAATAAAAGGTATGTATTGATGTATATTACTATATTCACTTAATAATTATTATCCGCATATTGTTTGTTGTGTTTTTTTTTGTACATTGGTTGGTAGATATGTTTTTTTTTTACGTAATTTATGTTATAATAAAAAAATATGTCTAGAAGATTTTGTCGGTTTTTCCGGTCCAAAACAACGACCGGTGATATTCTTGTGGCGAAGCCTATCAGTGCCCTTCCAAGAAGGGACTTCTGGCTCCGCCACTGCCGATAATCCCTTATTGAATGTTGAGTAGTGGACCAAATGCAGTTGAAGTCATACTAATGAAGAGCTGATTGAAATGCGTGCCCGGTCGTCATCCATAACCCATCACTTTTCCAGAATATAATTTTCGGCCAAGAATAATCAGTCGGCTTACTGTATAATTTATTGGGCTGTCATTACTCTAAATATCAAAAATACACCCCGCATCAAAAAAAAATTGTTCATAAATCCAGAGTTAAATATTAATAAAGTTTATTTTTTTCGGATCAACAAAGATAAAAGTTTGATTCAATTGACATTCTATAGTTGATAAACCAAAAACAAAACATCTGTTAGTCAACAAATAGTCAACGGCAAATCTTTGTTTAAGAGATTAACCCCTGCAGTCCGGCAGAAATGCACCTCTGCTCGGCCATACTACACTTCGGCTCAGCAAGGCATTGCTTACTAAGCATCCACTTCTTATTGGGATATTAAGCAATACGCTAAAGGGTTTCACCTCGGCGCCGAGCTCTAACCTCGGCCTATACCTAAAAGAGACATACTCTGCATCACTTCGGCCAGGTCAGAGCAGGACTCTGTCCCACTTCTGCACTTCGGCAAGCTCCTGATAGGTTTCAAGTGCGACTCAGCTTCATTAAATGCGGGACCACATGGCCCTATGTAGAGTACAAAGTGTGGATACACATCACACTTTTCAGTCTGCATACACCAAGGTCACATCAGCAGACCTAGCAGTCTTATCCACAGACCTATTGGTCCCATCAGCAGACCTATAGTATCATAGCCCTTCTGCACAAGAAAACGTCCCCTCTGTCGTCTGAGGCAGAGGAAGGAAAACAATAAAATCAAGATAATGAACACAAGAAAGGGATCCCCAATTTTTGGAACAACTTCTGGAGCCTTCTCCTAAGAACTCCATCTCGGCCAACATCTAAACAACCTAACACTCAGAGAGATCTTATTACAGGTTTCATCTAAACCTTTATTCCAGCATAAAATACTTACAAATATGACCATAACTGACTTGAGCGTCGGAGTGTTTTTCCGGAGCAACGCCCTGAGCCTCTAACGTTTCTTTTCCATCTCAGGTTCTTTTAACGGATATAGATGAAAAGCTAACGGCATACCACAAGGATCATTTCTAATCCACTTGGTGAAGGTTTCAGCTTCATCAATAGTGTTTACCCATAACGATAACATCGGACCCGAACAAACGTTTGTCTTACAACCGGTTAGGTAAATCTAGAACATTACAGATACTCTCTTGAAAACTCATGTATGTAAAAGTAGAGCTATCAATTATTAGGAGAATAATTATTCTTTTGAAAACTCTTCTATGCAAAGCAGAGCTATCAGTTGATAATCGGTTGGACAAATTTAAATCATTGTAACCGAGTAAATCCAGATTATTACGATTATTTTTTTGAAAATTTACGTATATGTTAACTCATGTGTGCAAAAGTAAGAGCTATCGGTTGATGAGTTTCAAAACAAAACTCGTACATATATGTACAATGACTTTCCGATACAAACAAAAATAAATCGCGTAGTATGCCCCAATTGACAAAGGAAATAAAAAGTAGTCCTTCCGAATTAGTAGCTAAAATTCCTATCCTCGGGCTGGAAGGAGCGCAATCGGGCCTTTGAATTTTCATCTTCATACTATGAACTGGGCTTGGAATTTTCATTGTGATGAAGTCGGATATTCACCAATGACCAAAGGTGATCCGAAAAGGTTACGCCGTTAGGTTTCTGTTATTTGCTGGTTACTGCTCCGTCTGCCGACCTACGCAGAAAACGACGATAGAGGACCCATAGACTATGGCCCCGGGTAAAACCTTCCGACGCTCAAGTCATTTTGGGGTGTTTCCATGATATGAATTTATATATTTGAAGAGTTTGTTTCGTTTCTGGTAAAAAACTTAGACTCTTCTCTTTTACATTGGGGAAGATGGTGAAATCTCTTGTTTGATTCAAACTTGTCCTTCTCTGTCCTCTTTTCGTTGTTTTTATGTGTCTGGATAGCCAATGGATGCGTTGGCTATTAAGCTTGCGACATGTGTTGAGCCAGCAATGGTGACTCATGCCTCTGCATGTTTGCCATGTGGCGCCATCTGTTGTTGTACTAAACTCAACTTGACACCTAGCAGGGATCTACTGATGTGTCTTTGTTGGGCCTAAGAGGTGCTCAGTAAAAATCTTGCTCAATTCGGCCAAGTTTAATGGCAGAGCACACTGAAGGGTAAATCCTTGCCGAGGTGTTGGTCTATTGATATGCTGGGCTGAGATGAATATGCTTTGGCCGAGCTGCCGAGCTGTCTTTGTGGGGGCCAAGGCCGAGCTCATAGTTGATCAGAGTTCCACTCCCATGAAGATCTGGCAATTATGTCCAGTCGTTGGGCAGGTATCGGTTGAGGTTGACTACTTAAGGTCGGCGGAAGGTGTGAGACCTTGCCGAGCAGAGGTGTAACTCGTCGATCTCTAAAGATCTAGCCGAGCTAGATCCAGTTGACTGTTCGTTGACTAACATAGAAGTCTTTTGTCGTACGCAACGGTGGATTTTGAGATCATCACATTCTATTCAAAATCACACCCATGCTTTATGGTATAGTATGCCATCACCCTTCTCTGTCTCTGGTTTTGTTTTATCCAACTCAGCTTATTATAGTTTAAATTTGCAGAGTTAGACATGTAATATTGCAGAAACATTTCTAGCAATACACGTGGCAGACCTACTTGAGTCCAAAAGTGGGTAACTTTGCTTCATTTGGGATTGAAAAACTCAATAGTGTAAATGATAGAAAGTATAAGTCTGAGAATGAGAAAACTTTTCTTCATTGAGTTTTCATTTGTCATACACCGTGTATAAATACTGTAATATTCAGGCTATACATGTGAACACAATGACTATTGTGATCAATCTAGACTTGATTTAGTCAATCTAGGATCAACTAGTATCTTACCCAAATCTATCAGAATCTATCCAACTAAATCTCTATCTGACTTTTTATACCATCCTCTTTATTTCTTTAACACTCCCCCTCAAGTTGAGTATGAGAGTCAACAATACCCAACTTGTTTAGAACATTCTCAAAAATTTTTCCTGTAACAGCTTTGGTTAAGATATCGGCAAGCTGATCTTCTGACTTTACAAAGGGTAGTTCCACACTTCCATCTTCCAATTTTTCTTTGATGAAATGTCTATCAACTTCAATATGTTTGGTCCTGTCATGTTGTACTGGGTTTTCAGAAATACTTATAGCTGCTTTGTTGTCGCACTTTAACTGCACCGGAAGTTGTATTGTCATCCCTATCTCGTCAAACAACCTTTTTAGCCACAATATTTCCATAATTCCTTTCGTGATTCCTCTGAACTCAGCCTCTGCGCTAGATAAGGCAACAACTTTCTGCTTCTTACTTTTCCAAGTAACAAGGTTCCCTCCAACAAAGGCAAAGTATCCCGATGTAGACCTCCTATCATTTGGATTTCTGGCCCAGTCAGCATCTGTATATACTTCTATATCCAGATGTCCATTCTTTCTGAACAAAATGCCTCGTCCAGGTGTCCCTTTTAAGTATCTTATAATCCTTTTTACCGCTACCATATGTTCCTTCTGTGGATGATGCATGAACTGGCTTACTACTCCGACTGCATATGCTATATCTGGCCGTGTATGAGACATATAAATCAACTTGCCAACCAGTTTCTGATATTGCTCTTGATCTACCACCTGATTCTCCTTAACTAACTGAAGCTTGTGGTTCACGACTATTGGAGTTATTGCAGGCTTACAGTCCATCATTCCTGCTTCGGCTAATAGATCAAGTATATACTTCTGTTGAGAGATTATGATACCTTTACTAGAGCGCGCAACCTCGATTCCCAAAAAATACTGTAGAGTTCCCAAATCTTTTATTTCAAACTCTGCAAACAACTGTTTACGGAGTCGTATGATTTCTTCGCTATCATCTCCAGTAATGATCATGTCATCTACATATATGATCAAGCATGTAACACAGTCGCCTTTCCTTTTGAAGAATAGCGTGTGGTCAGCGTTGCTTTGTTTGTATCCATTCTTTTTCATCGCTATTGTGAACCTTCCAAACCATGCTCGTGGGCTCTGCTTGAGTCCATACAATGCCCTCTTTAGTCTACATACTTCTCCTTCTTGGAATTCTTCTGTGAACCCTGGGGGTGCCTCCATATAGACTTCTTCCCTTAACTCACCATGCAAAAAAGCATTCTTTACATCGAACTGATAGAGTGGCCAATCTTTATTTGCAGCAATAGAAAATAATACCCTGATTGTATCAATCTTTGCGACAGGTGAAAAAGTTTCTGAATAGTCGATGCCATAAGTCTGAGTGTACCCTTTTGCGACAAGTCTTGCTTTGTATCGCTCTACAGTTCCGTCTGCTTTGTATTTGATTGTAAACACCCACCGACAACCTACCGGTCTTTTTCCTTCTGGCAAAATACACTTCTCACGTCTCATTTTTTAATAATGCTTCCATTTCAGTATCCATAGCTACACGCCATTCTTTGCTTTTTCTTGCTTCATGTACTGTGCGAGGAATAGACTCAGAGTATGTTAATAAAACCGTACCTTGATTGACTGGGTACCTTGTCTCTCGATTCCTTGGTTCTGGTGAATATCGTTCTGCAGGAATTCCCCTGTTCCTCCGTGGCGGAAGCACTCGGCCCTGTCTTTCTATCTCTGTAGGAACACCCGTACATTGTTCATTATGTAAGTCACCAGATGGACCAGACAGAGGAGTACTTACTTTTTGAAGGACATGCTCCGAAGTAGATGTCTCAGGAATGAACACTGCCCCTTCAGCTTCTACTACATTGGCAGAAGTCGGCTCGGTGGCGCCACCCACCTGCTCATGTTGGACAGTCTCTCTATAGTCAAGGCTGTGTAACCACTCGAAGGAAGGTGGCTCACTCACAGACTCCCCCTGAGACCCGACGCGATGTGCAAAAAAATATTCTGTTTCTAAAAAAACACAGTCCATAGTAGTGTATAGTTTGCGGGTGGAGGGATTATAACAACGATAACCTTTTTGATGACTGGCATACCCGACAAACACACATTTTTCAGCACAGGCTGCAAGTTTAGACCGTTCTGTTTTTGGTATATGAACATAGACGGAACACCCGAAGATACGAGGTGGTAAAGTGAGAACAGGGGGAATAGTGGTTTGTGTAGTTAATACTTGGAGTGGGGTCTGATGATTTAAGGCTTTAGTAGGAAGTCGATTTAGTAGGTAGACAGCAGTGCCAACAGCATCTGGCCATAAATATTGTGGTGCGTGGGCTTCAAAGAGCATAGCCCGGGTCATCTCGAGAATAATACGATTTTTGCGTTCTGCTACCCCATTTTGTTGGGGAGTATTTGGGCATGTGGTTTGATGGATGAGTCCATTGTCCTGGAAAAAAGGCCTAAGAGGAAGATATTCGGTGCCATTGTCTGACCGTAATATCTTGATGGTCGTGTCATACTGTGTCCGGACAAGGTTGAAGAAATGAATAAATTTATCAGATACTTCAGATTTGTGCCGTAAAAAGTAAACCCATGTCATGCGTGAGAAATCATCGATAAATAAGACAAAGTACTGAAACTGATGATGATTAGTAACATGAGCTGGACCCCATACATCAGAATGGACTAAAGAAAACATTGTTGGAGCCCGAGTATTATTAGGACGAAATGTAACCCGATGATTTTTAGCACGGATACAGGTTTCACACTGGAAGGACACATGTTTATTATCAAACAAACTGGGAAACAGAAACTTTAAATAACTTATCGAAGGGTGACCTAGACGGCAGTGCCACAACCATAACTGTCGATCAACCGTCCGGCGAGCAAGCTTGGACCGACCCTGTTGAGCAACTTCGTCAACATAGTATAGGCCTCCGTGTTCAGTGCCACGCCCAATAATCTCCTTCGTATGTATGTCCTGCAAGAGACAAAATTGAGGGTAGATTAGTGCTACACAGTTGAGTTCTTTAGTAACGTGACTCAATGATAGTAATTTTGAGGATAAATTAGGCACATATAAGCAATTGGGTAAATTTATGCCAGGGGATATTTGGACAGATCCTCCCCCAGAAACACGCATAAGTTCACCACTAGCCGTCTCAATATGGGTTTTGTTTGGTTTAGAAGTCGAGATAAAATCATTCTGGTCATTAGTCATAGTGTCAGTTGCCCCACAGTCAAATATCCAAGTCGTGGAAGAAATATTGGGGTTGGTTGCATTTATTGGGAAGGTCTGGACTGATTTGGTTAGTGGGTTAGATTGAGGGACTGAAGTTGTATTTAACGCAAGCTGGGGGACTAAAGTAGTATTTATGGGAAGCTGAGGGGCTGAGTTTGTTGTTATAATATTTCTGAGGGCTAAAGTTGGAGGGACGCGTTCTAGAGGGGTTGCTTTAGGAACTAGTAAATGATGAGGGGCTTGAATGGCAATTTCGATGGTATGGGGAGTATTTAAAGAGAGAGGGTTGGGGATTTCCCCAACCCTAATACCTGCCGCCGTTGTTTGAGAATTCTCCAGTCTTCTGGAGACTTCGGTGTCCTGCGCTCTTTCTTCCGTCTCTTTCCCTTCGCTGCTGCTGGCGGCTGAGAAGCTGCCCACGGCGACTGCCCCCTTCCCCATGGTGGCCCCTTCTGATTTACCTCTGTTGGTCCACCATTCTGGAAACCCGACAAGGAGAAAGCATGATTCCTTCGTGTGCTTACGCTTTCCGCAGTGGGTACACTTAAGGTGGCTCTTATCTTCTCCAGGACGCGATGAAGATCCCTCTGAGCGTCTTTGCGTCCCTCGTCCCTTGCTACTGCTGTTCCGTGTAGCTAGCCCTGACCCCAATGATGTATCTGCTGAGGGGTCTATCCGCAATATTTGTATTCTAGCTTCCTCCCTTCTGATTAGTCCATATGCCACTTCCACCGATGGAAGTGGCTCTCTTTTGAGGATTTCTCGCTTTGCTGTTTCATATTTGTCATCACTGGTGGTCAAAAACTGAAAAAGTTGTCGTTCCTGGGTCTTTTGGTTGAAGATCCGGATGTCCTCTGGATCCTTCATAGGATTTGGTTCTTTGACATCAATTGTCATCCAGATTGACTGGAGTTTGTTCCATACTTCTTCAAGTGTATGTGAACCTTGTCTTAGGGAATTAGCCCTCTTGTGTAAATCAAACACTTGCAGGGAGTCTGTCCCAGATCCGTAAGTGATTAAAAGGCCATCCCACAGTGCCTTTGAAGTTGGATACTGGGATACATTCGTAACCAACTGTGGTTCAATATTTTGAATGAGCCATGTGAAGACACATTCATCATTCTGCTCCCAAGCTGCAAATTTCGGATCAGTTGGTGGCGGAGGAGGAGGTACTCCGGTGAGGTGAGCACCCCTCCCTCGGCCACCAATAGCTTTTCGCATCAGTGTTGACCAAAGTGAGTAGTTATCACCATTTAACTTTACTCCAATGGTAAGGTTATCTGAATTAGGTTGTGCACAAAGACTTTGTCTGAGAATGTTGGCCAGATGAGCAGTCAGTTCATCGGTAATGTTCTGGCTTGGTTTTGGTGTGGAGCTTTCTTCAGACATTCTGGTAAGAACAGATAAGTGGTTTTACTGGGTTGGTTGGGAAAGGTATACCGGACGGTGATGAGACACTCTGAGTCCGGGAAGAAAAATAGTTTTTTTTTTCGTGGCTGAAGAAACTTCAGACGATGAAGAAACGAACGAATTCTGAGTCTTTGGATCAGACTCGCTCTGATACCATGATAGAAAGTATAAGTCTGAGAATGAGAAAACTTTTCTTCATTGAGTTTTCATTTGTCATACACCGTGTATAAATACTGCAATATTCAGGCTATACATGTGAACACAATGACTATTGTGATCAATCTAGACTTGATTTAGTCAATCTAGGATCAACTAGTATCTTACCCAAATCTATCAGAATCTATCCAACTAAATCTCTATCTGACTTTTTATACCATCCTCTTTATTTCTTTAACAGTAAAAAACGTGTTAGGTATGTTATAAAATATCTTCACCTCGTATATAGGCTTATTCTAATCTAATAAATCACATAATTTACCACAAGTATAGACACTTAACACTTGTAACCATACTTACATAATATATACACACACTACAGTTTGATGATTAACTTTCTTTCCCATATAGAAAAGGGTTTATAATCCATTCTTTTGAACTAGGCTCAAGACCCTAGAAAAGTGACATATATTTGAATTGTCCCCGATTCACAAACATAAGCCCTTTGAATTACTTCAGTGTATAGGCAGTGTATGTGGTGGTGTCTTGCATTTTCTTCTGTTTTCACATAAACAGAAGTATCCTTTTTGTTTCAGGTTCATCATGATATGACAGCTCCCTTGTTCCATTATTATGTGTACACTGGACACTATTCTTACCTGACTGGAAATCAGCTAACAAGTGATTGCAGGGAGGTTCCAATTATCAATGCGCTCAGAAAAGGAGTTTGGGTGATCGAGCTTGATTTATGGCCTAATTCTTCTAAGGGCAAAGTTCATGTATTTCATGGCTGGTAAGCCTCCCTTAGAATCGATCACTTCCTGCCCCTTTGTGCTCTGTGAATACCCTCCAAGTGTTTATTGTAGCAAAGTTTTAAGGAGGAAAATTTTCGTATTTGTGCCTAATGATAAGAAAGAATTCATTTGCCTGAAGAGTTGGTCAATACTTTGAGGTTTAAACTAGGGTAGCAAATGATGTCTGTTCAATGTGATGAATGTGAACTCAGCATGCTAGGGAAGTTCTTTGCTAGTGAAGAGGTGATTTACTTGTGGATTAGAATCTTCCCCTTCTGCTTCTTCCCCTCTTCAGGAATTAAGTAAATTGGCGAACCTTAAAATGGCTTTTGTGTGTCCAGAAAGCTACATTTCATGAACTAAAATTTAGTAAGAAGAACCAAAGCTGTCAGGGAGTGAATCAAGACTAGTCCTTGCAGGTGAGTGAGCAAACCAAAGTAGAGAGTTACTATTAACATTGCACTGGTGGATTATTAAGAACCAAGATAAAGAAATTGCAACTGATAGGGATTTCTTCAGGAAAGGTTAAGAAGATGCTATAGTATCTCTTCAGATTGACCACAGAAGTTAGCCTGTCATATCCTTGGTTAGGTTTGCATGTTTCTGCTGTATTTTTTCTCAATTGAATTGGTTGAATACCTTAGAGGTTATGCTTTCTGCTCTTCTCAAACATGGGAAACATTTCCTTTTAACTCTAGAGCATCTGAATGTTTCCTATGCAGTCATCTGCATTTTCTTTCCTCGGATGTTTGAAATACATGCTCTTCTTTAACTATAAAATATAATGGAATAAAACAAAATGACTTACTAATATGGTTGCGTTTTTTTACTATTGTAAAGTAGCAGTTGATTGACACAACTTGACGCAATTTTCATTATAGATCATCCGCAAAGGCGAAAAGTACAACTCAGTTCGGCAGGTTAGGATCCCCTCACCGCAAACCCCTCACCCCACGCGTCACCACACGACACGTGTCAACAGGGGGTGGGTGGTGAGACTAGATGAGGGTCAGCCGCATCTAACCTCACAACCCACCCTGCAGGGCATGTGTCGCGCGTTGACGCTTGGAGTGAGAAGAATGAGGGGCAGGAGATCCCATCCCGGATTCGGCTTCTCATGCGCTTTGAGTTTGTATAGCAACTCCTTTTCGTTTCCACTCAGTTACACTATAGGGAAGACCAACGTTGTATCCTATCTCCTCTTTTTCACCACCAATTTTTTTATATAATTTATTTCATGTCTAGATGTTTATAACAATATGAAAAATTAGCTATTTACGAATATACAATTTTCTTTACATTCTTCATTTAGGGTGTAAACATTAATGCTAAATACTTGACTAATTGCGTCCACCCTCCCCCAGGGCGCTCCTCCCAGTTTCTAGTTTATGATTTGCAATGGACATTTGGTATTGTGTAGAAGGAAAGCTTATGCAGAAAAAATCTGATAAAACATTAATCTATTTCAGCTAATATAAGGACTGCTTTTTTTCCTTTAGAAGCTTATTAC
Source organism: Eustoma russellianum (assembly GCA_036186865.1). Classification (NCBI taxonomy): domain Eukaryota; kingdom Viridiplantae; phylum Streptophyta; class Magnoliopsida; order Gentianales; family Gentianaceae; genus Eustoma; species Eustoma russellianum. Next base: position 206,258 of record AP025098.1, on the reverse strand, counting down.
ATATTTTGGTTTCTTAAAAATATATAATTACCAGCAAATATAAAAAGTCAGCTAACCCAAATCTGCATTGTTATTAATATTTTTCAACTTTCCCTTTTCTACGTTTTTTTCGACTTTTTATATGTTTTATTCATTATTTCGTGTGTTTTTGTATCATGTGTTTTTACGCATAAAACACTTAAAAAAGAAACAAAAATAGTCAAAATATACCCAACAAAAAAAAAAAACTAACACTCAATGCCAACAACATTAAATGCCGGCTATATGGATAAAAATAGTCATAACATAAAACATAAAAGTATTCATAACATATATACTACTAGAATTCAGAATTCACTGAATGGGAACTGAATAACTCCTTTCAGTTCCAAATGCGAAAGAAAAAGTCTGGTTGGCACAAAATGAGACAAAATATAAGATCTACAATCACGCGCTGGTACGTGTACAAAAAAGAAAGAAGTTTAATTTTTTTGTTTTTAAAAAAGAGTTGTTTGTACACGTAGCAGCGCGTGATTGAAGGCTTCATATTTTACCTCACTCTATGCCTATTCTGATCTGAACACGAAAAAGTCACCCTGTTAATAGAAATGCTCACAGTTCAGCAAAATCGGCTCCATCTTCCAATTCTTCGATCGAGTATATTACTTTGAAGTCTATAGACGTAGCTCAATTGATATTCGGAAGGTAGATTGCATTTAAATTTGTTGGTTCGAATCTTCACATACACAGTGTAGGTATTTGGACTCGGGCGTCAACTCTTTATATCAGAGTGGTTTGTACTCAAACACCTTGTAAGCACCAAGTCTTAAATCTCTAATCTAGAAAGCCGTTTTGTGAACTAATTTACATCCTCTATGTAGATCTTTGAAATTGGACTGGTTTAACCTTGCATTTTTAGACTTCTATTAAAGTTTATGCTTTGATGATCCCGTAATTTGCGTCACTAATATGATTTATTTGTGTAAAGTTGAAACAACGCAATCACCTTTGCTTTTCCAAGAAAGGCATCATGAAATTATAGAAGTGTCTAAAAGAAAAAAAAGAAAAAAGAGAGAAAAAAAGTTCAAAGAGGGTAAACTAGAGTCATTAGACAAGAATAGATCTGGTGTGTCTATTTTTGTTGCCTCGTTAGTATGCCCAAGACTCATTATATTTGATGGGACCTAATTCTATTTTATGTCTCATTAAAAAGTCTTAAAAACATCAATAACATACGAAAAGTGAGTATAACGGATTCAAACGGAAACTTCACCTAAATTTTATCTCCCTCAAAAAGAAACTTCAAATATAGTCAATGACTTGGTTTAGTTTGAATCCGAAATTAATTTATCCGAACAAAATCTAGAAAAGTTGTTCATTATGACATATGAATCAATTTATATCTTTGACGAAACAGTTGTAGCAGACACTGAAAGCCCCTCGGGTTAGTAATACAAACATGGAAATATGAACGTAAAGTTCAAGGAGACAACTGGGCTGCTGGAGATATTGTTTAGCTGAAAAAGGAAAGAAGCTTGCACTTTTATCCCTTTTCGTGGAGTCCGTCCTTTGTCCATTAAAACCATGTTATTACACCGTGTTTTTTAACGGTTCAAAACCAAATACACATGCACATGGACACACAAACAAATATACACACATATACACATATGCCCTGTTAATACATAATTGACTAGATTACCATCACTATGTATTATAATGTTTTTGTGTGTGGTCATGTTATTAAGTTAGATAATTTGAAAATATATACACGCATATTTATTTTTTTATTTTTAATAAAGTAAAGGACACACCCTTACTTAACTTTGAAATATGATGGAATAAAGCAAAATGACTCACTAAATTGGTTGCTCTTCTTATATTGTGAAGTAGTAGTTGATCGACATAGCTTGAAGCATTATTACGGGTCATCGAAAAACAACCTATGTGTGTTTCTAACACATAGTCATGGTTGCGTACATCCAACTCCCCATACTCCGCTATATACTGGAGTCTCTACGACAATGGGGTAATGTTGTTGTTTTTTTATACCCACAGATTTAAAAAAGAAAAAGTGAAATTCAAACTGAAGGAATTTTAAGTCGAGAAAAATTTAATCTGAAAAGCAAATCTATTGAAAGGTTACCGATCCGCCTGATTGTTGGCAAAAAGTTTGAACCCCAACCCGGCCCCTGTCCCAACCTTAAAGAGATGCGTGAAGGATATAAATCAGGAGTTTAACGGCCTCTTAGATTGGGTGAGATCTTACACAGTTATCCACAAAAGGTGTCTCCTTAGAAGTGCAAAGAGGGCCCAAAGTTTAAAAGGAGAGAGCATATCATGGAAACCTGAAAGCAAAGGCATCTTTTTTGTGCATCTATAATAAAGTGAAAACTGTATATGGTAAGAGGCACTATCAACCCACTTGCTGGATACGTCTCCTTTCACTAGATTCTGAAAATCTCCAACAGTGCTGGAAGCCAATTTTTCTGGATCAAAATATCAAATTTCTGGTCTCAAAACTTTACTGTTATAGCTCACAAAACTGTGTAAAAAATATAAATCAAGAATTTAGTAGTATTCAAGATTTGTTAAGACGTTACTAGACAATCCAGTCTCATTGCAAACTGGGGAAAAATTGCAATGGTAACCTAAACTGCAATGAATCAGACATTTCATTGTAGCCAATTCACGGGAAAAAAAAATTAATAATTGAGGATGTAAGGGAACATATTACTATGTTAGTGCCGACATTAGCCCCACACGATAAAAAGAAGCAATATATATGTATTTTGTAGTCTACAAGAAATACTCATGTATGTATGCGAGATTTAATTTTTAATAAAAATACATGAATATGCATGTATATATGAAAATGTGTATGTATGTATGTATGAATTCATATATAAATTCAAAACGCGACGCTCAAAAACATATATGAATATGTGTATATAGGTATGTATGTACGTATTCATATATAAACTCAATACGCGACGCTCAAAAAAATCAAATTTGCAAAAATATCCAAAAGAGCATAGTACTAGGTGGATGCTTCAAGAAATCGAACCTTATTCGAATGCATTATAAAGGATCAAAAGTCATTCACTAATACATTAGGGTACTAGCATATCATATTCTTATTATTGTGTCATCTATACAGGTATATATAGAGCCAAGAGTCTCATTAGAACAAACTCTCCATCCCTTGGGATGGAGGTATCATTTGTCTGTCTCTCAACTTCTCCAGACCTTAACAATAGCTTTTGATGCTGTTAGGATATACTGGACATGGTTGTTGTATAAAAGATCAAAAGTCCAGGAACTCGGTACAATTTCAAGAACTCCCTAATTACTCTTTTACTAGTTGAAATATCCTTGTTCGTATAAATTGCAGCATAATGAAGGCCCCAGGAAAGGTTGAATTAGAGTACACTGTTCAGTAGTTCAAGAATTGTAAAAATTGGTTTTAAACATCATGCCATATAAAATTATCATATGGGCATATGAGACCACTATAAAAGACAGTCATAGAAACCACCATAGAATAAAAAATTATCATATAATATTATATATCTATAATATCATACTTTGAGCAGTAGTACTACATAGCATTGTCCGAAATGAATATTATAAGATAATCGAAACATCAGATAGGATAGTCTTCCTCTTTAGTAATAGAAGAGACAGGAACAATAATATAAATAAATATATTTGTGGAAAGCCCAGCAAAATATAAAAAAAATTCATAGAGAAAGAAGATAGAAATATATGTGGTGCTCTCTGCGTTAGCCTATTGCACGAGCACAAGAGCACATCCTTGTTTTACAAATGAAATCTGTCTTTTTTTTTCCCTCTCTTCAGCGCCTTCAACTTTACTGAATATAAATAAGCCTAAAACTTATCTCTCATTTGAAGAAACGTTTGTACTTTAAAGACCATACACACTGAATTTAGTGTAAAGCCGTTTGCAAATCATTCATTGTAAAACAGTTGGTTTAGTAAAACTTGGAGCAATGGGCCATATCCCTGAGGACTACATCGTCTCAGCTCCAAAGAGCATTGTTGAGGACGTAAATCATGAGATCAGCGGCCTCTCAAGTTGGATGAAGACTTATGCATGATCCACACACGGTGTCTCACTGCAAACTAGGTCTTCGGTCTAGCAGTAATGTGCTTTAGTAAAACTTGGAGTAAAAGGTCATTCCATGGCCATGAGGGCCTTCACCACCTTAGTCCCAAAGAGCATTGTGGAGGATGCAAATCAGGAGTCCAACGGCCTCCTAGGTTGGTGAGGACTTACGTAGTGATCCACACAAAATGTCCCGCTGCAAACCAGGCCTTTGACCTAGCAGTAGTGAAACATCCACACTGTACGTGTCTCTGTAATCGAACTCTTGACTTCTTGGAACAAATCTCAACTCGAGTATCAACTGAGCTGTGCTCCGGGGGCGCTTTAGTAAAACTTGGTTGCATGAGACGTTGCTTACTTCAAAGACAGGTAGCGACGGATGCGTCATGTATGACATGTGGCCATTCTGTGGAGGACACCATGCATGTTCTAAGGGGTTGTTCGTGGGCAGGAAGCATTTGGAATCGCTTAATTAGCAATGACGTCTCTACACAATTTTTTTGGCGGCCTTTCTACACAACAGACAGGTAGCGGCGGATGCGTCATTTATGACATGTGGCCATCCTGTGGAGGACACCATGCATGTTCTAAGGGATTGTTCATGGGCAAGAAGCATTTGGAATCGCTTAATTAGCAATGACGTCTCGACACAATTTTTTCGGCCGCTCTCCCCGCGTGAATGGGTTTTCATGAACCTTCAACCATCTTGGCGGAACTTGTCTAACTCCGTTGAGTGGTGCTATGTTTTTAGGAAAACCGTGGTTAGAGTATGGTTTTGGCGTAATCAAGTTACACATGTTTGTATTTCTAAATTGCCAGTTCCAGATATTGTTCTTAGCGAAATCATGCATAGAGTTAGCATGCTAGATTATGTACATAGAGATAGTTATGTTCATGTAGAAAATACTTAACATGTCAGTCATGTGTGATGTATTGCTTTGATTATTTCAATAAAGATCTCAATTCCTCGAAAAAAAAGGTCATGGCTCCAATACGTGAATGACCCATGATCAATAAAACATATGTTTTAGAATAATTTTCTTTATATATCTGTATTTTTTTTGGAATTAAACCCCAAAATAGTCCGTAAAAAACAAAACAACTAACAAATTAGGGGTTTAAGACTAATAACTAAAACCTTAACCCTGGCTTTGATCACCTAATGTATATTAAATTTTCTTCTATTTTTAGTTAGTATCAATAATATTTTACTTGGTAATTTTAATATCAGAAGCTTCCTATTTGTATTTACTGAATTCCATCACTAACACACTAACACATCACACCCCTATTATTGTTTTATTTATGCACGTATATATAGAGTCGGGGTCTCACTGGAAGCAAACTCTCTATCATAAGGGATAGAGATATTGTTTGTCTACCCCTCACCCTCCCCAGATCCTAACGATAGCTTTTGATGCCATTAAAATATACTGGGTATGATTGATCGATTGAGTCTTTTACTGTTTCATCTTAGAGCTATTTCGAAAATTAGAGGTTTATGGTGATATTAGTCGGAGGACAAGAAGAAAACGATGTCCCAGAAACATTGAGGATGAGTTTAGCACATGGGGGAAACTTGGGGACTAAGAATGGTAATTTATGAAATGTTGAAGTGAGAAAGGGACGTTTCTATAGGCGGAAAGCAGAATAAATAAAGAAATAGAGCCCTTTGTTTTGATAAGATTAGATACCTTTATTTTGAGTTGACGTTTTTCATAATAAATATGATAAAAGTGGAAGGAAGAAAGCAGAAATCACATTAAAGACGCAGGCGACCAAACAAAAGGAGAGATGTCATTGTCACATCTTTATGCTTCTAGCAAATGGTGAAATTATTCAACCCGGATATTTTTACTGTCTCAGTCTCTAATAACATATGTGAAGTATGCAAATCAGGAACTCAAATACCTCTTACACTAGATGATATCTTACATAGTAACTCACAAGGTGTCCATCGCAAATTAAATCTTCGGTCTAGTAACAAAAGAACAACGACACTATCGATGTCATATCTTTATCCTACTTTGTGAATAGGCCAAAAAGGAAAATCTTCCAATAAGATATTCACATTCCCCCCCCCCCCCCCCTAATATTACTTTTAGGTGAAAAGGATCATTTCTCTTTTGAATAATTAACTTTTGACTATTTATTAATGGGTATGATCGTAAATACCCTTCCTTATGTTATAAAATATATCATTACTCGCTTTAATATTTAAGATTAAAAGATTAAAATAGTATTTTTAATATAAAACATTGATATTCGATGAAAAGTCTAATTTATTCATTCCTTAATGACAGTTAGATAAGGATTGTCACTCCCACTATCGCCATCATCCTTCCTATATCCTTTATCCCGCCGCCGGCGGCCGCCATTCACAGCTCTTCTCCGTTGATCTTCTTTTTCCCAATCCTCCCACCATCTTCCTTGATTTTAGCAACTCGGTGCCAAAAATTTGTCAAAGAAAACATGGGATCTTGTAGACATCTTGACGAGGTCACGGCTAGTCGTCGAACAACCTCTTTCATAAAAATGTACAATATCGCGAAGTGACATGTTTCTTTTTTGAATGCTGTACAGGGAGCCTAGTGAACAATAACAGTCTTTAATAGCCGGAACGTCTTTAATGATGATGAGATAAAAGTATGGATATCGTTGATGAGAAGAAAGTTTGTATTTTTATCACTCTACATTCACTGTCGCCTTCCTCCTCCGTCGGTTGAACATACCCATTTTTTCGCAATTATCTTTTTCATAGGATTGTCCTCCGCTTTTCTCCTATTACTCAGCCAGCTCCTAACCCTTCAATTCCATAAGTGAGGTTCCATTTCTTATCATCTCCTGTCTAATTTACGTGTACTAATGTCATTGCTTTGTATTATTCTTCATTATACAAAAAAGGGTTAATCACCTTTTGCACTTACTTGGAAGACTATGATGGGAGAAGAAGATGAAGTGATTGGAATAGTGGGAGGAGGGACTAACGAGAATGGGTGGAAGAAGAAGATGAGGAAGAAAGAAGTTAATGGGTGGAAGAAGAAGATGAACAGTAATTTTGACTCCATGTGTCATTTTTGACTCCACGTGGCGATTGTTTGCGACACATGCCATGTGCAATTGCCATGTCACTTATTCCGGAGAAAATTTGCTAAAAATGGCATTGTCCAAATCAGTCCAATAGTGCAGGAGGTTAAGGGTGTGATATCAAACCTCAGGGGGCAAAGCGTTAATTACGCATACTACAGTGGCAAAAGGTGATTAACCCTAAAAAAACAAACCTTCCAACCTCTACCAGTTTTCCGCCATCATTTAAGTAAATTGGTTATAAACTGTTGTAAAATCGATAGCACCCAAAAAAAAAAAAAAAAAAAAAAGAAGTCTAGGGTCACTTCTTTTTTACATTGTGAAAATCAATCACCGTATTTGAAATATACTTCAAATATTTATGTAAAACACAAATTATTGAATTTTGAAGTATTATTTTAAATGATATTATTACATACAATCCCCTGTTTGAGCACACACGTACCCCTCACCCTATCGGCAATTGCACATTCATATCTCCAGAGAATAGTCAAATGCTGACAAAGAAAGGCAAAAACTAGAGATTATCCTTCGCCCACTTATCCACTAAATATTATTCAGATTTTCGCTTCCGTGACTTCCTTTTATTCATTTTCTTTTGGTCCTTTTCCCCCTTCTCAAACGATGAAATCCTAATAAATTTTGGTAAGTCATGGTCAGTCAACGGAAAAGAATGTACACCCAAAAGGACACCATTTAAATAATTTATGTAAGAATTATCGAGAGGATAAGTTTTTGAGCATATGATAAGGTTGATGTTTAGTGACTTTGAGGTCGCGAGTTCAAGTCGCAGAAACATTTTCTTACACAAATTATAAGATAATATCAGAGTGTGAAGCGATGTGGTGCTCTCCAGACCCTGCATAAACACGAAAAGCTAATACACCATACACACTTTTTTATATAAGAACTATCAAATAACAGATGATATCCGGTAACACATGTAGTTTGTGAGAAAGTTTAAATAATAATCATTAGCTGGAGCATCCACCATTCCGGCTGGGAGCAAGACGCGATGTAAATCCAAAAAAAAATTGTTCACTAAAATATATATTTTCGGGTTTATACGTACATATATCATTAGGAACAAAATAGTAAGAATAATTGTAATTAGAGATTCAATCTTAAGGTAAAAAATCTCGTCCGCGCAACACCTGGCGGAGGCGTTATCTATATCGATGACTGTTTCAAAGTCGACAGAGAGGGTGAAGGTGGGGACGGTTAGGGGCGGTGGATGGTGGTGGAGGGAAAGACAATCAGTGGTGGAGGAACAGAAAAGAGGGGAAAGTATATATGAATCTTATCACATGTAAACTTTACAAGGCAAATTGAAGTTGGAAAAGGACCCACAAAGGGACTCTCATACCTTCTTTCTCTATCTAATATAGAAAGCTCATTTTTACGACTCCAAAAAGCTTGACAATGACCACAGTGCGACAATAATAGTACTGCCACATATTGGCCCATTTGATTATTCAGTGGACACACCATATCTTTCTCCTTTTTCCCTCTCTTTGTCTTGGATTCCGACATATGCAATCAGAGTCGGACATTTTTCATGATAGCTATTCTTTTTATCATTTTTAATGTCACAAAAAATCAGTACCCAGACCTTGCTTCTCTTCGGCATCTCCGCTGCATGAGATTTTAAGAAAGATGCAAATTAGGATATCTTGCAATTAGACTCTATGGCATAATTCATTTGATACTCAGGTTAGGATTTGTTCTAAGAAGTCAATAGTTTGATTTCAGGGACACACATTGTGTGTGTTCCTCTGCTGTTAGAACAAATGTATGGTTTGTGGAAAGACACCTTGTGTGGATAACTGCGTAAGATTTCACTCAATTTAGTAGAACGCTGTATTACTCATGATTTACATTTTCTACGCTGCTCCAGCCCCATCCAATCTAGGAAGACGCTGGAGTACTCCTGATTTACATCCTCCACGTAGCTCCTTGGAGCTGGAGCAGTGGGAGCCCTTTGCTCCAAGAATATCTTGCACTTTTTATATACGAATGTATTGAGGGTTGTCTTTTTTAGTATTTTTTGATATAGTAGGCTCTTGTGTTTATGCATGATCAGAAGAGGGATTGGATCACTTCGCAATCTGATGTATACTGTCTTATCTGATACTTTATGCAAAATACTATTTTTACGGTTCAAAAACGTAACTTCAAGATCACATACCAACAATTTTACGCGTAATGAGTTGTCTAAAAAATAAATCAGAATCACCTAACGACTCAGACCTCATAAAGTATTGACACGTTGCCCACTTTTTTCCTCACTTTTGTCAATTCTTCTTACTGTGTCTTTACCTTCTTACTAGTGATGTAATTGATTAGGTTAGGTCATCATTGTGTTTTGAATAATAAGATAGTCAACCAACTTCGATTGGATTGATTGGTTAAAGAAACAATACATTTATGATAATTTTCATATCGAAAACTTGATATTTGTATTTATTAAATTTTTCACTAACATACTAACACAACATATTTCTATTACTATATTATTTATACTTATATATATATATATATATATATATATATATATATATATATATAGCCAGAGATATCACTGAAAGCAAACTCTCTATCCCTTGAAATAAAAGGATTGTTTGTCTCCCGCTCACACTGCCCAAATTATAACGATAGTTTTTGCTACCGTTGAAATATACTTGATAAGATTGATTGATAGATTGATTCGAATATACACCAAATATGATTAAGTGAATTATATAACATAGAAATAAGGGAGGTGTCACCTTACTAATAGCTTACGCCAAATATTTGGTCTATGACATGAAAATTGGCAATGAAATTGACCTAATCGAATTGATAAAAAGAACATAAAAACGTTGTTCATAATTTCTTTTTATTTTTTCTATAGGTTATATATCATGTTTATTAGTCAGAAACACTAAAATCTTCAAACTTAGATATATTATTTAAAACATGTCCAAAACTGACTTGAGCATCGGAAGGTCTTATCCTGGACCATAGTCCCCGGGTCCTCTAACGGTATTCTTTACGCAGGTCGGCCAAGAAGTCATTATCATCCCTTAACGGATGTTTGACGACGTTACTCTTTCGGATCATCTCAGATCGACCCGATTTCATCATTTGGCCCTCTGTTACCAAAAACTAATTTTATCTGTTTGATATTAAGTTTTTTATTAAGGAATATTTGATATTAACATGGTAAAAAAAATTCCTCCTCTCTTCAAGTAAAGCAGTAAACATCAATCAAGCCCCAAGGGGTATAGTCCAGTGGTAAGTGGCAAAGGTGATTGGTGCTAGAACCCCGACGTCCCGAGTTCGAGTCCGTGTGGAGACAATTCTTGTTGAAATATTACAAGGGTTGTCTCTGGACTGGATGAGTCTCGAGTGTCCTCTCCCTTTGCAGGGCTGCCGGTGGAGCACATCCCTCGATTTACATTCCACCTGGCTAAGGAGCCTCTGGTATAGGTGGGAGGAACCGACTCCCTCATCAAAGTAAAGCAGTAAACATCAATCAAAAAGTGTATGAAGAGATCTTGCTTTCCGAAATCTGAACACAGAATCTATACTCACTTCATGTCTTTGTCAACGTTTGGCTCCAACCTCCACCCCCACCCCCGCTACCCATCAAGCTAAACTACTGAACTTTTGTTTGGAGAACAATAAACTAGTAAACTTAATCAATAATTTTCCTATATTTCTTTCTTCTTCCTTCACCTAAACTTCCACTCAGTTTTACACCACTAGATTTTTTAATTCAACGACTACCTCTTACCATCTTATTTTATAAAAATCTTGATAAATTTTAAAAAATAAGGGAGTGTACGACAAATCCGGAAATTTTTGATAAATTTGTTTATTTGGTAATTTTATTTTAAGAAGTGATTTTGGCAGGTGATGCCAACGCCGGTGAGCTCAGCAAAGCAATGCTTGACGGAGGAGGCAGCTCGTTCTTTAGACGATGCAGTGGCGGTTGCAAGGCGTCGTTGCCACGCGCAAACGACGTCGTTGCACGCGGTCTCGGCTCTTTTAGCCCTGCCTTCTTCCTCCCTCCGTGAGGCATGTTCTCGAGCTAGAAGTAGCGCGTACTCCCCACGACTACAGTTCCGAGCTCTGGAACTCTCTGTCGGCGTTTCGCTCGACCGATTGCCGACCGCTAAAGGGTTAGAAGAGCCTCCAATTTCCAACTCTTTGATGGCCGCTATCAAACGGTCCCAAGCGAATCAAAGAAGGCATCCCGAAACTTTCCAACTTTATCAGCATCTGCAAATTCAAGCTAATAATTCCGATGCATCTCCGCCGTCGATTTCCGCCGTGAAAGTTGAGTTGAAGCATTTTATATTATCTATTCTAGATGACCCGATTGTCAGTCGGGTATTTGGGGAAGCAGGTTTCAGGAGCTGTGATATAAAGCAGGCAATTTTGAGCCCTCCGCCAAGCTTATCTTCTAGATTCTCGAAGACTCGATGTCCGCCTTTGTTTTTGTGTAATTTGAGTGATTTAGAGTCAAATAAACGTGGGTTTAAATTCCCATTTCCTGGGGTTTTAGACGTTGATGGTGTAGATGAGAACTCAAGAAGAATAGGGGAGGTTCTTCTGAAGGAAAGTGCGAGAAATCCATTATTAGTCGGAGTTTGTGCTATTGATGCGCTTAATCACTTCACGGACAGTATTCAAAAGGGTAAAGTTGAATTCTTGCCTAAAAAAATTGATAACTTGAGCGTGATTACATTTGAGAAAGAGATAATTGGATTTTTAGATAGAAATGGGAGTGAAGAAATGATAAGGCTCAAGTTCAAGGAAGTGGATGATATCATTACTGGTGGTAAAGTTGCTGGTGTGGTGGTCAATTATAGTGATTTAAAGGTGTTTGTCGATCATGATGAATCAGAGGACAGAGTGAAGAAGTTGGTGTCTGGATTGAGTAGATTGTTAGAGGTTCACGAAGGAAAAGTGTGGTTGATTGGAGCTGCTGCAAGTTATGATACTTACATGAAGTTTTTAGCTCAATTTCCATCTGTTGAGAAAGAGTGGGGTATGCGTTTGTTGCCTATTACTTCATCAAAACCTTTTGCTGGAGGATCCTACTCCAGATCCGGGTAAGTGGACCTCCGTCCTTACATCTTAATTGACTAAAGATTTCCTTTTTGCAGTTTGTTATTTAGGTCTTGGGTTTTTTATTTATTCATTTGAATGGGTCAAAATTTAGTTCGACGAACTTAATAATTTAGTCATCAGGGGTTGAGAAAAAAACCTAAAGGGCCCTTTGTCTGTTTTAGTTGTTGTTAGCTGTGTCTAGACTATAGAAAGGAGGCCATTCAGGCATTTGATTGGCTAGGACTAGGAGTTGTAATCTATTTCAAATACTGGCAGGTGACAAGTTGGAATTGTTGAGTATGATGTGCTTCTTGTTTACATGCATAGAGTTCAGTACTTTGTTGCAAAGCTTTCCTCCCGTAGGTTGAGGAGTTATATTTTTGGTCAAGTTACTTTCGTTCTAAGGGTGCCTCTGTTATTTTAGCATCAGTGAGGAACGAATGATCAGTTTCTTTCCATTGCGGAAGTGAAGCAACATTTATTTTATCATCTGTCAAAGCTTGGTTGAAAGAGTACCCATAGAATGAGCAAACCTAATTAAGACTTTCTTTTATGGAATAGGTTATTTCCGCCATTCTTACTAGGATAAGGTATTCTTTTCAAGGTCTAAGAATCACATGCCAGCAGCTAGGATTGTGATTCCTTAGTGTGTGCTATTCTCCGAAACATCTGTTTGGTGGTTGCTGAATAGCATTTATTCAATCAAATAGAAGGACAAAATTGTACTTGAAAGGAATCCTGGTTTAGCATGATCTAGTCACCTTAGGAAGAAAGACAAGTTCGTACACCTGCTTATGAGTTAATGATACTGCAATTAAATTTCATGGTCATCTCTTTTAATGTTACAACATTAAGGAAATTGATGCTTTGTGCTAGTGGTTTATCAGTTGGTTTGTTGACGTCAAAGGTCTCTGCTCTAATGATTTTGATTGGTCTTCTTGTTTGATTGGTCCAACTATAGCTAATGGTGGACTTTTTGCTGTAACTTTTACCAGTATGTACTTTGGCTTCTGACGTCTATTATCTTCTATTGAATCTGATAGTTGGGGGCTCTTCATTTCCTTACAGTTTGATGGGGTCGTTCGTTCCATTTGCTGGTTGCTTCCCTACCTCATCTGACCATCAATCCACCTGGAACAATGGAAACCTCTCTGGAAGTCGGTGCCATGCATGTAATGAGAAATGTGAGCAAGAAGCTTCCATTATGCTTAAGGGAGGATCAGCTGCAACTGTTGCTGACCTGTCCTCAGCAAGTCAGCCTTCATGGCTGCAAATTGCTCAGCGTGAGAAAAGCAAGAGACTTGATATTGAAGGGGTGGGCTTCTTTGACCATATTCTCATTTCTGAGCCTGTCTTGCTATAAACTAATGTAATCACTTGTAATTTTTCATGTTATGAAATATTGTCATACGCATGGTCTATATGATTTCAGTGCAGGCCAAGGATGATAAAGCTGTAGTAAATGCCCGCTTGATGGCACTGCAAGCTAAGTGGAATGACATATGTCATAGTCTTCATAGTAAACAGTTCTACCTGCCAAATAACTCACCCAAGGCTCAATTTCGTGAAGATGCAAGTCATCTTATTTCTAGTAGGAGAGGTAGCAGTAGCGACTTACAGTTGGATAAAAAAGGTTCTGAAAATCTAAGACGCTCAGGCTCACAAGAAGGAGATATGTTACAGCCAGGACCTTCAGATGCTGGTGTTGATCACTACCAAGGTTCACCAGGAATGAAAACAGGAAGCACCAGGGACCCTTTGTTTTCTAGACAGAATTTGACATCGCCCCACGAGTCTTTGAAATCCTGCTCCCTTTCTTCTGTGACCACTGATTTGGGGCTTGGAACCCTATATGGTGCTCGCTTAGGGCATCCAAATAAACCCAAAATTCAGCAACACAAAAATCAACCGAACACTTGTACTGTTTCTGCTGGTACGTATTGTAACGCCTTAAAACCATATAAAGTGGGGCAACTTTCTTCATCCTCCATTTCACAATTGTGCGAAGAGGAAAATGCAGATGCTTTCAAGTCTCTTTGGAGGGTTCTTGCTGGAAAAGTTGGTTGGCAAGATGATGCTGTCTGCGCTATATGTCGAACTGTTGCTTCCTGCAGAAATGGGCATGCCAGAAGACCTGGTTCTAAAAAGGGAAATATTTGGCTGGGCTTTCTTGGGCCCGACAAGGTGGGCAAGAGAAGGATTTCTGCTGCACTAGCTGAGGCAACTTTTGGCAGCTCGCAAAGTATGCTGCGTGTTGATCTTGGCTCTGTAGATAAGCTTAGTTGCTCAAACACTGTTCTTGATCGCCAAGATCAAAAGAGTCGCAGAGTACATTTCCGGGGACAGACATCAGTTGATTACATTGCCGAGGAGCTCAGCAAGAAATCTAATCATGTTTTTCTTCTGGAGAACATTGATGAGGCAGATATGCTTGTTCAGCAAAGCTTGTCTCAAGCAATAAGTACTGGCAAATTTCCAGATTCACATGGTAGAGAAATAAGCGTGAACAATGTCATATTTGTGCTCTCTTCTGCAATTGTAAACGAAGCTTACCTTTCCACTGCAGCCATCGATTATTCAGAGGGCAGAATATTAGCTGCTAAAGACAGTGAAATAACAATCTCAGTCGGATGCTCTTCTGGAGATGACCCTAAAGTAGACAACACTGACATAGTGGTCACTTCCATTAAAGGAAGGGCAAGCCTGCTTTCTGGCAGTAAAAGAAAACTGACCGATACATGTGAATCCGTTAAAAACAGGTTACTGCAGAAACCAACATGCGATAGTGAAGTTGCAAAGTCATACTTCGATTTGAACTTACCAGTGGAGGAGATGGAAGAAGAAGAAAACCATGAAGATGAATATGATAGCGACCCAGGCTCTGAGAGTTCAAAAGCATGGTTAGAAGGCTTATGGGACCAAATGGATGGACGCGTTAACTTCAAACCATTGGACTTTTCTGGTCTAGCACAGAAAGTTCTGAAGGAAATCAACCTAAGATTCCAAGATATATTTGGAAGCAACTGCTTACTAGAGATTGAATCAGAAACACTAGTGCAGATACTCGCAGCAGCATGGTTATCTGAAAGGATGGAAGCATTGGAAGAATGGATCACACAAGTTCTTTGTAAAAGCTTCAAGGAAATCAAGCTGAAGTACCAAGTAATGTCTGAAAAGGTAGTGAAATTAATGAGCTGTGAGGGGCTTGTAGAAGACCATGCCCCTGGAATTTTCCTCCCCAATAGAGTTCCTATTAATTGAGTTTAAGGTTTGTATCCATGTAATTAGCGTTAATGGTGTAATTATCTAGCTTTGCTCCAAGTCTTGCTTGGGTAGGCTTTTCTGTTTCCTTTTTGTTCTGTCGTTTTTCTTTTAAATGAGATTAGTGCTGTATCAATATATGATTAGACATTTTATATAGTATATGTTTGTCTGACTCTCATCTTTTCCAGACCCTAACGGTAGCTTTTTCTGTCGTTGGGATATATTGGGTATATGTTATGTAAGGTGTAAATTACTCTGGAATAGTGGATACACATTCATTTGTATTCTGCTTCTGGTTGGGACCGAGTTGTTAGGCCCATGTCAAATGCACATTGCTATTTTTATAACTGTTAATTGGTGAAAATCAATCAATCATATTCAGTATATATCAATGACAACAAAATTTATTGCTAGGATCTGGAGAATGTGAGAGACAGGTAAACAATAAATTCATTCTAAGGGATAGAGAGTTTGCTTCCAGTGACACCTCTGCTCATATGTATATGTATTTAATTTAATGACTGTTTAACTAACTCTATACTAAACTATGCGTAAGTTTAATATGTATACATAAATTGAGATAGAGGAAACAAGTTGGATGTGGATAAACAATTTGGAAGAAAGATAATATCACGTAAGGCTGAAAAGTTAGACGCAGAATAACCAAAGACATCTCAATTATACGACCATAGAAGATATAAAACCTAAGGCAAGGCGACTACCTGCTATTTAACTGTAAAATGAAGGCAAAGTAATGTAAGGTTCAATTCTGATGCCATATATTTAAAATGTTACTCCTTTGGCTCGAAAATACTATTACATATGATTTTTAGATATAGTGTAAATTACACTATACTAAAGTGTGACAATATTTATAAGACGGAGGGAGAGTATCAAATAATCCTGCTCCTCCCTTTGATATAAATTACACCATACTTTGTTATACATTGTCTGTGTTTGATTATAATAACTTTGTAATGATCGCATACACTCTTTTGTATTTCTATTGAAACTTGAGAATTACTTTTTTTTTATGTTCACTTCTATTTTCTTTGTATTTCTATTTTGTGTTAGTAGTTTCATCGTTGGTTTATAATCTTCCATATTTTTAAAACTAAAGCCATTAGTGGAGAGTTATTTTTTATCTAACAACATCATTAAGTGATACGAAAAAAACAAAAATCAAATTCCTCTACTACGATGTTTGAGATGATATTGACAAGACGACCGACATTATGCATCCATCAGCCTTAAGAAGATTGTCGGGTCGACCAAAGAAGTCTAGATACATGTTTATAGGAGATCGTTATGAAAAAAGAGTGTGTATGTGACTGTTGTAAAAAAAACTTCGTAGTCACACAAGAAAAACATATAGAGAACATTTGACTCAACGATTTTGACAAGTCTGGTGATATAGACATATGCGCGCGTAAAAACATAGAGGCACACGTATATTAATGGTAGAATTGATCGAACGATACATCTTCATGTGTTGATTCTGCAATTAAGTAGGTATCGATTGTAATCGTAAAATGACTGGAATAGGTGAATGCGAATAATGTATCATTCAGGTATGCGAATGCCATAATCAGGTGAATTTTATTTTTATTTTTGAGATAATGTTGTGTATGTATGCAATCTCCTATTATGGTCAAACTATTATAAAGTTATAATGTTATTCACATAAATTGTAGACTTGGTCAACAAAATAATGGATTCTGGAGTAGGCATGTGTAATGATTGGTTTTAAATGCATATTATGTATTCTGTAATATGGTTTTGGCTACGATAAAAACATGGTTACCCTATTTATAGTATGCACAATAAACAACAACGCGATAATTATATTACATTGATTGAGTTTATTTATTTGTTAGTAAAACGAAACAATCGAAAAAATATTGAATATTTAATTTTTATCGAAAGCTAAACAGTTTCAATCAAGGTTATAATTTAAAAGACACTGACCATTTTGAATGAACAACAACATTACTCATTGCCTTAGAGTCTTCCGTCTATGGCGGAGTATTGGGGTCGGAGGTAAGCAATCATACACATGTGTTAGAAACATACAGATATTGTTTCTCGATAACTTATAATGATGTGTCAAGCTATGTTGATTAACTGTTACTTCACAATATAATAAACGCATCTAACTTAGAAAGTCTTTTTATTTTATTTTATCATATTTCAAAATGGAAGATGAGTTTATCATTAATTCTATTGAAAATAGAAACAAACCAAATAGAGCGCAAAACAATCTCTTCCTTAAAATTGAAACGGCCAGCTTTCCTCCCTTTATTTATTCTATTTTTTTCCTTTTGAAGTTTGCTTGTTTTCCTTCGTAGTCCACCACTTAGGGATTGAGATCTCCTCACCACAACTTTTCTCACTTTCTTTGTGACCACGCAACATGTGACAGTAAGGGAGAGTGGTAAAGCTAGATGAAGGTGACCCTCATCTAGCCTCCCCATTCCCTCTTGCTGTCACGTGTCGCGCGGTCACGCGTCAGTGCACCCTTTGCGGTGAGGTGATCCTATCCCACCACGGAGATGGGGTAATATCTCCTCACCCCAATTTTATCACTCTATGCGTCACTATACGACACGTGACAGCAGAGGTAAGTGGTAAAACTAGATGTAGGTCACCCTCATCTTTCTTCGCCACTCATCACTGTTACCACGTGTCGTGTGGTGACACGTGGGGTGAAGGAAAAGTGATTGAGGTGACACATACCCAAACGAAAAGATGGGCCGTTTTCACTAATTTAGAAAGTTTATAGAGAAACCATTTATCTGTACAAGCCCTTGATGACACGTGGCAACAACAATAAAACCAAAAAATGAAAAACGCAAAGGTAAAACAGCGTCCACCGTCCTCAATATTCATATCACTTCACTTTGCTCCCTCCCTGTTGAGAAGAAACCCTACCTCAACCCTATTCCTCATTTTCTCTTCTTCCGGCCGCCGATTTTCATATCCTTAACCGTTATTTTCTGGTATTTTTGTTTTCTTTGCATTTCTTGCCTGTTTTTCTTTACTTGTCTTCTAGTTTTTGGTTTCGATTGATTCACCTTTCCCATTTGTTTGATTTGTAGAGTGAAATAATTGGCATCGCCTTGGTTAACTATGTCTGACGAGGAAAGAGAGGAAAGAGAGCTTGATCTCACTGTTCCTGAGGTCGTCACCAAATACAAAGCCGCCTCTGAAATCGTTAACAGTTAGTAGTCTTCTCTTAGTGAACTTGATGTTTATATAGTATGTTAACTTTATTTTTTGTTTTTTCTTTCTAAAGAATGACTCAGAGTGGGTCTAAGTTTATTTCTTGAGGCTGTAGTCTTCGTTGAAGTTATGAATTTGAGAAATTTGTCTATACAGAGGCTCTGCAATTGGTGGTATCTGAATGCAAGCCAAAAGCAAAGATTGTTGATTTATGTGAGAAAGGAGATGCGTTTATCAAAGAGTAAGCAATCCTCTTCCTCTATGAATGCTGGGTTGAGTTTCTTATGTTTGTTTTGTCAAGTGTTTCACGATCTTTTTATACTATTAGACAAACTGGCAACATGTATAAAAATGTGAAGAAGAAGATTGAGAGAGGCGTTGCCTTCCCAACATGCATTTCGGTCAACAATACCGTTTGCCATTTTTCTCCATTAGCTGGTGACGAGGCAGTTCTTGAGGAAGGGAATATTGTGAAGATGTGAGTATTGTTTTGATGGCCTTTTTCTGTACATGTCTACATATGACAAGTTGCCATTTTATCCAGGTTGCTTGCTTTTTGTTTGTTAAATCTGGATTAATGCGCCAAGTCACAGCGTTCTAGGTTGACATAATTTGGCTCACTGATTTCTTCTCCCGAAATTTGAAGTTGTTTGGTGACATGTTGCTCTATTTTTTGGTTGCAGTGATATGGGATGTCATATTGATGGTTTTATTGCTGTGGTAGCCCACACTCATGTCGTACAGGAAGGTCCTGTGACTGGTAGAGCAGCAGATGTTATTGCAGCAGCCAACACAGCTGCTGAAGTTGCTTTGAGGCTTGTCCGGCCGGGGAAGAAGGTCTTGATGATTCCTTAATTCCTTAGTGCATTTGTGGAATTAACATATTTTGATTATTTGGTGGTTCGGTCACAGAGCATATGATGTTATTGGTTGGCAAATAATTTTTTTGCTACCTCTTTTTTGTATGCATCAAGCAGTGCTTCAATTTAGTTGAGGGTTACCATTTTCGGTGACTGGATTGTGTGATGTAATTGCATGAAACCTTTTTGGCATCTATATTTAATAATTAAGTTGGCCTTAAATCTTTCATTATAGTCCCAACGACATCTGTATCCGCTAGTCTTTCTTTCTTTTAGAGATCTATGTTAATTCTCAATCATCTTTTTTTTTTTGGATTCTTGCCTATTGCTGGTCTGTGGTGCATGTTGGTGCACATTCAAGTTTTGATATGTCAATTTGATTGGTGATAGTTAATTGACTTTAAAAAACATTGTCAGGAAATAAAATTAAAGCGCGTTGACATCTTTACTATTATGATAAAAACACAAGGATGGTGATATGGTTTGTGACGGCTTTGCCCTATTCCCAGTCTCTGAGCTGTTTTGTACACTGCAGAACCAAGACGTGACAGAAGCCATTCAGAAGGTGGCTGCAGCTTATGATTGCAAGATTGTAGAGGGCGTATTAAGCCACCAAATGAAGCAGTTTGTGATTGATGGTAATAAAGTCGTCCTGAATGTATCTAACCCAGAAATGAGAGTAGATGATGCAGAATTTGAGGAAAATGAGGTTTATGCAATTGATATTGTCACTAGCACTGGGGAAGGCAAAGTAAGTTAAGTTTTTCTTAGGTTGGGATGAACAGCTTGCAACTGGGATGATTTTACAACTTATTGCTTTTTTATGGTGCAGCCAAAGTTGTTGGATGAGAAACAGACAACCATTTACAAAAGGGCCGTGGACAAAAACTATAACTTGAAGTTGAAAGCATCAAGATTTATCTTCAGTGACATCAGTCAGAAGTTTCCTATCATGCCATTTACAGCAAGGTTTGTGGTCTCTATACCTATTGTGTTTGTTTTGTCACAAGAAAATCATGCCTTTTTCATCTGCAGATTACATTCTAAATTGGCTGCTCATCCTTTTCTGCTGATTATTTTTATTTTTGAATCTACAAGGGATCTGGAAGAGAAAAGAGCCCGGTTTGGTTTGCTGGAATGTGTTAACCATGAGCTTCTGCAGCCATATCCTGTTTTGCATGAGAAACCTGGTGAGTAGTAGATCATGCATACATGCTATTCACCTGAAATTTTTTGTAGCATTTTAATTACATTTTTCAGTATACTTAAAGAGAACGCAGATAGTACTCTTCTTCTGTGACTCTAGATGTTAAGCAATTGCTTGAATTAAGATGATTTGCAAAACTGTATTGCAGGCGACTTGGTTGCACATATAAAGTTCACCGTGCTGCTAATGCCTAATGGATCAGATAGGATTACATCTCATCCTCTGCAAGAGCTGAAACCCACAAAAACTGCGGAGAGTGATCCTGAAATCAAAGCCTGGTTGTCCCTTCCCATAAAGACAAAGAAGAAAGGTGGAGGGAAGAAAAAGAAAGGTAAATAGGTCGATTTTTCTTTGAAATTTTTGACTTCATATATATCCTGTATGTTTTGATGTTTGATGATGTTCATGGATATTGCCTGTAGGCAAGAAAGGTGAGAAAGCAGAAGACCCGTCCCAAGCAGAGTCTATGGACGAAGAAGTAAATGGTGCTTCTTAGTAATGAAGATCCTTTGGTATCGATGCACCAACACCCTTTCAGAAGCTTGACGTCCTTTGTGAAGAATGTATGAGATGGAGTGAGTCAGCTAGGCTTTTGTTTTTTTGGTCCATTTGGGTGATTTTATGCAATTTACAGATGCCTGTCACCTTTGTCATGACCCATAATACTTCACTATGCTTTCCTATTGAACGGTGCCGTACCTGTCAAGTTTTGAGAATTGTCTGCTGCTTTAACTATCATAAATTTGGGATAGTAGAAATGTTATATGTGATCAGTTAATTTACGACAAAAAAATTGTTGTTGTTTATAAACAACAATCATATCCAGTATATCCCAAAGACATCAAAGTTGTCGTTAGTGTCTGCAGAGGGCAAGAGGCAGTCAAACAATACCTTCATCCCAAGAGATAGAGGGGTTGTTTGCAGTGAGACTCCTAGCTCTATATGTACATAGATAGTACAATAGGAATATGTATAAGCGAATGGATTTTATTAAATATAAATCAAAAGCTTTCGATATTAAAATAGTCAACAATAGGTATCCGTAAATAGTTGGAATACAAAGATCACAACAAAAAAGTAGCCAACAAAATAGTCAACAATAGGTATGCGTAAATAGTTGGAATACAAAGATCACAACAAAAAAGTAGCCAACAAAGTGTAGAGACTATCTAATCTTCTAAGGTGACTTTATATCATGTCTATCTCTTTTTAACCTTAATCCTCTGTCTCTATGAACTCATATCTTGGATCATGTTCTCGGATACTTACAACTCTAGTAAGTCATGTCTAATCTGCTCATCCTATATTAGTTTGAGCTTGTTTTTACTCTCTTTGTCTCTGTTTATGGTGATGGAAATATCTCATTACTTGATCCATCCATCATTTGTGAGTGGAATTTGAGTTTGACTAGCTGTGGTTCTAATACAGATCCTTAAAAGATGAGAAGTTTGTCAAGTTCTATGTTCTTGCCTTTTCCGTCTTTTCATTTGCATTAGAATTTTCAGTCTTCAGGGAAATTGGGCCAACGAACCGGGTTAAGCTTATTTTACATCTTGGATGAGGGGGGTCTCGCTAATTGATAGAATTGCAGGAAGTTGTAGGTTTCTCCTAAACGGAGGAAATAAAAAAGTACTGCAAAATTGTTGCACTGGTCCGGTCCAATTGGGTCATAGGATTGATGGCTAGTGGACATTTTGTGTGGTTTGTCTGGTAAAAATCTTTACCTATCTAGGGGGTCGTTGGATTCTTGATTTACATTGGAACTCTTTTGGACTAAGCGGTAGAAACTTCCGAGGCCAGGATATGACCCTTTTTTGCAACTAGAATATTGTTGCACTGGTTAAATGTGTTACCAAGGTAAATATTTGACTTGTTGGATCGATATTTGACTTGGAAGAGATCACAACTAGTTGTAAAATTTTACAGTGGCTTAGAAAAGATGAATAAATAAATAAATAAAAACGAAAGGTTGTTAAGCTTGGAGGCTCGAAAGTTTCCTGAAAGCCAATACTGAGTAGAGATGGCATTGCTGAAGCAGATTGGCATGAATGATATTTCCTTACATAGATCTGTTTCCTTCAACAAGTGAACTATGTATGTTATATAAATTCTGAATCAATGGGTGATTAAACATTCCTTTTAATCGGAATTAGATTTGGGAATCTGAGAGTGTTTTTATTTAATCTCTTATATTTGCAAGTGAAAAGAATAGTAGCTAAACAAAAATGTCTAGTTTTCTTTGACAATGAAGCCTAGATAAGATGGTGTAGAAGAGCACTCCATGGACTGAAATATCATTGAATACTAGAACTATAACAAGTACGGAAAATTGATAAAATGATAAAATCAGTATACGAAAAAAGTGTACTGTTCTTAAACTCTTTCTTTTACCTAATAGATAAATCTGGCTGATCTTTCCATTTTCAATAGTGTTAAAGACACATTCTTCTTTGACTTTGAAATATAATGGAATATAGCAAAATGACTCACTAAATTGACTGCCCTTGTTATATTATGAAATAGCAGTTAATCGACACAGTCTGACGCAATTTTCATTATGAGTTATCGGAAAACAGAGACATGAGCCTCTAAGGCAATGTGATAATGTTCTTGTTGTTGTAGTATAAATCTTGCTGATCGCGTCAACATTTAGGTGGCGTTTGGTTGACACTTGGGAATCGGAATTAAAATCGGAATTGGTATGATAGGGAATGGGTTTGGAGGATATGGGTTTGGGGTTAAAAGTGATAGTTGTTTGGTATTAAAGTGGGAATGTGAATAGTGACCGGTCGGAATAGTGGTCACCGGCGGCGGACCGGTGGCCGGCGCCAGAGGGCTGGCGGTGGACGGCGGTCGGCGTCGTTGACCGGCGTTGACCGGCTGCTCCCCATTCCCACATTTTGATAGATAAGGGGGCCTAGTATATCAAAAAACGATATCCATTACCAAATAGTTAGATATCAAAATGAAATACATTCCTCCATTTATCCCAAGCAAACAGCCGGTCCAAACCCATTCCCTCATTCCCATTTCCCCAACCAAACGCCACCTTAGTCATTATATGTGTGTGTGTGTTTGCAATAACTAACTCTTTCTTTTTCCCAAGAGATAAATATTGTTGATTGCGTCAACGTTTATTGATTACATATGTTGACAATATACTTTAAATGGGTTTGAGGGTACAATCTTGCCAGCATTGATTGGGGGTAGATTGTGTTAGGATGGAACCAATTTTAGGCCAACCTAGTTTGACTTTAGAATCAGGTTATAGAAGACCAGATAAGAGTTTAATTTTCTTTTAAACATATTAACGGCTTGTTTGACAATCATACCAAGTCCATTACTGAAAGCGAACTTTCTATCTTACGAGGTGAATGTATTGTTTGTCTGTCTTTTACCTCTTCAGACCCTAACGATATTTTTTTATGTCGTTGGGATATACTGAGTATGTGTTGTGTGTATCCATTCATTAATTAGGTTCATCTGATAGCTGATTAATGTGTTGAAAATTATGAATAAGAGTTTAAACTATAATACAATTACTTTATTCTAATTCACTTCACAAACTTAACATAGCATGCGTCGTGACATAATTGAAAATACCTTCTTCTCCATAACATCATATGTCATTTTAAAGCAATTGTACATATTTTCTAAACTTTTTAGTGCTTAAAAAATTCAAACAGAAATTATTTTAACATCCAGATTTAAAGGTTCAAATTCCAAGTTCTCACTTCAATTTTATCAAACGAATCATATATGTGTCAAGAAAGGAAAATTACAGTCTAGTGAAAAATGTTTTGTTAATGTCATAAAATAAATGTGATAAGGAATTTGTAACTAGTGTTACAAATCTTGGTTTTATGAGCAAGTATTCCGCACTTTAACATCTATGTAAAACTGAATTCCATCTGAAATATATAGAGATCTCTTGATACAATTCAAATGCAAATTGCAAATTGTGGAATTCGTTCTAATGATTACAAGTCCACGGGAACCTGTGTTGTATTAGAATTTAATTCCGGAAGAACGAAAATTTTCTAAAGAGAATTTCTTACACGAGGAAACATCGAACCATGAAGGAACGAGAAAATATATCTCCTTTATTACAATACAAATGTGACTATTGGACTATGTTCTTGGAAGCACTAATGATACAAATGTAGCAGTAACTTAGTTTACAATCTGATATGCCAAAACAAAAGGGGAAAATCACATAAAAAAGTAAGTGAAACTAGGACACAACCTCCTTTGACTTTGGAATATGATAGAATAAAGCAAAATGTCTCACTAAATTGGGTGTGCTTCTTACACTGTGAAGTTGCAGTTGATCGACATAGATTGACGTATCATTATAGGTCATCGTGAAACAATTTCTTTGTGTTTCTAACACATAGGTATAGTTGCGTACATCTGACCTTTCCATACCCTGTCATAGACAGAAGCATCTAATGCAATGGAGTAATGTTGTTCTTGTAAATGCATTGAATCTTATCAATCGTAGTCTACCTTAATCATTTGATATTGAAAGGATGCCAAACACAAACGTACACTTTACGAACTTCATTCCGTTTTCGAAATTAAAAAAAAAATTCATTTCCGATATAAGTCGTGGCTTCTTGTATGCTGCTATACACAATATCATAGGAGACGTTTCACGTTTAAGTGAATCGGTAACAAACAATAACAACCATACTCAATATATCTCAACAACAGCAAAAGTTATCGCTAAAGACTGGAGATGAGTGCCAGACAAATAATACCTTAATTGAGACTCCCGACTCTTAAGTAAATCAGTACCAATAACCAACAAGACCAATGCCACATTGGAGAAAATGTAAAACAAGAGATAGTGACATGTCAATATAAAAAAATTCACATATAGTTTGTGTATTTTGTCAATTAATGAGCAACTAATGTGTGGTTCGGATTATGATCTTTTTTAGTCAAACTCCTGAGTATTTTAAAATTGGTATGCATGTTTTATTATGTTCGATGAGTAATAGTTAACATTTACTTTAAAGAATTCGAAGAGGAACCCTTGTTTCAAGCACGCCAACCTTCATTTATAAGGAAAATATCTTTATTTTTGTGTGTATTATTAGTTTAGTAATAATTAGTATACTGTCAAATAACTAGTAGTCTCCAGTCTAAAAAATATTGTCATAGTGTTTATTTTAGTTTGTCTATAAAATATTATTCATGTTTTTTTTTAAAAATATTAATATATCAGTAGACAAAGTTTTCATACTATTCTTTTGATTATCGCTAACATGATTTTTTTAATTTCACTTAACTAACCGAATAAGAATATAGTAGAAATCATGACTAAAATAGTAAGCCTTTTTTAAATTATATTCAATACAAACTATGACAATATTTTTAATGCCGTGTACTATAAACATATTGTATCCGTTTACTTTCCTTATATTAATAATTTGCCGGTGAATTATTGACGTATTGCACAGAAGGCACCCGATTTGCAAATCAAAATTGAATGCGATAGTTTGTGCAGGTTGCATGAGGTTCGATCTTGATTAAATAATAGTTTGAGGTGTTGATATATAGAAAGATGCGTAAATGTCATGGACCATGTGTACTCAAAAACAATTGCACAAAATAATTTCCACAAATATTGGATCGTGCTAGTTTCTCCTTTTTCCTTTCGTATTTGATTAATTTTGTACAATTGAGTTAAATGGTTATTGTACCAGTTTACCTTTGTATAAGTTTTTGGTCATGTTTTTACTATCTAGAAAACCGATGATTTTCTGATTTACATATGTTTTTACCAATCTAGAAAACCGATGATTTTCTGATTTACATTTCACGTAAGTGGATGTTTGAGTTTTAGCAAATAGAAAAACAAATGTCTAAGACGTCTCTTTTTGAGTTTTATATTTGTATACACAAAGAACTTTTTGTCAGTTCCAAAATCTGAGAGTTTATTTATGTAGAACCACTTCTTTGGACAAACAAAAACAGTTAAACACCAAATCTCAAACATATTAAGTAAATTTGTTTTAGATAAATACAAAAAAAAAAGTCTCCCCTCTTTGTTTCTATCCTATCCACTGGTACTCATCGTTGATATTGTGACCTTGTTTTCTTTCTTTTGTATCAGCTCATTATATGATCTAAACGAGTCGCAAATACATCCGAGTACATGTTCCTCTACGTTGAGGACATCCCCGAAGAACGGGGGATTTGGTGACATTTTGGATTGGTTGTCTTGTATTTCTAATAAGTTGTTTAATAGTTGGCATGTTGAAGTGGATACATAATAGGCGGGTTTAAATTGATCCATGTAAGTCATGTTTTCTGGTTTTTGTTTAATGCTGTAACCCTATGATGAATAGAATAGTGATTTTTTTTCTTGGACGTTTACCGAACTATGTAAATTGTCTTCAATCTTTATTGTTTTTGTAGTTTTTCATTTTCGGGTGCATGATAAGTAAACTCATAACTGAGTAATTACTCTTGAATTACGTAAATTGTATAATTGACCAAAAATAAGATATTGTACCTATTTCTGGGCAAAATGTTACGTAACACAAAAGGGATGACAGGGACAAGATCAATAAATAGCATAATGGATCAGAAATGGCATCGGGTAATGAATTAGTGATGTAAATCAAAGTTTGTGAAAGGCGTTACAAGAAGAGAAATAAAATTCTGAAAGTAGTAAACTTAATTATAAAGGACAAAAGTGACAGATGTGATACCATACGTACCAAAAGCGCTCCTTTTTTTCCCTTCGAAATGTGGATAGCGCATACCGTCGTTTTCTTCATCGCCCATCCCTCTGGACATTTAAGGTCATGAAAATTGACACTTCTGCGGCTCCTAGTGTCCTCACAACTGAAAAGTGCCAACACTACACACACATATGTATGCCTATATACACACATATGTATATATACATATATAGATATGTATATCTTTATTTATATACATGTGTATACATATATATATATGTATATATATACAAAAAGGCGTTTCCGTTATACTAAGCTCCCGCATTTGCATAGGGCCCGAAGAGTGGTCGTTACGCAGCCTTGCCTACATTTTGTGCAAAATGATGTTTCCGTGTCTCGAACCCGTGACCTCAAGGTCACAAGGCAACAACCTTACCAGTTGCTATAAGGCCCGCCCTCATATACACACACACACACACGTGTGTGCGTGTGTGTGTGTGTAAGATTTCGATTCCAGAGACGTGCAGAGTATGAGCGTTCCTCTGCTGCTAGACCGAAAGCCTGGTTTGCAGGGACACACCTTGTGTGGATCACTATATAAGATCTCACTCAATCTAAGAGGCCGTTGTACTCCTGATTTGCATCATCCACACATGCTTTTAGTGGTAGGACGATAGAGGCCTCCTGAAATGACGGATTTCACTTTTTGCTCTAAGAAATGTAAGGTTTTATGCTTACAAGCTTAAAATTTGACCTGTAAATATTTGGTTACGTGTTCCAACAACATTTGAGTTCACACTGAATTGTCAAATGGTAAGTCAGCTTGTCAAGAGTCATTATCATAGTCACCAAGAGCTTAATAGTTAATAGCTGAAAAATTGTATACTTGACACTCAATAATTTGATTTTTTTTTCTTTTTGATGTGTCCTTATTCTACTACTAAATCTGTATTCTCTAAACTTTCATGTTAGATAAATTGTCTTTACATAATTTATGTGTTTCTTTACACCTGCTCTTTACTGCATGCTTATCCTTCACATGAAACTTTGACTTTAGTTGACCAGGGTCTTTTGGTCTTTTAATTTTACCTGTTATTTAATCTATTGATCTTTTTAAGTTTTAATAGCATTAAACAACTATATAATAAAAGAAGTGATGTTTATATTATTACAATGTTACATAAGACATTATTGATACTTTATGAAACAAACTGTCTTGTTTATATTGTGCTAGCGGCAATACCATTATGTGATAGTGACGGGGATTGTTGGATTCATGCTGCAATTAATAAATCTAGGAATCCCCTATGCATCTGAATTCCGAAGACGTTATATTATAATGGTTATTATATATATAATAATGTGATTTTCTCTTATTTATTATATCTGTTGCTGAAGAGAAATTTATTTGACCTACACTATTTATCATTTTTGGAAAATAATGATTTACTTGTTGTTGATTTCTCTTTTTACTCTTGTTCTTTTAAATTTCCTTTCCAACTACATAAGTGCTTTGTTATCTTTTTATCTCGTATATCATGGTACTTGATATTTATTGCTAACTTTATTTATTATCTATACTTAGAAATAATCAAAATTCACAGTTATTTTACGTAAAAAAAAAGTCAAACTAGCATACTCATAGAACTTAATAGTTTTTTTTTTTGGGGAAATGGATCGTATTTCATTGATATATAAAAGTCAAATGTACATCATTTTGAGATTGCTACGCACTATACAATGCTATGATTGCCTATCAAACTATCATACGTACATGCAACTGCCGAAACTTGGTGTTTGGCTCGCCAAAGTATGTCATTGCTGACATGCCAAGATGAAGGATGGTGATCCACATTGTGGTGTTGAATCTGATTACGCCAGTACCATACGGTATGTATTCCTTCTCGGAATATGTATCTCCACTCCGCTCCTTGAGATCGCTGGTGGCGCTGGACATTAGTCAAATTGGACGTGATCCAGTCTCTGGTGGTCGAATGCTGAAAGAAAGCTGAATCATCTATTGGACGCAATAAATATTTCCATACAGTATACACCCAAGGGCAATCACGTAATGCATGTAAAATGTCATCTGTCCTGTGTCCACATATATCGCATGCACTGTGTGATCGTATATGACGTTGATGTAGAAATGAACCAGTAAACAACCGCTCATGACATGTCTGCCATAGGAAATGATTTAGTCGACCCGGACCCTTCATGGCCCAAACATAATCCCATATATCATCAACTGGTGATGATGTGGCGACACCTTGTACATCATATGCACTCGCTACCGTAAACTTCCCTGATGTCGTGCACTTCCAGCGAATGACCTCAGTATTATCATCACTTAGTATATTAGAGGATTCAAGACCAGCCCGAAGTAGGGGAATTATAGACCGTATGTGCCTCCACGTAGTAGAAACATTCTGCTTCATGTTAGCCTGCAATAAGTCCCCATACTTGCTACGAAGGATTTGGACCCATAGAAGGTCCGGTCGCGTCAAGAATTGCCATCCCAGTTTAGATAGCATTGCCATATTCATATTTCGTAGGAGTTTAATGCCCAATCCACCTTGCTCTTTCGGCATGCATATTGTATCCCAGGAACACCAGTGTAGTTTGCGGGATGTATCATCTTCCCCCCCAAAAGAAACGTCTAGACATTTTCTCAATGTTATCAATCAATGCCATTGGTAGACGAACCGTTTGCATTGCATAGATTGGTATCAAAGATAGGACACTTTTGATTAAAACACATCTACCCGCCTGAGACAGAAATCTATTTTGCCAAGATCCAAGACGTGTACGTACCTTGTCCAATATATGACTATAGGTTTGTTGATCAATTCGCCCCTGTAGTAATTGCATCCCTAAATAATGTCCAAGATCAGTGGTAGACGTAATTCCCAACCGTGTGAAGGCATGCGGACGGAAGTGTAATGCAACGTTTTTGGAAACCAAAATTTGTGATTTTCTGCTGCTAACACTTTGGCCAGAGATGAGGCAAAAATCAGTAAGAATTGTTACAATTGTATCAGCCTATTTATTTGTAGCATGTCCAAAAAGTAGCAAATCGTCAGCAAAGAAGAGGTGAGAGATAGGTGGCCCTGTTCTTGATGTCCGAATAGGGATCCAGCGGCCCTCCCCGATCGCACGAGTTATATTTTGGCTTAAAACCTCCATACACAATAGAAACAGATAGGGGGCTAGAGGGTCTCCCTGACGGATGCCTCGTTGCGGTCGAAACGGTTCCAAACACTGTCCATTCCATATAATTGACAGGGATGCCGAGGTGATGGTAAACATGATCAACTCAACCATTTCATTGCTGAATCCAATACGCAATAAAATACGCTGAAGGAACGACCATCAGACCTTGTCATAAGCTTTTTCTAAGTCCACTTTGACCGCCATGTATCCTGTATGTCCCTGTTTCACTTTCATAGAGTGCATAATCTCCTGGGCAATTATAATATTATCTGCTGCTTGCCTTCCAGGTACAAATGCACACTGCGTAGGTGAAATAAGACTGTCAATAACATGTTTTAGCCGATTAGCTATAATTTTTGAGATTACCTTGACAATGACATTTGTAAGCGCAATTGGTCGAAACTGAGTTGCATCCTCCGGGCTAGCCACCTTGGGTATAAGTGTAATCAACGTCTTGTTTAACTCCTTTGGAAAACACCGTCGTTGAAATGAAGTGGTGACAAACTCAATCACTGCAGGGCCAACAACATCCCAATTCTTTTGATAAAATATAGGAGAAAAACCATCGGGTCCAGGAGCTTTGTAAGCTCCCATCTGAAATATAGCTTCTTCAACCTCCACATTGGATACCGGTCGATTTAGCACATGTCTGTCTGCATGGTTCAATGATGGTATAATAAAATCTCTGTCATTATCTAGAGCAGTAGCCGGACAAGAAAAAAGCTCCATAAAATGATGTCGGATAGCATCCTGAATATGTTGCGGGTTGTCGGACCATGTCCCATCCGCCGTCTTCAATCTTCAGATATTGGACCTTCGACGTCGTGTGGCCATGGATAGATGAAAGTAACGAGTATTTTGATCGCCATAGTTCAACCAATGTAGCTTTGTCTTTTGTTGCCAATAGATTTCTTCTTGGGCTAATATATTGTTATACTCCATCCGCAACTCCTTCTCAAGTTTCGACAGGAAGTGTGATGGACGATCCACCATAGCGCGTTGGATACCTGCAAGGCGCGCCAGACATCGCCTCCGGCGATTAGCAATGCTCCCAAATACATCCTGTTTCCATTGAATAAGCTTTTGAGTCACCTCATTAAGTGTACGGCCGAAATCATTTTTATATGGTTTCCATGCTGTTTGAATAAAATCACGAAAGTTAGCATGCTCCAGCCAACATGCCTGGAAACGAAAATTACTGCTAGTCTTAGCCAAAAGATATTCCTTCTCAAGTGTCAGCATCAAAGGGTGGTGGTCTGAATGAGACTTGGGAAGATGATGAATAGTCGCGTTATTAAACTGTAGGTGCCACTCATCATTTGCCCACGCCTGATCTAATCTCTGTTCTATCAAGAGTCTCCCAAGTTGCCCATTGGACCAGGTAAAGCGTGGTCCAGAGAATCCGACTTCGATTAAACAACAAATTTCCACCATCCTGTTCATTCGGTCCACCCCATAGCCGCGTACAGCCCGGCCCCCACGCTTATCTTCCTGTCAGGTAACTTGGTTAAAATCACCCATCAGCAACCATGGAAGATGAATGTGTGCAGCCATATGTTCAAGATATTCGTAAAATGTCTCCCGGATGGCCAATGTCGGAGATGCATATACAAGAGAGAGGACCCATGACACCGTGCGACCTTCCAGAATGCCAATATTTATAAGCTGTGCCGTGTAACTAAGTATTCGAATTGTAATAGCGGATGAATCCCAAAAACACCATAGACCACCTGAAAACCCACGAGCCTCAACCGCCGCAAGATGTGTAAAATGTGACCGTCGAATAATATGTCTCGCTCGCGTACTTGAGACTCGGGTCTCCATTAAAAACATAGTATTTGGTTTCTGATCCCAAGCCAATCTAATAATGGCGCGTACCGTATCTGGGGAACCAGCTCCCCGGCAATTCCATGCTACCACACGCATTAGTAGGGGTACAACAGTATAAGTCAACATTCGGCCACCTGGCCTGCAACATCTCCATCAGTATCCATTGTATGGACAACTTCATGAGTTAGCGTAGAATCGTTTAACTCCACTGTCTTCCCAGTAAGTGCATCTGGGGGATGTTGCTTTATTGTGTCCACAACAAGTGAGCACGGGCCACCATGTTGTTCCATTGCTGCATTATCATGATGTGTATTTGTGTCTAAAGTGTCACCATATGTAGTAGGTTTGTTAGTAATGTCCTTCAACGGGCGCTGCGTATGTTTCCTTGGAGGCGCAGTCCGTGCTAAAGAGGGACATTCATGCGATTGCCATGTGAATGCTGCGCCTGCATTCCCAGAGCTCTCAGGTTTGTCAGTAGGCTTGATGGATCCTTTCGGCTGATATTTCACCTTAGGGGGTTCCTTGACCGGGATACCCCGTGCTCGTCGATCCTTTGATTTTGTTGGTCGCTCTTTTGCCATTGAATTAAATCGAACAGACGGCCCTAGGTCGGGTAGGCTCTGTAAATCAGCAGCCAATGTATCTGCAGACTTGTATGTGTTCTCAGCATTTTCGGAATCTGCAATTATATGAAATCGGGAGCCATCAAGTTGATTGCAGAAATCATCTGAAGCAGAGTGTTCCTTTCGTGGAGGCTGGGTCACCTGGGTGAGGGACTGAGGATCGGCGGGTGTGTTAGGACTGGTTTGGCTACACTACTGCGCATGCGTGGTCGGTTCTTAACAATCATCCAAGGCCCAAAGGGGTCTGTTGGAGCCTTAGGCTGGGGCATTTCTCGGGCAGGAGGGGGTGGACTATCATTCGAGTGAACCCGGGTAGGACAACTCTCTGTGCGATGTCCGTATTTTCCACATGTGAAACAAATCTGGTGTAAACTCTCGTATTCAACATTCAACTCATGCCCATTAAGCACCACCATCGATGTTAAAGGCTCGGAAAGATTAACTTCAACACATACTCTAGCATACTTGCCCCGAGACACTTGCATGGTGTTCTTGTCGATTTTTATCGCTTTTCCCAATTTATCACCTATACGCATAAGTACAGTTTCATTAAAGAACTCCAATGGAAGACGAGGGATACGAACCCATACCATTGTAGACGACGGTTCCGCTGTGGAGGGGAAGAATCCCGGTCGAAGTTTCGCAATGGTGATATAATGTCCTTGGATAACCCAAGGACCGTTTTCGAGCACATGCACATAATCAGCTTTGGAAAAGAAACGCACGACAAAGTATCCATCCTCAAGGTCAACAATATCCAAACCTCGTCCTTCCGTCCACATATCTGATAATCGCTGATTCAGCATCCGATATGATATTCTTCGGCCCAGGGGTTTAACGATAAGAGCACGACGCCAAGGAAGCCATAGTTGCTTCCATTCATCCTGAGAGATATCAACCACAACTCGGCCAATTGCTGCATTCGATGTTTCTTGATCCACCGTGTGCACATCCATACATCCTTCCTCATCAGTAGGTTCATCAGTTTCACCATCCCCAGTATATATATCGTCCATATTTCCCTCGGCCGACTGGATTTTCAATAAATTAGCCCATGCAATACTACCATCAACCGGAGGATCAGGGGATATAGACGGTGGAAATGGTGCTACTCGTTTATATTTCTTAACACTTCGGAGAAATTGATCATTCTCCTCAGTACTTCGGATCGATGGGTCTCCGTCAATATTTATCAGAATTACGTTCTGAAACGCGTGTTTTGGGTTCACCGATGAACGGCGAAGGACACCGGCGTTGATGCCGTAACCGTTGTCGAAAGGAGAAAGCGGTTATCTTCCAAATCGCAGCAGCGTAAATTTCGGATCTGATCTTTTTCCTTTCTTATACTATGTATTGCTTTATATAAGATATCATAGAACTTAATAGTTCATTGCACTTTTTTTTTGTGGGAATTATGGTTTTACACTTGTACTCTTATCTTCTTCTGTGCATGTGTAAAGAAACATTAATGCATAAATTTTAAATTCAAAAGCTAACCGTTCATAGACAAAGAAATAAAAGCATTACACTAAAACCTAATTACTTATAGATCATCTAGTGTTGTGAAAATCGTTTCGTC
The DNA here is from genome assembly GCA_036186865.1 of Eustoma russellianum. Taxonomy (NCBI): domain Eukaryota; kingdom Viridiplantae; phylum Streptophyta; class Magnoliopsida; order Gentianales; family Gentianaceae; genus Eustoma; species Eustoma russellianum. Next base: position 171,467 of record AP025098.1, on the reverse strand, counting down.
ACAACCATTTATTCAACAAAGGCAGTTAAGTTAGTTAGGTTATTTAATACCAGGTTGTTGTGAAACAACATTTTATGACTGCCGCTCATTTGACAAACGTAGTTAACTTAGCTAGACTATTCAATTTGTATTGCATTCATGTTATAGAATGGGTAAAAAATAATAAAATAGGGGTTAAAATAGATAATTTCGTGGCCGACATTCTTACTAACGTAACATAGTTATCTACGAATAAATCACCTTTTTTTTTTTGTTTTCTTCTTTGAACGAAAGGGTATGGGAAGTTCACGAATCGCTTTGCGATCTGAGTCTTATCTTACACTTTGAATTGATTTACTTTAATCCAAATTTAATTGTCTATCGTTGTAACTTTAATTTATTATGCAAACATCGTTAGATGTATGTAATCGTATGTTCATTTAAATTAAAAGCCTAAAAGGTCATTGTATTTTTTCGATGGATACCATAGTTATGATCCTATATACTTTCCCGCGTATGTGTGCTAGTGCAAAAAAAAAAAAAAAAAAAACCAATAACATTACTATATTGTCTTAAAGAATCTTGTATATGTCAGAGTATGGAGAGGTCGGATGTACGCAACCATACCCATACATACAGATATTGTATCCCGATGACTCGTAATGATGCGTCAAGCTATGTCGATCAACTGCTACTTCACAATATAAAAGAATTACATTCAATTTAGCGAGTGCAAAAAAACATTAATTTATGAATTTCAAATTCAAAAGATAACCGTTTATGTAAAAATTGAGAAATAAAAGCATTACACGAAAACTTATTTACTTCCGGATCACTATCGTGCAGATTATTCAACAACCTCAGCACTAAAATTACATTCATGTGATCTATTAAAAAACAAATTAATGAAATGGGAATTAAAATAGATAATTTCATGGCATTCATATTCTTACTAACATACTCATCTACAAATAAATCATTCTTTTTTTTTTCTTTTCTTTAAACTGATACCACCTTCGTCCAGAATTAATTGTCCATCATCGTAATTTTAATCTGTTATGGGTACATCGTCAGATGCAGATAATTGTATGTATGTTCATTAAAATGACAAAGTTTCATTTTTTATCACTTATATATGTCATAGTTCTTTTCTTTTTCTCTTAAGAAAAGTAATTGGAATATTTATAAAAACATAATTCAAAAGTTTTAACAGTACTAATAACATACACACACAAAGAGACAGCATCATAAATTCGAGACGTGACACGATATTAGTGACTTTTGCTTACTTACATATACAATAAATTTTTTTTTCATCGTGAAACAAGAAAAGTAATACGAAGAATTGTACACATATGGTTAATAAAGTTTCAAGATATAAATATATAAAATTTAAATATAAACAACAGATAATCTAAAAATTCACAAAATTTTATTGTTGGTCAAAAAATAACTACACACAAGTTAATAGTCACTCTTTTACTAATAAAGAATGTACATATACAAATAAATGACATGACATTTTCGATTCACTTGTGTGCTCCTTATTTATTGAAAAGTAAGTACGATAGTCCACTATAACATCAAAAGTTTAAGATCTTTTATCTTATTACACGTCAGAATGATATCACTTCTGACTGCCATGTGTATTCGATCTAATTTATATTGATAAATATATATCACATTGTTAAGAATATTATTTATTATGGATGTCCAAAGGTTTCTCGGGAACGACAAAAGTTTTCTCAGGAACGGCAAAAGTTTCTTGAGAACAACAATAGTTGTAAATAAGTTCAATGTACATTACTCCCCAAAGTCCTATATATAGGACATGATATTGTATAATGATGGTGACTTGGAGATTAATAGAAAATCTTTATATTCTCTCTTATATTGTCTTCTAAATATTGTGTTGTTTGTATTACTCAAGTTTATAACACACATGATTTTATTAAATGTTAGAAGATGAAAGACTCATGATTTAACATATCTTTGTTTTAAAAAGGGTTGTAAAAATTTGAGTCGTGAGGAAAAATGATTATAAGTGTGTTCCCTATACATTACAATTCCGTGTTTATGCGGAGTCTGAAAAGTGACTGGATCACTTCGTAATCTGATGTACACAGTCTTACACTATATTTTGTGTAAGCGGTTTTTTCTACGGCTCGAGTCTGTGACCTATAAAATCACAAAATAACAAGATCCGAATCACGTCCTCACTAGGAAAGAATGATTTTATTCATACGATATGTTATAGTCTTAGAAGCATTTACAGCATTCTACAACTTCCCCCACCTGCATACGCACCATTCCCCCTGTTTACAACTGACCAATTTCTACATTCCACTTCCCACTTCGTCATCTTCTTCTTCATCCACTTTGTATTTCTCTTCTTCCCCCCAAAATTTTCTCACCCTCATTTCTGTACTTCTTCTTTTTTTTTTCTTTCTGGGTTTCTAATCTTTTTCCTCCATTTCCCTTTTACCTTCACAGTTTCCACTTTTTTCTATCGCATAAAATGGACGCTTCAAGCCCCCAAGAATCAGAAAATGGAACTTCTAAACAGGTTAGTTTGTTCTCCTTCCTGCATTTTGCTTCTTCTACGTTTTTTTGTTGCCCTTTTGGTCGTGAACAAAACGAGAAACTTTTGGCCCTTTTTCTAGCTGTCGTTCTTCGTTAATTGCGAGAAAGTTTTGCTATAAAAGGGAAAAAACGGAAGTATTCTTAACTTGATTTTTATTGTTGTTGATTACTATAACTTTCAACCGAAAATGACAAAGCATTCTTATTTTTTATTTTTTTCTGGTGGCGGAAGTGTGTTTTCGTTTTAGTAAAATAATTACATTCTTTAACTGGTTGATATAATGGCTTACTGCTTGGAGATGATGGTATTTCTTTCAGTGAAATTAGAATTCTGAACGTCAAGCAGATAATTTGTATTCTGGAAAGAAATAAAGAAAGGCCGGTAGAGGGTGGTGGGGTTACACTTATGGGGTAAATGTTCCTTGTTCTTTTCTCAAGTCCCCAAGTTTCTCTTCATATTTCAATTATAAAAGTTTTCCCCTTGATCCTTCAATTTCTTGATTTTCATTATGTTCAAAGCATTCTGCTTAAAATTTGTGATTTCATAGTTTGAAACCCAGATAAAAGAGCAGTGAAAACGACTTAACCATATAGCCGACCATACTTATTGTTAAAATTGTTTTCCCCCCTTAAAGGACAGGGGCTGCGTGATCGCAGACCCCTTCGACCACAAATTATGGTGTAGGCTTTGCCACTTGGACACACCTTGGGCAAGTGTCCCTTCAAAATGCAATGAAGGTCGCCAACCTAGGCCATGAACAAAGTGTTCGAGTGTTATTGTTATATGGCTTGATGCTCACGAGTTCGATGTTTAAGAAAATTTAGCCCACTGGACCTTTGACAAATTTAGATGAAATTTTGTTGCTTTATCAGTTTCATGGTTTCTGGTCTAACATTTGTCTTTACTGTCTCAGAATTCAAAGGCGCCCTTTAAGTCTGTCCTAACATTGGCATATCAAAGTCTTGGAGTAGTCTATGGTGATCTCTGCACCTCTCCTCTATATGTGTACAAGACAACATTTTCTGGAAAGCTTAGCCTTCATGAAGAAGATGATGAGATTTTTGGGGTGCTCTCATTCATTTTCTGGACATTTACTCTTATTGCTCTTTGCAAGTATATATTAATAGTCATGTCAGCAGATGATAACGGTGAAGGTATATTTTTGTTCTGAAGTTCCCTTAGGGTACAAACATAACAATGGCTTCATTCTCGCAGTCAAGAGGACACATTCGGTGGAGATAATAATCAAAAGTAATTCTTAAACTGATTTATTCTAAAGCAAGCTGATTCATGGACATTATCTTTAAGTAAATATTATAATCTTATATTGCTTCTAATATTTGTTTCTTATGGGAACATTTTTAAACTCCTAGTTGAGATTTGACCAGACTGGTTTCGCATAGATATTTTTGAGGGACTTGTTTGATTCATAATCATGTTTATGACAAACTTTTACACTGGTTGTCAACCTAACACAACAAAGAATACATGGAGAGAGACAATAAGTATGGATATGACTTATATGACAATGGAGAGCATATGGTTAGTGATAGAGCACATTGGAAACAGTTGATTCATATAATCAATGTCATGTAGAGAGTATAAGATTTAAGTGAGAATTTTAGGTACTTAAGCCAAAATCACGGTTGAGATGATATAATATTTTCGAAAGAGGCATTATTCTAAAGGCGCATATTATGCATTAGGTATTAGGAGACACACAAGGAGGATAGGATTTAGGTTACGACTCAAAAAAAAATCAAATAAATAAAACGCAAGAGAAACGATTGATTCGTATAACCCACCTCACATGGTGGAAAAAAAGTTTTGTGTAACGAATTTTGAGGGACTTGAGCTTTCAGAGAATGCTCATCATATGCACTTTTATTTGAAATTCAGGTGGCACTTTTGCCGTGTACTCGTTGCTTTGCAAGCATGCAAAACTCAGCATTCTTCCCAATCAGCAAGATGCAGACAAAAACTTGTTCAATACTTACGTTGAAGGAAGACCAGATACTTGGCAGTCCTCTGTCCTGGAGTCTTTCTTTGACAAGTACCCCAAATATCGAAATGGATTACTGATATTTGTCCTGCTTGGAACTTGTATGGCCATTGGTGATGGCGTTTTTACTCCTGTTATATCAGGTAACATGTATGCAGATTCCACTGATTCAAGACTGGAATTGATGATAGAAAAAACTACACAAAAACCTTTGTTCTTTTAGCTGAAGCACGGACTCATGGAAATTACTGGTACTATTTTAGTATGAGTTAATGCTGATCCCATTTCCATTTCAGTTCTTTCAGCTGTTTCAGGCATTCAAGTCAAAGTCTCAAGACTTCATGAGAGTGAGTCAGCATCATCCGCTAGACTTCTTTATTCCGGAGGATTTTGTTGATTACTAATATTCTTTCTGCATGTCCAGATTATATTATTATCATCTCCTGCATTATTCTTCTGGCTTTTTTCTCCATTCAACATCATGGAACACGCAAAGTAGCGTTTTTGTTTGCTCCAATCGTCACGGCATGGCTGCTGTCTATTAGTGGCATTGGTATATACAATATCTTCACATGGAACCCAAAAATAATTAGAGCTCTTTCTCCAATTTACATGATAAGATTTCTTAAAGTAACAGGCTATGAAGGCTGGGTTTCATTGGGAGGAGTTGTCCTCTCAATCACAGGTATCTTCTTTATTTGTCCTCCTTGTATACTCTAATATATTAAGAAATTATCTGAGCTTTATCTTATTGGCTTCTCCCTCAGGGGTTGAAACAATGTTTGCTGATTTGGGCCATTTCTCCACCTTGTCAGTTAAGGTAGGGTATAATCTGAGCAACATGTGATCTTGATTCCGTGCATTTATAGAACTACTTCGAAAACCAAATTGATGTCTTTTTAAAAGCCTCTTGTAAAATCTCAGATTGCTTTCGGATTCCTTGTATATCCATGCTTGATTCTTGCGTATTTGGGCGAAGCTGCATATCTGTCTCAGCATCATCTGGATGTCGAGAGAAGCTTCTACAAAGCCATACCAGGCAAGACGCTTCAGTAATCTTCTATTTATTAAAAAAATTTATTGGTTTAATTTCCTTGTATCTTTACACTAGCATCAATCTTCAGAACCCGTCTTCTGGCCTGTATTTGTTATTGCTACTTTAGCGGCTGTTGTGGGAAGTCAAGCTGTCATATCTGCAACCTTCTCGATTATTAGCCAATGCTCTGCATTGAATTGCTTTCCAAGGGTGAAGATCATCCACACATCAAAGACAATTTCTGGCCAAATATACATTCCTGAAGTCAACTGGATATTGATGCTCCTCTGTTTAACAGTGACACTGTTACTTGGAGACAGTAAATACATAGGACATGCATATGGTATAATTACATAGCAGAATGCCTTTTTATGCCGCATAAAAATTCTTAATATCTGGTAATTATTTTCTGACTATCTTTTTGGTCTTCGCCAGGGCTAACAATTACATCTGTTATGTTTGTCACTACTTGCTTGATGACAATGGTGATTATAATAGTTTGGAAGCAAAAGTTCATTGTAGCTGCTGCCTTTTTAATCCTGTTTGGATCAATAGAGCTTTTGTACCTATCAGCAGCCTTATTTAAGGTCCCTGATGGTGGCTGGATAGCCCTTCTTCTGTCCTCGACGCTTATGGCCATAATGTTCTCATGGAACTATGGGAAGCTTCAGAAACACGAATTTGACATGGAGAACAAGCTTTCCATGGATTGCATACTTACTTCGGGGCCTAGTCTTGGAATGGTTCGAGTTCCTGGAATAGGGCTTGTTTACTCCAATACAGTCACTGGCATACCGTCAATTTTTGCACATTTTGTGACAAATTTACCAGCTTTTCATGAAGTGTTGGTCTTTGTCTGTGTGAAATCTGTTCAGGTTCCATACATCAGACAGAGAGAAAGATTCTTAATAAGTAGGGTGTGTCCAAAAGAATATGGTATGTTCAGGTGCATCATCAGGTTTGGATACAAAGATGTCCAGCAGGAAGAATACGACTTTGAGAACAGATTGATATCAGCAATAGTTGAATTCATAGAAACAGAAGAAAATCCTTCAACACCAAGTACATCCTGTTCAGGGGATGATGCTCTTGATGGTTTTGGACCAAGACATACCTATTCTAGTCTTGAAGACGCAACAATGGATTCGGCAGGAAAGGTTCATGTAATGATCTCAGCAGACGGGCAACACAGAAAACCGCCAAGGCCTGAAAGATGAATCCCTGCATATTCTCAGAGCAAAGGAATCAGGATTAGCTTATATCCTTGGGCATTCCTATGCAAGGGCAAAGAGATCATCATCTGTTTTCAAGAAATTTGCTATAAATGTGGTTTATGGTTTTCTCACCAGGAATTCCAGAGGACCTAATGTGGCTCTGAATGTGCCTTGTACATCTTTGCTTGAAGTTGGTATGGTTTATTATGTCTGATGCGTGTGTAGAAACGTAAGATCACAAATATCCAAGTCAGGCATTTGCCATGTTTTTGTACCCTCAGATGCATAACCTTCCATGGTTTCAGAGTGCAGGCTGCATGGAACCCTGAAAACCAACTAAACAGAAAGGAAAGAAAACAAAAAGAGAGCAATATGCAATTGCTGATATAAGAAGAGCTTTTGAATGATGGGCTGATTACTGATGTGATGTACAGTGGAAACTTTATGATCTGTAACTTTCAGATCAGCTTCTTATACATGTAAAGTTAGTAATAAATGGCAAAAGGTAGGGAGGAAAACTTTGAAAGCTGTATTGTTATAGATGCATGAATATTCTTACGTTTGCATGCAAGTCTATGATCTTTCAGAAACAAAGATGCATTTGCGTTTGTGACAAAGAAAATAACACAATGGAGCTGTAAATGTTTTATAAGTTAATACTAAAGATGACATTTTAAATTTATTTATTCACTGTTTTCAGAAATTCATTTAGAGACTGCACAAAAGAAATCAAACGACGATATGACCTTTAATCCTAGACACATAATTGACGTGTAAACGATGGTGGCGAAAATCTTCATGGATACTTAACCACTAATGAAAAAGATAATAATTGGGGTGTTTTTCTATTTTGTCCATTTGTCGATGTCATTGGTATTTATCTTACTGGTCTATAAATATCTACTAGTTAATCAATGACCACAGTTATGTTTACCAAATCTTATTTACCACTTCTCCTGTCCCAATCTAATCTTTTGTTTTTTTTTTTTCTGAAAAAAGGAAAAAAAAAAAGTAGAGATGTTACTCCTTGAATACATTTATACTTATCCTTTTTTGTTCTTTCAGATGACTGGAATGCGCAAGTATCCAATATTATTCTGTTATCATTATACTTTAAATGAACATACACATAAAGATTGCAGAGTAAAAATTAATGGCCAGGAATGTTAACGAACAAAACCTAAATGAATATTAGGTTTTCGAATTCGGATTCATTTAGTTAAACGAACTGCTTGGTTCGCCTCGTTTATTGTAACGAGCTTCAAAATTGGTTTGAGTTTGACTCAAAAACACGATAACTGTTTAAACGAGCCAAACAGTACGAGAACAATTCAGCTCGTTTTAGTAAAAAATCTAATTAGATGTTCAAACTCGGTTCGTTTAAGTAAAAATAATGAACGAACTCGAATCAAATATGAATCAAGCTAACTTATATAAGTTTGATTTTTCTTAAACACAACAAATTTAAAAACCAATCGATCACATACAATACTGGAATATCAATATAACAAAAACAGTAGCATCAATCATTTTTTTAAATGAAATAAATCAACACATGTAGTTCCAATTTAGGTAATATGGAGTGAGCGTTGAATATTACTATCTTTGTTGTAAATTTATCGTTCGTCTCTTCATTTTTCACTTATTAAGACAGAGTGCGTTATTATAATATATTTTGAGTAACATTATCTTGGAACACTTTTGATATGGACAATTAAATAACTAAACAAATATAAAAATACAAGTTCTCTATATATTATTATTATTTAATTGGTCCAAATGTTTCAAAGAAGTGTTCCCGAGTAGTTTTCCAAAATGTTAATCTAATGAAATATTATTTGATTTTTTTTCTTGATAAAAAATTCCATACATTTGAGATCGAAGTTAATAACTTTTTCAATTAGTGGCGTTTGGTTCGCAATGGATATATCCGGAATGGGTAATGCAACGTATAGGTTTAAAGTATATGGGTTTGGTCATAAAAACGATATTTGTTTGATATTGAGATGAGAATGAGTATGACAGAAATTCATAGCGTTTGGAACGTATCGAAATTAAAATGAATAGCGAATGTGGATGGCAGGAAAAATTTGACGGGCGGGATAATGACTGTCCGACGGCCGGCGGCGGCCGGCGGCGTTGACCAACATTGACCAGCTATACCCCGCATTTCCCCTCATTCAGCGTATTGATAGACAGAGTCTACTATATCAAAAAGTGATATCCATTACCAAATATTTAGATATCAAACTAGAAGTCATACCCTTATTTCCTACCCCCCCCCCCCCATCAAACACCACCTTAAACTCTTCCTAGTTTATCGCCCACGCGTCGATTCAACTTCTACATGCACATTCCTTATCATCACTCGGACGTAATAATCGACACCAATTCGTGCTTCTCTTCCCCCCCCCCCCTACCCCGGGGGCAACTCTTCGAGATCTTATTTCTCTGCTGCTTCCCCAAGAAAAATCGCCCTACAATTTCGAATCTAAAATGACCAACTCTTCCTTATAAATACTTTTCATCTCTTTTCCATCTCAAAACTCCATCACTAATTCTTCAATTATGGACAGCATGACCAACAATCTCGATTCCTACAAGCCGGAAAACAACAACGTCGCCTCCCTAGCAGCCAACGGAAATGTTTCCGGCATCCAGGACTCTCCTCCTTCCATTACTTCCTCCTCCGAATCCACTCTTGGCCGCCACATCGCTCGCCGCCTAGTAGAGATCGGAGTGACTGATGTTTTCTCTGTTCCAGGTGACTTCAATCTCACTCTGCTTGATCATCTTATTGCTGAACCAGGACTGAAGAATATTGGTTGTTGCAATGAGCTTAATGCCGGGTACGCTGCTGACGGTTACGCTCGTTCTCGCGGTGTTGGTGCATGTGTCGTTACCTTCACCGTCGGCGGGCTTAGCGTGCTTAATGCGATCGCCGGAGCGTACAGTGAGAACTTGCCGGTGATTTGTATTGTTGGTGGGCCAAATACTAATGATTACGGGACGAATAGGATTTTGCATCATACCATTGGTTTGCCTGATTTTAGCCAGGAACTCAGATGCTTCCAGACCGTTACTTGCTATCAGGTAATTCGTCTTTGATTTGTTTAATGCTTTTGGTGCTCGGTATTATTTGATATCTACTTGTTTGTCTATATGTGTGTGTCTATATATATGTGTATGTGTGTATATTTGTGTAGATGCATATAAATATATATATATATATATATATATATATATATATATAATGTATATGTATGCATACGTGTATGTATTTTTAATAAATGTATATATACCAAATATATTTCATGACCTAATTTGTTCTGCATACCTATTTTCATTTAATTTATTTAGCTTTTGGTCTCCAGTATTAGTTGTCATATTGTTTTTCCTTGATTAAATAAGCTATGTTATACTATCCACATTAGTGTTAAAAGAATGATTGTTGTTGACTCAAATGATTTAGTCGAATATATGGAAACGTGATTCAAGTTACATGATTATTATTATAATTGTCTTTCATACGGAACGATCCAGGTTGGGAAACTAGAATGTGCTTTGTGCTTTATTTGGCATGATTGATGAGAATCATTTTTCTGTAATTAATTGGCTACACGTTTCTGGGTTTCAGGCGGTTGTTAACCACTTAGAAGATGCTCACGAGCAAATTGATCGAGCTATTTCCACAGCTCTGAAAGAAAGCAAGCCTGTTTACATTAGCATTAGTTGCAACTTGCCAGGCATTCCTCATCCTACATTCAGCAGAGATCCAATACCCTTCTCCTTGTCTCCTAAGTACTTTTCATCTACATGGTTTTCCTTTTTGTTTCACTTTCTTCATTTCTTTAGGAGCTAGTTAATACTAATGGTGTTTTATATATTCTCTTATAAAAATGGTAACCACAGATTGAGCAACAAGATGGGATTGAACGCTGCTGTGGAAGCAGCAGTAGCATTCTTAAACAAGGCGGTGAAGCCAGTTATGGTTGGAGGGCCAAAACTGAGAGTTGCAAAAGGTAGTGATGCATTTGTAGAACTGGCTGATGCATGTGGCTATGCCGTGGCTGTCATGCCATCGGCAAAGGGACTTGTTCCCGAACACCATCCTCACTTCATTGGTACATACTGGGGGGCAGTGGGTACTGCATTCTGTGCGGAGATTGTAGAATCAGCTGATGCTTACTTGTTTGTTGGACCAATCTTTAACGATTATAGTTCAGTTGGGTATTCGCTGCTATTGAAGAAGGAGAAGGCAATTATAGTGCAGCCTGATAGAGTTGTGATTGCCAATGGCCCTGCTTTTGGATGTGTATTAATGAAAGACTTCCTTCAGGAGCTGGCAAAGAAGATTAAACTCAACACAACTGCTTTTGAGAACTATCGCCGTATCTTTGTTCCTGACGGTCTGCCAAAGAAGAGTGAGCCTAATGAGCCATTGAGAGTCAATGTGCTCTTCCAGCATATACAAAAGATGCTGTCTGGCGAAACAGCCGTGATTGCAGAGACTGGTGATTCTTGGTTCAACTGCCAGAAGCTAAAATTACCTGAAGGTTGTGGGTAAGTACTATAGCAGATCACCAGTCTTACATAAGATCTTTTATGTAATAATCAGATACCATAAAAGTTGGTGTTGTAGGTATGAGTTCCAGATGCAATATGGCTCAATTGGCTGGTCAGTTGGTGCTACACTTGGCTACGCACAGTCTGTGCCTCATAAGCGGGTGATTTCTTGCATCGGTGACGGCAGCTTTCAGGCAAGCAATTTACTTGATGAAAATGACGTTTTCTTGACACCTATCAGTTAACCAAGAGCTAATAGACTGAGTTTTCTTGCAGGTGACTGCACAAGATGTATCAACGATGATAAGTAACGGGCAAAAAAGTATCATTTTCTTGATTAACAATGGAGGATATACCATAGAGGTTGAAATTCATGATGGCCCTTATAATGTGATCAAGAACTGGAACTACACTGGAGTAGTGGAGGCCTTCTGTAACGGTGAAGGCAACCTCTGGACTGCAAAGGTTGTTTTCTATTTTCTAGTCAAGCCTTCTACAGCTACATGAAGCAAAAAAAAAAAAAAAAAAAGGAAAAAATCATCAAAAGAAGTGTAGTTTCTCATGGACTAAGATTTTAACTGGCTTACAATTCAGGTACGCTACGAAGAAGAACTAATAGAAGCAATTGAAAAGGCAACAGGGGAGAAGAAAGATTGTCTGTGCTTCATAGAAGTGATTGTTCACAAAGACGACACAAGCAAAGAGCTGCTTGAATGGGGCTCCAGAGTCTCGTCTGCGAATAGCCGCCCGCCTAATCCTCAGTGAGACTGTTATGACACTGCAAGCACAGAGATCTTTCATTTGCAGTGTTGGTTAAAGCATAACGAGCAAAAGGTTCTAAGAGTACTTGCTAGTCTAGTGGAGAGGTTTTATTTAGGGTTACTCTTTTCCGGAATACTTACATTATCATGAGAAGTTAGGCTATGCGTGTTTTGGTTAAATAAATAGCAGACCCTTCATTTGAATAAAAGGCAAAAGATGTGTAACTTTTGTCACTGTGTTTCGTTCTCCCTCTAGGGTTTCTCTCTCATAACGTGATTTTAGTTTGAAGTGTACACAACGGCGGGCCGTGGCCTCCATAGCTCCTCCTCCACGTGAGGAGGAGCAAGATTTACTGCTGGCAGGGGCCACACATTGTTTGCGGAGGGCAATGAGAACCCCATCCGAAGTACGAAGAAGAGCAAAAGAGATACAGAAGGGAACTTGGTTAACCATGGCGCTGGTGAACAACCGGAGCATCAACAGCAGGCTTGCTGGACGACGAGGAGCTTTGCAGAAGCGCTGCAGCAAGGACAGAACAAGGGTCCTATCTATATGGGTGAGGATGAAGATGACTTTTGGGAGAGCGAAATGTTTGAGTTACTCGAAGCGAATACCACTGAAATGGCAGAGGATGTAGGCAACTGGCCGGAAATTAGTGTTACAAGAAGCAGATGTATAGATCTGTGGCAGCTATGGAAGAGAGCTTTGGTTATAAAACTGCTGGGAAAAAATATTAGCTACAAAGTACTGTCGGATAGACTAAAGGAACTCTGAAAGCTTCAGAAAGGTATGGAACTTACGGATCTGGACGATAACTTTTTCATGGTTCGTTTCTATGAAAGGGGCGACTATATACATGTATTGGAGGGGGGTCCGTGGACCATTATGGGACACTACTTGACTATTGCCAAGTGGCAACCATATTTTAACCCTGCGAATAGTAAGATTGAGAACACGATGGTTTGGATTAGGCTGCCAGGCCTCCCGGTTGAGTTTTTCAACAAAGAGTTATTATTGGAAATTGGAAGCGTGATAGGTAGACCTGTGAAAGTGGATGACTACACTATGAGTGGGAGCCGTGGGAAGTACGCACGCGTCTGCGTTGAGATTGATTTGGCCAGAACTTTAGTGCCACAGATTAGACTGCAAGGCCCGAAGACCATTATACAAAAAGTAGAGTATGAAGGACTGCATTCCATTTGTTTTGAATGTGGTAAATATGGACACAAGGAAGAGCAATGTGGACTAAAGAATATGAATGGTGGAAAGGAAGAGAATGTAATGATAGAGAATGGAGTGAAACAACCCTCTCCAGAAAAACCATTCGGCCCCTGGTTAATTCCAATTAATTCCAGAAGGAGGAGGGCTAAAGCGGGTAAGGGTGTTGTGCCTCTGGAGGGCAATTCACACAGTGCTGAGACAATGAATAAGGGCGCCGGGAAAGGGCAAGAGACGACGAGGGAGGATTGGGTTATGAGTAGGTCGAGAGGGACCCAGAGACCCCCTCAGGTGCAGGATATGCAGGAAAAGCAAGGAATACATGGATCAAGATTCTCCGTTCTAGAGGAGGAGGAGGAAGGTATGGCAGAGCCTAACGAGGATATACAGGAGCTGGTTAGAAGACTCTCCTCGACATATCAGGAGGAAGAAACATTGGGCTTTAACACTTTCACTAAAGCACAAATGACACAGGAGGCAAATAAATCGAGGAGGGGTATCCATGTAAAGAGCAAGCCTAAGACCAGAAATATATCACAGAGCAAAGTGTCACAAAACACAGTGCAGAAAGATAGCGGGGAGAACCACAATCCAAATTATCCCCCTTCAGATATGCAGGACTCACCCTGCACGGGTACCCAACCATATCGAAGTCCAAATAAAAAACTCGAGGATAGTATTACACCTGAACAAAGGAATGCAATGGGAGATGTGTATAATAAGACAGGTGAGGGAATGACCCAAACACGTGGGGCGGATCACTTCCCTCATGATATGGAGGAGTATTATAAGGCTCAACCACCGGATCTAGTTGAGACGCCCATGCAACTGATGGGAATGGGTGGGGATGACAATATGGATACCAGGCCTCCGGATGGTAACAATGGGGGCAGGAAGAAGGACGACGAGGAGATTAAACCTAGTGTGGGTGAGGAAACGGAGCAGGCATCCCTGCAAGAGAAAGACATGTGTTCCTAATGAAGATGATAATGTGGAATTGTAGAGGCGCGGCTTCAGCCAAATGCCTCAGACATGTGAATGAACTGGTTAGAACTCAGAACCCTGTGCTCCTTTGTCTAGTGGAGACACGGACGCACAGTAGATGTGGTAGAAAAATATTGAAACGATGGAGTTTTACTCATCTGGCAGTGGTGGAAGCCCAAGGATTTAAAGGCGGGATTTGGTGTTTTTGGGATCAGAACAAGATCAATCTAAAACCCATCAGCGGGGACAAACAACACCTTAACATGGCTGTCTATAAGGAAGGTAGAGTCGATTGGATTTTGTCACTCATTTATGCGTCGCCAAACAAGAGGGAGAGGCATGAACTGTGGGAGTTCATTAAGAGTGTGGGTCGTGGAATGAGTGCTCCTTGGTGCTTGCTGGGGGATTTTAATGAGGTTGTGAGCCAGGATGATAAAAGAGGTGGCAAGGCGGTGAGAATCCACCGGGAGAAAGGGTTATGGAGTATGGTGTCCACGTGCGAACTATTGGATCTTGGCTTCTCTGGACCTGCGTTTACTTGGTCTAACCTGAGAGAAGGTGATCAATGCATACAGGAAAGGCTTGACAGGGCATGGGCCTCACGGGCATGGCAGCTAAAATTTCCCGATGTCCAAGTCCATCATCTTCCTAAAACTCATTCAGATCATAGTCCTGTGAGTGTACAATTGTCATACTCGTCTAAGGTACAATCGAAAGCCCCATACAGATTCCTGCTTGCATGGATGGAACATGGATTGTTCGAAGAATTCGTAAGGAGAACGTGGGAGAGGGGGAAGGATATTACTGAAAATCTACGGGAATTCCAAAACAGCTCCCAGAGATGGAATAGGGAGGTCTTTGGAAACATTTTTCATAGGAAGAACAAATGCTTGAGGAGATTGCAGGGCATTCAGGATGCACTGGCCTCAACTAATGTCAGATCGTTGCGATGTCTGGAGGAACAAATACAAAAGGAATATGATGATGTGTTAAAACAAGAGGAATTGTTATGGCTGCAAAGATCAAACTTAAAGTGGTATGTCTATGGGGAGAGGAACACCAGGTACTTTCATCTGGTCACTGTTTGTAGAAGGAGAGGAAATACAGTTGCTAAACTTAAGATTGATGATGAATGGTGTGATGAACAAGACAGACTGAAATAGGAGGTCCAGAGATTCTATACTGAATTGTACTCTAGCCAAGAGTGTGTGGAATGTTTTGTGGACCAGATCAAGTTCCAAAGCATTAATAGAAATGAGAGGAGAAGATTGAACAGGGACCCCTTGAGAAAAGAGGTTGAAGATGCGGTGTTCCAGCTGGGGGCTCTAAAGGCCCCTGGACCGGATGGCATTCCCCCAGTTTTCTATCAGAAATACTGGCATATCGTGGGGAATGATGTGGTGGAATTTGTGGAGCAGGCTTTCAAGAGAAGGGGGTTTGACAAGAAGCTTAACGGGGTGCTGCTGGCACTTATTCCTAAGATGGAAACTCCTGAAACAATTGCTCAATTTCGTCCTATATCACTATGCAACACGCTTGTAAAGGTGATATCTAAAGTTATTGCGAACAGACTTAAGGTGGTGTTACCTGTGCTTGTCAATGAGACTCAGTGTAGCTTTGTCCCGGGGAGACAAGGGGTGGACAACATAGTGATTGCGCAGGAGATGATTCATTCTCTTAGAAAAAAGAAGGGGAGAAAGGGATTTATGGCCATCAAGATTGATCTTGAAAAGGCTTATGATAGGGTGGACTGGAAATACTTACAACTTATACTTGAGAGGGTCGGATTTGAAAAGAACATGATTGAACTGATCATGTTCTGCCTCAAATCTGCTGCCCTTAGGATTATATGGAATGGTGAACAACTAGACGAGCTGCAGCCTACCAGGGGGTTAAGGCAGGGAGACCTTCTGGCTCCCTACCTGTTTGTTTTGTGCATGGAACCTCTAAATCAACTCATTCAAGAGGAGGTCCGTAGGGGGGCATGGAAGGCGGTGAAGGTATGTAGAAAAGGTCCTGCTATTTCCCATTTGTTCTTCGCTGACGATATTATTCTCTATGGTGAAGCTTCGGATACCCAAGCTGAATGCATGAGGAGGACGCTGAGGATGTTCTGTGAATGGTCCGGGCAGCGGGTTAATAATGACAAATCAAGGGTGTTCTTCTCCCCGAATACGAATGGAGGTATTCGAATGAGGATGTGCTCATTACTGGGTATCCAGGCTACGGATACTTTTGGGAAGTATCTGGGAACCCCCATCATACAAGGAAGGGTTACGAAGAATACTTTCTCGGAGGTGGTGAGTAAGGTCAGAGGAAAATTGCAGGGATGGAAGACGAAAGTCATGTCTAAGACAGCTAGACTGATCCTAATTCAGTCTGTTGCCTCTACTATCCCATACTACTATATGCAAACGGGGAAAATTCCGACTGCTTCTCTGAAGAAAATCGAGAAGATGAATAGAGACTTCCTATGGGGTGACTCCGAGGGCTGCAAGCACCTCCATCCATTGGCCTGGAAACTGGTCTGTAGGCCTAAACATTTGGGGGGCCTGGGATTAAGGAATCTTTCGGATATGAATAAAGCCTTGCTGGTTAAGCTCGGCTGGCGTATGATTCACCAAAAACAGGCCCTTTGGGCCAAAGTTCTTTGGTCTAAGTATGGGTGTCCGACTCAAAGAACCAGGACACCTCAAGACGCCTCATATACCTGGAGGAGTGTTAGATATGCCATGCGATATCTAACTACTGAGGATCTGGATAAATTTCACTTTACTGAACCAAATGAAGACATGCAAGACACTGAGGAGGGGGAGGGGATTGATAATTACCAGTTTTGTACTTCACAGGCATATGAGGCGTTTCAGACGGATCAGGATGACTCTCACAAAGCTTTCTGGCAGAAGCTCTGGAGTATCCGTGGCCCTAGCAGTGCTAATCTTCTTCTCTGGCAAACCAGTCTGGCCAGACTCCCTTCGGCGAGCATCTTGTTCCAAAGAAGGTGCCTGGAATCACCTGCATGCCCCAGATGTAATGACCAAAATGAGAATAATATGCATGCAGTTAGAGACTGTAGGTATTCTGCTAATCTTTGGAAGAAAGTCCTGAGAACTCAGGACGTAGCAAAGTTTTTTCAATTTACAGATGAAAAAGAATGGATTGCAGAGAACTTATCTAACGGTAGTGAGTCATGGACTCTGATGTTCAGAGAGATGCTGAAGCAGATCTGGGCTGATCGAAATAAGCAGATTTTTCAGAAGGATCATTATGAGATGAGCCCGGATAAGGTGGTGGAGATAGCTAAAAGGAATGTCCGTTTAATCATTCAAGCGGAGGAGGCTAGAAGAAGGGGAATTGTGGCTGATGACGGAGGATGATCGGGGGAATTGCCGGAGCATCGTGGAGGGGTGTTTGTGCAGTTTGCCTGACTGGCAACGGGATGCCCCAGGGCATGCGTCTGGGAAATGGAGAGAACGGTTGGGGAAGTGCAGGAAGGAGTTAATGCGGGAGAGGGTTGTGGAGGAGTTATGAGAGGAGGATTCTGGAGGTTGTTCCGTCTAGGGCCGGGCTTCTCTTCGTTTGTTTTTTTTTTTTTGGATTTTGGGGTGGGCTTTGTTTTCTGTACGTAGCGTGTGCTGCTGGGATGGGGTTAGCTGATTTCTGGAGTTACCTCTATTGTAGCCCACTGTAAATGGTGTTGATTTATAAAAGATGGCCCGCTTTCTTAAAAAAAAAAAAAAAAGGCAAAAGATATAGTAGTTTCAATTAAAAAACTCCGCTTTTATCTTACATTTGGAAGAAAGCATATATGTATACAAGATGGTTCTATAAAAATCGTCTTATGTCATGTAATATTAACAGTTTTGATAGAAGAGTATTGTGTACACATTTTTTTTTAAAAAAAAAATCTCAAAAATATCTTGTTCATAACCACAACCAAAAATGTTAAATAATTATTAAAATAGTATTATTTATCCTATTCATAACCATAACCAAAAATGTTAAATGATTATCAAAATAGTATTATGTTTCTAAATTATAGAGATTCACGTCAATATTAAAGGAAATAAAATCAAAACACTTATTGATCATTGTGTCAAATCTGTTTCTTTAAATTTTTTTTTTCCATGGATAGATAATGTTTACTCGACATTATATATTATTTAACTAGTAATATAATGAAAATATATAACTTTGTCTCTTAGATGGATGGATGTGACAATCTGCAATCCTAAGTCACAACAGGTAATTTGGTTTTCTCTAAGCATTTCGTAGAAGTTTTGGATAAAACTCATAATAAAATTAGTTATGGATATTTTATAAAAACAATAGTAAACGTTTGGTTGCAAAATATAATTACATCTAGATATTTACAATTGTTCTTGTGTTGTATTGATATTCATCTATTATGGTACGATGATTTGGTGACTTGATAGATGCAACAAAAAGGGTATGATCCTTTTACTATTCTTTGTGTCCCAATTTCTTTGTCCAAATCAAACTTGTATACAGTTTAAAAAATTAATTGAAAAGTTATTTGATGTTCATACTCCCCAGATTGTTATTAAAAATAACCTTACTTTTACAAAATGCACATAAATAACACAAATATTTTAATCATTTAACTAATTTTCGTTTGCCATTTATAAGATGTAAATAAACTAAGATGTTGATAAAACTGTGACATAGATGTAGACGGTTTTTTTTTTTTTAAAAAAAACGAAGTGAACAGTGATACATAACGGTCACAAACCTCGAAGTACAACCACTATACAGTCAGACAATGACAAAAACGCATGGCCACGCGGTTGCGGATGATGGATTTCCTCTATTCCATTCTTATCGAAACCACCCAAACCCCATTTTGCCCTATAGCCTCTCATACACACTAACGCATAAATTCCAAGGGAAAAACTCATCTTTCTCCTGCGGTCTTCCACTTCCCCTGCATAAGTTTCAATGCTTCATTATCATCTTCCTCCCCATATTACAATACATCCCAATTCAAGAAGCGAGTCATTTATTCATTGCATTATAATTCAACCAAGAATTCGATTTGTTTAACTTCGCACTCGCTCAATTCTTGGAATACTTTTTTACTGGGACGTGTTCTTTAAATTTGATAACAGGGAAAGTAGAGGGACCACCTGTTTGATTGAAAGACTGAAAGAAAGAAAGAGGGTATGGGGATGGGATCATCAAGAAACCAAGATAGCAGCTCTCATGGCAGTGATGACAGAGATGACCATGGCGGCGGACAGCTCTATGTTTCTCTTAAAATGGAACACAATTCTGTTCTCCTCAAAGGCGACCTTATCCCCCACGTCTATGGCTCCGTTCCTGTCGTTGGCTCTTGGGACCCTTCTAAAGCCGTATTCTCAACTCCCTTTTTCTATCTTTTTTTTTATCTACTTTACCTGACGCTACAGTTATTGACTTATGAATGGTCTTTATTGGGTTTATTTTATAGCTTTCAATGGAACGTGAATCCATCTCTACGTGGGAATTGAGTTTCGTCGTCCCTCCTAATCACGGTGAGGAAAATTCTCCAAGTTTTTTTTTTTGGGTTTATTGTTTACTGTAATGAATTGGAAAGCTCATTGATTAACCTTTTCTTTTATGTCATTGTACAGAGACATTATATTTTAGATTTTTGTTGAAGGCAAAGTATAGCAGTGCACTGTGTATCATGGAGGAGGGGCCCGATAGGCAACTAATTGGTGGATCATTGCACGGGGAAGGAAGGTCTGCATTATTTAGAGTGAGTGCAGACGAGGTTCTTGAATACAAAGTTTTTATAAAGGCAGACCTTGTTTCTCCATTTGATCTTGCAGCAAGCTGGAGGGCTTATCAAGAAAATTTTCAGCCTTCAACAGTTCGTGGAATTCCGGATGTTAGTTTAAGTTCAGTTGCACATCGTATTCCCGAGGTTAGATCTTCCTCTTATGTTAATATCAGAATGAAGACTGTAGCGGGTAGTTGCACATTGTGTTGCATTTTGTGTAAGTATCAAATAGAGAGGATTTGACTGTGTGATTGTTTTGTGTGTACTTTTCTTTTTGATTCTGTTGAAGTCAGAGATGCATGTATTCACTTCTGACAATGGATGTCCAGTAGGTAGCTACCTCAAAGCCCATAACCTTTTTTTGGGGGTGCTTACAGAGGTTCTATGTCATACGTATACCATCACAATTCCTTGGTTCTGTTCTTCTTGTAAGGGACTTCTCAACATGTATACCTCTAAGACCATAACATGTATCCTTTGATTATGCCAACCTTTGGATGGAATTGCTGGGTTGTCTATGGATTGTCAAACTGTTGATAACATAATAGGCCATCTGTTGTTTCCTTTAGTTAATAATTTCCAGATTAGAGTTGGAACCTTGACAAGGCAAACTGTGCTAGCACATTGCCTAGATGCCATCCTTCTAGTAAGTGGGACTTGTAATCGTGTACTATAGGACAATAGTTTTCCAGATCCACAAGGCGCAGCTTGAG
The DNA here is from genome assembly GCA_036186865.1 of Eustoma russellianum. Taxonomy (NCBI): domain Eukaryota; kingdom Viridiplantae; phylum Streptophyta; class Magnoliopsida; order Gentianales; family Gentianaceae; genus Eustoma; species Eustoma russellianum. The sequence continues at coordinate 150,624 of AP025098.1, read as the reverse complement.
TGCTTTATAACCACCTAACTGATGACATGAAATACTTATAAAAACTTGCAACAGGTAACTGTCTCTTCTTTTTTCCTATTCTGGTTTGGTGATATACAGTTGAATTATCAGCTTTGGGAAATTCTGACAAATGAGGTAGTATGTTTTTATCCCGTTTTCATTTGATTTTGCAAAATTTGTCTCAGAATGGCTCTTCTGCTGCAAGTTTGGAGCTTGACCTTGAACACTATGTTGTTCCAGCCCCGACATCTGCAAGCTCTGGGCCGTGTTATGCAGCTAATTTGACAGAGACTCCACGGTCACTGAATGGTGGAGTATTTTCCAAAGTCAAAGCTTCATCTGGTCCATCAATCTCCCACAAAAATAATGTTGTTTCTCTTGATCGACCTGGAAAAACTAAGGTGGTTGTCCTGCCTTTTTTTGTTTTTTTTTTGTTTTTTTTGGGTGTTTGAGGCGCATTGTGTATCTGCTTCAGTGCTTGACAGAAAATGCAGTTCTAAAAAGAGAAGAAACAGTTTATTTTGGTGATTACCACACGCTAATGCCTTAGAAGAAAGGATAGTTTGTTTGCATTTGAAGTCTGTTGTTTGTGGACATGAATAGAATGAGTTGAGAAGTTTTTGTGAATGTGCTCCTCATTGAACGTATTCCCTGTTTGTATCTCAATTACCAATCCATGTCCATAAGACATTATTTTTATTGAAACCAATATTCTCTTTATTTTCAGTTTATTTTTATATATTTATGTATAGGAGATGGAAGTAATCATTCCAGACCCAACAAAGATTTCTTCTGCTCCTGCCGTGGTTGAGTCAAAGTCAGTGGGAACATTCTCACCTTTACACAAGCAGGATGGCCACAGGGGACTTTTTGTGGATAGGGGTGTTGGATCTCCAAGGCCAGTGAAATCGTCCAGCGCAACTTCTTTAGTTGTTGAGCATAAACGTGACTCAGAAGCAAAGGTTTGTGCAGTCACTCTGTTTGCTGAGGCAGATAACCTATAATGCCTGTGTGCAAAAGTTCTTTTTTTTATGGTAATTCTCTGGGTTTATATGCCTAATGATATCCATGTTTTGCGTATCAGAATAAAATGCCAGCAGCCGCAGGAGCTGTTGCAGCTGCTGCTGTTGCTGATCAGATGCTTGGGCTTAAGGAGGATCAACATCTGGCTATTGTGCTGGTACATAACTCATACATCTTAAGGGTTGTAAGAGAAGAAAAAGGATTCCGTAAATTTGTATTTCTCCTTTGAGACGGTTGAGTAGAATCATTAGTCATGTTATGGAAGCCAGAGTAAATGTCCATTCCATTTAGAAACCTCAAAAAAGAATGAAGATAAAGAAAAGGCCCATTCCAAGTATTCATGGTTGATCGCACTTGAATGTCTAAATTCCACTTCTTATAGCTGATTTTTTTCATTCTTTCACTAATGCAATAATATAGGATAATTGCAGATCAGATGATGTGCTATTCGAATCCCACCGTTATATGATGTCTAGTGAAAATGTTGGTGGAAGCACTGGACTGATTGATTTTTTTTTTTTTTTTTTTGTAAACTAAAATTCATTGATATTAAAAATATGCATACAAGATAGCCGTTATAATAGACAATATCATACGCAATTACTCAACGTGTTTTTAAACTAACAATAGCCGAAGCCTACTACTTCTAGGGAGCAATTCAAAATTCAATCAATAGGGAGGCCAAAACTAATTTTTTGGTCTCTTTTTCTACTACTACCTCTACTATATTGCTTAACAGACTTTGCACCAGTGCCTTCTGTCAAGTCGACCGCTGAATCAGGATGATGAATTTGTTCTTTGACCTCAGACCCCCTAACATGAATCAGGATGTTCATGGTCAATTTTCACTATATTTTCAACATAGTCAGTTCCCTGATCATGAAAGTGTTCATGAGAGTGTTCTTTCATTTTACCTCTTTGGTTCTTCTTTTTTGGCTTGGCTTCAACAACTTCAAACACTTGTTTTCCTTCCATTTCGTCATCACCTTCCTTTGTCCCGGTGTATGCATCCCTTTCTTCTTTGTGGTTCTCCTTTGCAAGTTTATCACCAAAGGTATCAGCAACAACCAATTGTTGGCTGAGAATTTCTTCCAGCTTCCATGCCTTTCCTTTCTTCCCAGCCAGTCTCTGTGATGCGCTTTTCTTACCTTCGTTTCCACTCTAGTGTTGTTTAGCTTCAAATTCAGAGAGGGTCTGTTCTTTCTCTGAGTTACAATCTGGAGTATAACCATCAAAGTTGTTCTGCTCAGACACAGTTGCCTCACTCTTCAAAGCGTCGAATTTATTTTCTGACATCACTTTCTTAACATGCTTCTCATCTATTTTTCAGGGAAAAGGGGGTATTTCGACTGCGAGCGAGCACCTAATCCCGCTGTTTGCTAACTCGCTTTAAAGTATTCAGATACAGCTTTTCTGTAGATACCGTACCTTGTCGATCGTCTTCTTTAATCTTCACATGCACTTTCTTATTCTTCTGTTTTCTGGGTTGTTCAATTCTTCTTTGCAGTTGGTTGGAACTTTGAGTCTTCCATGTGGTTAAGTGGGTCTCTGCTGTTTCTATAGCTTCACAATAGTGACAAAATGATTTACAAGATGGGCATTGAATTGACATCAACTAGTAAGTAACCTCTTGAATAACACGTTCTCCGTATTCATCAGTGGGCAGCACCTCCTTTGGGAGATTTTCCCCAATTTTGATTTCAATGCAAATCCTTGCAAAAGCAACACGAGCCTATGCACTTGTGGCTTTGTCCATGAAGAGTGGTTTTCCAATGAGACTCCCATTCCTTCCCAGTGTGTTATTGTTGAAAAATAGAGGCTCAAAGAAGGCAACCTCACCCAAACAGGAACGACATTGAGGTTAGCTTTTCAATTTTCGTATCTGGTGTCCGAGACCACAAGAACAAGACCCTGTTTCCAAAGAACATTGTAGAAAGTTTCAAAATTTTGTTCTTTGAATTTTCAGATTGGAATCTGAAGATGAACAATTCTTCTGACATTTTTTGAGTTTCTATTAGCCCCTTGCTATTCCATTTGGATTCTGCAAAATTTTTGAGGTTGAAAAAAGAGGCTATGTTGTTCATAACTTGGCCAACGAGTGAAGAGCCCCATTTTTATTTTTTCCAACTCTGACTTCGTTCAGAAGAACTGTAGAAGATTTTTTTTCCTTTTCTATCATTGTAGTTGAAAAAGAGTGAAGTGGTTGTCTCTTCACGTTTGAATCGTTTTTAAGTAGGCTAGCCTAAGCCGATTTCGGATGAAATAAGCCTTGGATATTTAGGTCGAGTTTATATCAAGAAAAAATAGGCATTTGCAGAATAGAAGAGAGTAGATATTGTTCGCCTGACACTGGTGGTGGCGCCAAAGTGGTCGGAGAAGCTAGGGAATCGCCTCCTAGCATAAATCGACTTGAAACCAAGTCAATACTAGCCATTTCAGAAGAGAAGAAGTTAGAATTTTGTTCGCTGGCTGCGTGTGGCGGCGGCTGGAGTGGCTGGGGTGGGTAGAGAGAGCTCCGCCGGCAGTGGTTTCTTTTTTGTGTGATGGATGAGTGGGTGTGTAAAGGTGGGGGTGGGGAAGTTGAGGGTTGTTTTTAGAGAGAAGGGGGTGAAAAGTCACTCTGGACTGACTAAATAAGTTAATTAAATTAGTAGTTAGCCCTCACACTGACACGTGGTTAAGCATTTAAATGTGCTATTACACTTCTCATTCATAGATCAAGCATTTACTTCACTGGGTAATCTGAGAACTTGATGGAAGTGTAGTTTATAGGAACTGAGATGCTTTCTCCTTTTTTCAGGTTGGCTTGCCTGCTCGAGGGAAAACTTTTACAGCAGCAAAACTCACTAGATATCTTCGTTGGCTAGGTCATGACACCAAACACTTTAATGTTGGGAAGGTGAAAAATGGTTCCGAAGAGAGGGTGTAAAAGAAACATTATCCTGTCTTCTTTTATTTTTTGGCAACTAGGTGCTGATTAAGTCACTTTGTTTGTGACAGTATAGAAGGCTCAAGCTTGGGACTAATCAGGTGAATTTTATTTCTAGTGGCATGCATTTTCTATATAAAAATCTTCACCATCATCATACTTGTTATTGTTGACGTTTGACATTGTTAATCATCTTTAGATTTAATGCTCATTAGATTAGAGGCATACCGTTATGTCCTTGTGTCAAATGATAATTTAATGGATATGTGCTTATTCCTGCTCACAACTTCAAACTAATAATAACTGTTTTCATAAATAACTTCCAAACGCAAAATAAGAAGATCATGATCTTTAGATAAAAGTAGAAATTTTACTGAGAAGATGATGTGAGAAGAAGGGTAAACATCATGTTATGTTGATCTCCCAAGGATTTTTTAATCGAGTATTACAGCCGGATGAACTTAATTGTTTTGCAAAGGGAATGTGTGAACCTTAACAAGATACATACCAGGACAATTTTGGTTCCATCTACACACAACTTGGTGCTACTTTTTATGTTTTTATCATATTTCAGTCTTCCAGGTGATTAAATCTGTTCATTCCTTCCTTATTTTGGTGTTTATTTGCTGATGCTTGTGTATGAAAAATCCTTACGGCAGAACTGTACGGAACAACTTTTGGATCCTAAGGGAAATATGTTGTGGCAATCTCAATGAAAACACCAGATGGCACTTAAACAAAGTAACAGTGAGAATGTAGATACCATGGGAAAGACCAAATTGTGGTCATTCTTGATGTTTAATGCGTTTCTATTTGTACGTAGATCTTATCATAGCTGCTGCATTTCTGGTTTATCTTGCTTTGGATCAAGTGAGATTGGCCTCCTAGTATCAAGATATCGCATGCTTCTTATGTGTTTGCGCTTGTGTACACATACAGAGTGTGTATATGCATTTTTCTTTTCTTTTCTTGATCTTTCCCTCTCACTTCGGTTTTCTGCAAGCAAGTGGGTACCTTATTTCCTTATTGAATAGATAAGGGACCTTTTCTCTGAAATCTCTTTGTCCAGGCAGCTGACTTCTTTAGGGGGGACAACCCAGAGGGCATAGAGGCCCGCAACGAGGTACATTTGAACTCTGGAGATTTTGGTTTTATTTGAGGCAAACCTGATTTTATTTTTCAGAGTAAAGTTCTTAGACTCTGTTAGTTGTTTTTACATTCTCCCGTATTCGTAAATAATCAATATGACTTGATTCTCCTGCACTGACCTAAGAGGCTGACATCTGAAGCTAAGATGGTTAGTTAGATGGGTTAGAACGTTCTTATCTCTTGTTTTGTGATCTTGTTTGGAGTTATGCACTTGTGAGACTTGCTTTTTATCAAATTGATCCTGTTATATTGTGCATTATATGGTTTTTGCCTTCTTCCTTTTATAATGCTCTTACAAACTTTTTGTTGGTATGATTTTCTAACATTGTCGCTCAGCCATAACGCACTGACAAGTATGGCATGAGAACATGTGAAATAGAAGGATGCCTTAATTTTCACTTCTGTGTCTCCACTGTATGGTTAATTTGTAGTCAGTATAGCATTATAGAGGAATCATGTTACCAAGTCTTGTCTGTTCCAAAACTACCTTGGCTTTTGAATTAGTTTTATTGCTGTACAACATTCCATTTTCAGTTTAAATGCCATATCAACATTTCTCTTTGCACATAGTTTTAATTCATGCCCTACTAGTAGGTAGCTGCTTTAGCGATGGAGGATATGATAGCCTGGATGCAAGAGGGTGGGCAGGTAAATGATACAAATTTGATCCCTCCATTTCGTTAATTTACTTCTGTATAATGCTGATCTATCCTAGACATAGGTAGGAATATTTGATGCCACAAACAGCACCAGGCAAAGAAGAAATATGCTTATGCGCATGTCTGAAGGGAACTGCAAGGTACGGCTGCTGTGAGATCATTATCTTTTATATTTAACTTATCTCCTTTCTTTGCTGGAAGACAAGCCTACACTATTTAGGAATGATTCTAATGTATTGTGCTTGTTTAAGCAGATTATCTTTCTGGAGACCCTATGCAATGATCGGGGAATAATTGAACGTAATATACGCCTCAAAATTCAACAGAGCCCTGATTACGCTGAAGAGTAAATCCACTTGAACTTTGGTCGTTTTCAGTTTCCCTCCTAAGCAGTATGTTTAGGCAATTAGCATGTCCTTTTTCAGGCCAGATTATGAAGCTGGATACCGGGACTTCAAGCATCGACTTGAAAATTATGAAAAAGTTGATATCTTGTGTTTTAGTTATTTGTTGAATTTCTTCAACACTTAATTTAGTGAATGGCATGCCTAATGCAAGGTGGATTTTTCTGTAACCCCAGGTTTACGAGCCTGTACACGAAGGATCTTACATTAAAATGATTGATATGGTTAGCGGTCACGGTGGACAAATTCAAGTGAGTAATCTCATGTCTGCTCACTGGATCAGTTATATTTTTCTACAATAGCTAAACAACATTCTGATAATACAACTGTCTTGTATGCACTCAATAGCAATTTCTTTAAGCTTTGACTTTCCAGTCAATAGCAATTTCTTTAAGCTTTGACTTTCCAGTTGGTGTTATGTTTGGTATAGACTACAATAGGAAGTGGGACGAGTTGTTTGGAAAATTTCGAAGTAAAATTTTGTGTGGGTTTTGTAGAAATACATAGAATAATACAAAGTGTACACAAGAAATACACACTTTATTCGTTAGAATACACATGTAGGTTTATGTTCACATACAGCCCTTTATGAGAAGTAAATTAGACTGTAGGTCTACTAAGTGCATTTTTCTTGGATATTCAGGTACTCAGAAGGGGTACAAATGATACTGTTCTATTACAAAGAAAATGGTTGTTGCATTAAATACTACATTTTATGAAGACCATTCATATTATTCCAGGAGTCCTAATATTTCTATCCATGAACAAGAAGGTTTCTGGAGTATAATTGATATTGTAAGGACTTCACCATTAGGAAATGATAAGCCAGACAAAAAAAACTAGAGAAAATAGTATAAGAATGAACCTGAAGAGACTGTAAATCCTGATAATCTAAGAAGGGAGATATTGTATATAACTAAAGTAGATACAAGGAGATAACCATAGATAGAAAATGTACAACGACATATAGGAGCAGGCAATCTTTCTGAGCTAGAGTCCCTCATAAGTAATAAACCTATTGCTCTTAGGAAAGGAGTAAGAGAGTGTGCTAAGCATTCTATGTATAATTTCTTGGCATATGAGAGATTCAACCCACGCTTTAAGGCATTTACCAGCTCCTTAGATACTCAGACTATACCAAAAACAATTCAAGAAGCCCTTAGCATATCTCACTGAAAGGCTGCTGTGAATGAAGAAATGAATGCATTACTTAATAATGAAACTTAGGAATTGGTATCCCTAATTGAAGGCATTAAATCAGTAGGGTGTAAATGGGTGTTTTCTAGTCAAATACAATACATATGGGACAATGAATAGACTTAAAACAAGATTAGTAGTCAAAAGGCTTTACATAGACATATGAGATTGACTACTTAGAAACCTCTGCTCCTGTGGCAAAGTTAAACACTGTAAGAGTGATTTTTTCACTAGAGTTAACGTGTATTGAGATTTCTTCCAATTAGATGTTAATAATGCATTCTTAAATGGAGATTTACTAGAGAAAGTGTTTATGGACATTCCCTATGGGTTTAGTAATGATACACATCAAAATATGATCTGAAGATTGAAAAAAATTCCTTTATAGTCTTAAACAGTCACCTAGAGCTTGGTTTATGAAGTTTACTAAAGCTGTTACAAAATATGATTTTAAACAAACATAGAGTGATCACACTTTATTTACAAGACTCGCTAAAACAGATAAAATTATTATTCTTATTACGTAAGTAGATGATATTATTTTACAGGAAATGATAAACAAGGTATAAAACTTATAAAAGAACAACTATCCATATAATTTGAGATTAAAGATTTAGGAAATCTAAGATATTTTTTAGGCATGGAATTGGAAAGAACAAAAGGTGGCATGAGTATATCACAAAAGAAACATCTACTGGACTTGCTTCAGGAGATATGAATGCTTAGTTGTATACCAGGCATTACAATAGTTGAACTAGGACATAAAATCTAGAGACTTATGGGACAATTCCTATTAATAAGTTATCAAAAACTTATAGAAAAACTTATTTATTTATCTCACACTAGACCAAACACATGCATTGATTGCAGTTAGCTTTGTAATGCATTTTATGTATGATCCTACTAATGAAAACCTCAAAACTGCTTTAAGAATTCTCAGGTATCTAAAAGCAACACCAGAACAAGGCTTATGCTTTACAGAGTATGCAGACAGAGACATTAATGTTTTCATGTATGCAGATTGGGCAGGATCCAAAGCAATCATGAGATCAACCGATGTTACGAGACTTATTTATTGGAAGGTTTGATCACTTAAAGGAGTAAGAAGCAGCCAATGATAGCAAGAAGCAGTTCAGAAGTATAACTCAGAGCATTGGCACTTGGGCTTTATGAATGATTATGGCTAAAGAGAGTATTCGAACAACTGGGTCAGACAGTTGCTTCCCCAATCAAAATTTACTGTGATAATGTCTCTGCAATCAACATGATATAGAATACTATCCAACATGATAAGTCTAAACATGTTGAGATAGATAGACATTTCATCAGGGAGAAGATAGAGCTGATGTTATCAGAATAGATCATGGTTCATCAAACAATCAGATAGCAGACATCTTCATCAAACCAGTTTCGACAAGGATATGCCAGACATTAGCAGTCAAGTTTGACTGCATAAACATATACACCAAAATTGAGGGAAAGTGTAGAAATACATAGAAAGTACACTCTATATAGTAAATACACACTTTACACATTAGAATGCACATGTAAATACACGTATAGACATATACTACAGGTTTACACATAAGCATAGAGTTAGAATAGTATTAGATATCACTATTTTAGTGATAGCAGCCCTAACCGTTGGCTTCAATATAGCCGTTGCCAATGGCTCAGACAGTGCAACAGCACACAGATTCTAGCCATCAAAGGCTAATGTTTGCTTCCTTATATAAGTATTCTCGTTTGTACATTCAAACTAAGTCTCAAATATAATCTTTCTGCCTCCAACTCTTTCTATAGGTTTTGCACTATGAAGGGCAGAGCTTTATCCAATAGTGAAATCATAATAGTTTTAATGAGCTTCAATGATCTTTCTGCAGGTGAACAACATTAGCGGCTATCTTCCTGGGCGTATAGTATTTTTCTTGGTATGTTACAAATTTGCGTTTTGCTTGAACATATATGTCAAATTCGCATTTTGCTTGAACATATATGTCAAATTCGCATTTTGCTTGAACATATATGTCAAATTCGCATTCTAGCCACTAGGATGTGTCATATATTAATTAGTGCAAAGTTCTGCTACCAATGCGCATTTATATCATTCTTCTAGGATTAGGCCTTGCGCTGTGATGATGTTGCAGTGCTATCCAGATTCGGTGGTATATACATTATTTTGGCTTGGTCATATATCTTTGAGGTCATATCAATAGTAAAATTTATTGATGGCTTTTAGACAGATTCTGCAGATAGAGCAGAAGAGTATTTGCCTTTTGGCTCTAAGATATGATACTACGTAGATTTGATGTTCCACTTCATCATTAATGTATTACGATTGTGGGATATTGCAGGTACTAATCTGCCACCTGTTGCAAACATATACTGTTTGACTAGGTTAAATTTCTTTAGGCGGTACTATGAATCGGATATTTGATTGCATTAGTTCATAGAATATATTGCAGTGTACTAATCTGCCTCCTGTTGCTAACGCATACTGTTTGACTTAGCTAAGTTTCTTTAGCCAATACCGTGAATTGAATATATTGGTTGCATCAGTTCATAGAATGTACAGGGAGAAGAGGAGTTTGTTTGCTTTCACACTCTTAGCTAGTTACTCGGAGAAGGTTTTCCACTCTTGGATTTTCTTTTCATAAAGGGAAACGTTCCTGCTACGCTATGTCTCTCCTTCCTCTTTTTTGCCTTCTGTTTTTTTCTGTGCAAGTGATAGACACCTGAAGTTTTTTTGGTTTTCCTGTTTGCTTGTTTCATTAATCTTAGGAAAAATTAAATGCATGTGCTTCATGTAGGTGAATACCCATCTTACTCCTCGTCCAATATTACTCACTAGACACGGAGAGAGTCGATATAATGTCAGAGGCCGGATTGGGGGTGATTCTGTGTTAAGGTTTGTGCCCCTTTATTTTCTTCATTCAAAATATTCTTGTCTACGGATGATTGTATATGAATGCTTTTATTGCAAGTAGACATGTGTCTCAAGCTTGTTCACGTCAATGGTTGTATCATTCTACGTGCTGACACGTCACTTCTGTCCAAACAGTGACACTGGAGAGCTTTATGCTAGGAAAATTTCTAATTTTGTGGAAAAGCGTCTGAAAAATGAAAAGGCTGCCTCTGTAAGTCTCTCATACTCTGGAAGTATGTTGCTTCTAATTTGACCGAAGCAAGTGCTCCCAAATGCTTTTTGGATGTATTCTGTTTACACTACGTAACAGGAACACAAACCAAGTACTTTCAAGAGTGTATTTGATAATCTTATGTATTGGTTTAACGTTGGTATGCTCCAGTCATTTAGTAGTATTTGATTTCACTATCAAAAATGATGATTCATGTTTTGTCTTTTTGGGTAATTTTAGATATGGACAAGCACATTGCAGAGAACAATTTTGACAGCAAATCCGATTTGTGGATTCCCCAAGGTTAATTTTGTTTTACAAAATGTTTTTTTTTCCCTTTCACTTTGGCGTAGTGATACTGGCCTTCTTTTTTGAAGGGCAACAAGTTTTTTTTCCTTTTCACTTTGGCGTAGTGAGTTTCCATTAGGGACACACTCTTCTTTGATTTTGGAATATGATGGAATAAAGCAAAATGTCTCACTGAATGCGCTTCTTATATTGTGAAGTAGCAGTTGATCGACACAACTTGACGCAATTTTCATTATGGGTCATTGGAAAACAACCTCTGTGTGTTTCTAATACATGAGTATGGTTGCGTACATCCGACCCCCATACCCGGCCATAGGCAGGAGACTCTAAGGCAATGGGATAATGATGTTGTTGTTTGGCGTAGTGATACTAGCATTGTCTTTTAAAGTGCAACAAGTTTTCGTCCATTGACCTTCCCTTTTCCTCTCTCTCCTGTTTTTGTTTTTTTTCCCTCCTCCAGATACAATGGCGTGCTCTTGACGAGATAAATGCTGGCGTGTGTGATGGAATGACTTACGAACAAATCAAGAAAAATATGCCCGAGGAATATGAGTATGGTTTCAATATTTATTTTCACGAGGCTTTACATATCTCTTAGGGTTCTTTGCAGTGCAGGGCCATATGCACATTGTTAAAGTATATGCATGGCGAAATCTTTTGCTGGTCGCTAAATAACAAGTCAGGATACTAGTTGCTCAAACTTAACAACAGGTGGCATGTAGGATTAGAATTGCCAAAGACAGTCATCTTCAATCAGTACAAGCATTTGTCTGAATCCACCTTGCCTGCTGTTTTGCATCTACCATTGTCACCTTTCTTTTGGTTTCTATGAACGTATAGAATGCTGATGACTGTTTAGTGATTTCGTATCTTCCCATTGTCACCACTTCTGTGGTTCACATTTGCATGTTGGAATCCAACTTCTTTTGTCTTCATTGGCTCATGGTAATCTAATTCATAGGGCACGCAAAAAGGACAAGTTGAGATACAGATATCCTCGTGGAGAGTCTTACCTGGATGTTATACAGAGGTATGGTCTTGCATTAGATAGAAAAGTGTTATGTAAGATCTCAAAACTTTATCATTGCTTGGTCAATTTACGTCCATTATGCTGTAGGCTTGAACCAGTAATTATTGAGCTTGAACGCCAGAGGGCACCAGTTGTGGTGATATCTCACCAGGTATTGTATGCTCAGACTTTTTGTTATCTCACTTGTATTGTAGTTTTTCCTTCTCTAGCTAACATTTTTCTCGATGCGAATTCTGTTGCAGGCTGTATTGAGAGCTTTATATGCTTATTTTGCTGATAGACCATTGCATGAAGTTCCACATATAGAGGTAACATAAGCAAATTATCTATGTAGTAGGCAATTATTGGTATAACTTTTCTTCTGAGGCTAGATGGTTTTCTGATTTTAGATGCCACTTCACACGATAATAGAGATACAGATGGGAGTTACTGGTGTTCAGGAGAAGAGGTACAAACTCATGGACTGAATTTTCAGGGAAAGATCAATTCTGTGAGTATAAACAATACATATGATACTAACTACATACATTTGGCCGAAATTCTTCTGTTTGGAAGCATTTTAAAGAGGCCATACTTGGCTGATTAGTTGGAAATAATGTAATTTACATAAACTTGGCGCGTTCTGGTATAGTAACTGGACTATAATAATTATTCAATAATTGTTAATTATTAAAAGAAGTTTCTAAATTATGATTATTTTTCACTTAAGTACGTTTGACACTTATCAAATTGCCTAAATTTCGTCAAATAAAGGAGATCATTTATCTCACGTTTCAGAGCATAAACTGCATACACCTAAATTTTCCCGTCCTTGAGTAAGCACTACTTATGAGATAATAGAGTCTCGTTTGGATACTAAGAGAAGATATTATGTGACCTGGGAATTTGTTTATTTATCTCATGTTACAATGTGCTATGCTTCAATCCTTTTAATGATATTTATATATGTGAAGTTAAAAATACAATATGAATTATCGGGTGGTCCAGTAAAGGTTTGATATATATAACAAATAAAAAAAATATATTAATATTTTAAATTTCCACCTCAAAATTCATCTGTATGTAATCCAATGATATAGTAAAGACGTGAGATGCCAGGATATCATATTGGTTTTGTTTTACTTTGAGACCAACTAAATTGGAGACTGATATTTACAATAAATTTTTTATGTTGTTACTCATATGCCTTCTTAATTGATTACTCAGTATTTATCAAACTATTATATTTCGTAAATTGATTTAGCATTCAAAATAAGCTGGAGCGGAAAATCAATATGAAGTGCAAATTTCGATGCAATTTTGAGCAAATGAGGGCAACTGATATGTATAACTCAAGGTTGTAACATTTTAAAGGAAACTGCCCTGCTTTTGTGGCCCTATATAATTATCTTATCTTTGGCGTTGTTGCTATATTCAGTACTATATCTTTCATTAAATTAGAAACAGGCATAATAATTCATTTATTACTCTCTCTCTCTCTCACACACACACACACAGAGTTTTGACTCTTTTCTTTTTTCTTCCAACCCCCCCCCCCCCCCCCCCAAAAAAAAAAAAAAAAAAAGATTTTCTTCTTTTGGCGAAGAGATAAGCTGCATTTGCAGTCACTATAGGGAAGGATAGATGAGTATTATTTAACATATGTTAGTATTAGCTGCGACATAAATACATAATAAACCCAAATCTCCGGAGGCATTAGCCTAAATTTTCTTTACCATTTGACACTAAAGTTCACAATTTCTGCAGTCACACATTTCCACATTTGACATCTAAAATTCACTTGCATATCAAACTAACTTGACTGTACAATATTTAAGTACAAACAAAAAGGGAAACTAAGTCACCACAAAAATGCACCACAAACAACAATGGACACAGGAAATGTGGCGAGATACCTACCTGTAAGCCTACCAAATTTTGGATGGATTACCCAAGTCCCAGTGGCTAACTGGCTATAGACCAGGGGAAGCATGAAGATGAAGCAAAGCAAGCAAGCTCACATGTTTATCCTAATTACTCTGAAGAAATCCATACACAAGTAAGACTACACGGAGACCAACATAACTGTGAGAACCTTTTGCACTGCATGGTTGTGGTAGTGGTGCTTTAGGTGAATGGTGATCCATCCTGTTATAACCGATGCTCTTTCTGAACAGAGCAGCTAAGAAGTAGCTATATCAACTAATAAGAATCTATAGAACTTACAATATAACCATGAGCAAAGCCTTCGGTGCAGGAGCAAGTTCACACGCTACTGACTATAGCAAATCATCCAAGCGCCATGCTTGATCTAGGACAGTGGAGCGATACTTCAATCTTGCATGGCCCTTAATTTAGGACGAATAAGAGGCACATGTGTTTTAACATCCTCCAATAAACCAGAATCTGTAATCAAAGTCATCTAATGCATATACGTGTATTATTGTGCACCAAATTTCAAGCCCAAAGGGCAAGGATAGACATAGAGGCAGATCCAATCACTAGGGCAATAAAAGATACCCTTTTCAAGAATGGGTGAGAGCTCATCAATTTGTTGTGAAAAAAATCTAGCGCTATGAGATCAACAAGACCCATGTAGATTAAAATCCCAGAGGAAAGGGATCCCAACAAGCCCTCTAAAATCAATGCATTTGGACTGCTGTCATCATAACCAGTCACTGAGAACACAATCATTCCCAAAATTATGCCCATTGGGGTAGTCACTGAGAACATGAAGCACATGTATGCTGTTGTTCCTAAGCTGAATCCTGCCTAAAAACGAGAAACTTTATATCAATTCATTAATAACAAGACAACGGTTAAATGTTACCATCAGACGAGATCATAATTTTGCAAAGTAAGCTACTTTTGATGCTTCTCTTTTCTTGAATATCAAAACTTCCTTTTTGGGAGTAAAGATTCAACTAATTAAACGAGACTTCAAATAGAGAGAAGGACAAATTTATTATGACTATTAAACAAAGATGAAAAATTAATACCTGAGCAATACAACCACCAAGCCCCATTCCTTCAAAGATTTGGTGAAACGAAAGGGCAGCGATTAAAGGTCTAATGGTACACTTATTCTGAGACATCCCCATAGTTACCCCTATTATCACCGAATGAAATATTATCCCAATCTCTAACACCTGTGACACCAATCTCTGCTTCAATCTCACTATCTCCTCTAACTGCCCTTCCACGTCAGCGCCTCTCAACTCCACCGAGACTCTCTTCTTCTCCACTTCCTCGCTCGTTCCAACGGGTGTATATTCCCTACTCTTCTGTCCTCCGTGGCCGTGACTCTCTACGTGAGAAGTAGCCGTTAAATCGACAAACAGAGCGGTTAAAACGCCGATTAGAGTGATTAATCCGGAGAAAGGAAAATCCTTCCACGGATGGCGAGAGGAGACGTTGCAATCGGCGAGGGCGTCAAATGCATCAGGCAAAACGTGAACGAGAGAGGTGGATAAGATGACGCCGGCGGCGAAGCATTTGATTATAAGTACGGCCTTGTCGTAAGCTGGCTTTCCTTGAAATAACCGAGCTAGCAGCACCGGCAAAGATATACCGAAGACGCTAGTGAAGAATATGAAGAAAAGAGAGATGAATTTGAGGTCTGAAGCTGCTTTGCCGTCACGACAGAAGGCAGCCCTGGTGGAATCAGTGGAGCATAAGACCATGGTGAATAGGACGTTAAAGGAAGAGGATGCAGGTTTTGAGGGTGAAATAGTTGGGAGTCTGTGTTGTTGTGGAAACTGTTTGACAAGATGTGGTTTTTGAGTCAATTTTTACACGTCAATATCCAGAACGTTATTGAAACAATGCTGGAGTTTGACGTACATATAGACTTCAGGCCCGAGGTGGATCATGTAAATATTATACATTAGCTCGGGAGCTCGTTCTAATTTCAAAAAGTTTCGTAAATGATGTAAATTATTTTCGTAAATGATATTTGATCGATACAACTTTACGTAATTTTTATTATGGGTCATCAGAAAATAACCTTAGTGTGTTCCTAACACATGAGTATGATTAGGTACTTCCGATCCTATCTTCGTCATAAGCGGGAGCCTGGTTGATGGTTTTGGCACTGGTGCATCATACTGAATTAGTGATGACGCAGGTCACCTATTCATGTTGCTAATTAGGATGATTTTGGGTAAAGCATACACTAGTAAACGCCTACATGAGTGCCTTTCGCCTTTCGGTCCCAATTTTATAAGAATCACAAAATGGCCGTTCGATTATTTCACACGATACACTCATGTATAGTATTAAAAAATACATATATAGTTGACAATGGGGTTTTTTCTTATTTGAAAAAAAGGCACTGTAACAGAGGTGTTTTTCTTTTTTAACTTCTGAATTTCTTATGACCATGCAATTGAAAAGAAATTTAAGTGAGTATCAAAATACCTATGTATCCTTCCAAAATTTTAATGTTTCAGTAAGGAGTTCTACGTGGTCAACTTACCTCATTTCAAATAGTCGGGGTTGGACATTCTTTGAGTTGGTAGTTGCTTATCACTATCATAGTCAAAAGAAAAACAGGTGAGAAGGTTGTTTAAGTAAAGTACGTTTGCGGGAAACTAGGCTCCTGTGTTTGTACATAGTTCGGAGGGAGACCGGATCGCTTTGCGACTTGATATACGCAGTCTTATTCTAGACTTTGTGTAAGAGACTGTTTTCGCAGCTCGAACCCGTGACCTCAAAGTCACAAAGAAGCCACCAAAAGGTTGTGTAAGTAAATTCAATAAATGTGGGGGTGGTGTAGCTCATTTGTTACTAGATTGTATCCAAATTTACATATTTGATTTTTGAGGCAGTTACAGTGTGTGTTTAACTGATGTCTGAGCGTAGAATTTTCAACATAATGCGGCATAGATGCTATCCCAGTTTGTAATAGATACTTTGTAGACACCATTTACATGAGCCTCTCACCTAAAAGATCTGATGTGATCCTAATTTGCATTATCACAAAGCTCTATAGAAATAAGATTATGCCGAAACTAAGAATTTGACCTTTTGTATCCAATACATGTGAGGTGGCATCGACGTCGACTTTGTTGGACAGTAATAATCCGTGATTGCGTGTCTCACATTGGTGTCTTAATGCGGCTGTTGGCCATTTGTGTTATTTGGGTATAAAAGGGGAGACAAGATCTCATCACCTACAATTTTCTCACCATATTTCCCTGCTGCTACGTGTCGTGCAGTGAGGAGTGAGGTGAGGAAATTGTGGTGAAGTGATCCAAACCCACAAAAAGGGTGAGATTCTAACATTGAAGGTTTTCATCCTTTCCATCTCATCAAAGAGCGTGAAGAATGTAAATAATACTGCCATGATTCAAATCCGTATTCTTCAGATTTAATGTGTTATTTTATAACCAACTGAACTACGTTTTACTATCTGTTTTGTGCTTCCGGGTACGGGTCATACTTTTCTTTTCCTTTCCCCATTTTTCCTGTTTGAGAGTAATGACTAATGAGTCATTGTAAAGGTGATTTTGTAGTTGTTTTGTCGCTTTTCCCACCAGATTACGACTTACCTTGTGCTTCCAAATTGCTTTCGTTTTCAAGATATACACTAAAACATGGTGGAACCCCTTTTGTTCTCGATAAGTTACGTTTGATCTTTTAAAATTAAAAGATAATTTCATAATAATTATCGCTTCAAAAATAACAATAAAAAGTTTCATGTCTACCTGTGATAATATTTTAAAACATAAATTAAATATCTACTGAATTTATATAATCTGTGCAGGAGGTAAGGACGGAGCAATTTATGTCGTGAACAGTTGCTCTACTTCTTTTCGCTGGAGTAACTTTGCTGGAGCATTGGAGTATTTTTGGAAAACAATGTCATTCTCTAGTCCCTACCGCTTAAGTCCCAATAAACATTATGAAAGAGGTAAATCAGGAGCCAAACGATCTCCTGTGAGGACTTACGCAGTGACCTACATAAGACGTCCCCTCGTAAACCAGGTCGATGACACCTATCCTGTGCGTGTCCCTGGAATCGAATTATTGACCTCTTATAACAAATTTCAACCCGAGTACTAACTGAGCTATGAAACGCATTGGAGGATTTTTATACACAGGATAAAAAGAATGATACGGTTACGGTTACAAAAGTAGAAACGTTAACGACAAAAGTTCCTATTACACCTTTGTTGTTGGGAAAGGATCACCTGACTCCCCTTTAAGGGGTATTAAATGACCACACGACACGTGGCACACAGAGGGGTGTGAGGCTGGGTGCGGGTGACCCCCATCCAGCCTCACCACCCCCTGTGTGTCACGTGACAGGCGGTCCCAAGGGAGGTGAGGGGGGAAGGGGTTCATGCGATCTCAATCGATTGTTGTTACCATTACAATTAACGCATGAGATAGAAAACATGCTTTAACATAGATGGTATCATACACAAATCATGATGAAAACATTGTTTTAAGTGATGTTCTTTATAACTATGTGTGAAGTCAATTAAGCAAATATTTATGAGACAAGTAGTTTTTCAAAAGCAAAAAGGTGAAATTAATGATATAAACTTTTACATTTATGGTTGTGTCCATGTGCTCTCGTCTAGAATCTCTAGATTAATTAGCAAGGCTAATGTGATTTTTCTTTTTATAAAACAATTCTTACTTCTATGACTCAAAGAAAGAAGTACGACCGCTTTTACTACAGAGCAATTCTTACTTGACTCAAACAAACAAACTATAAGCAACTTTGGGAATTGACATTTCTTATTGTGTGTTCTTTTTTAATTTTTTTTTTAAAATACATAAGTGAAATCTCAGTAGCGTCTTGTATGAACAAAAGGGAGAAAAGAGACAAACTCTATTGGAAAAAGAAAAAGAAAAAGGAAACAAAGTGAATAGATGACTAAGATGACACTAAGTAGTGCGAATGTTTATTGCTAAAGTAAGGGATTAAAGTGTTTTTGTGGTCTATATGTTGTGGCCGTTAGTTGCCTGAAGACTTTTTTTATTTAATTAAGTAATCAAATAATAGCTAACCCCAATAATTTTAATCTTTAGGTAAAGACTTATACAGATACTAAATTACGTTAACAAAATCTTTAGTTTTAATGGTTGAGTAGCATTTCTCTTATGCAAGGTTCGAGTTGATTCCTGTCCCTAATTTTCTTTTCCAAAAAAAGAAATACATTATGTACTGCTTGCATCTGAACATTTGATTTCTTATAACTTCACCTAACAACGTCAAGCATGAAATATTTTCTCCTCTCTCTCGTTTTTGTTTGCAAACCATTGTTCAAGCGGTTACTGGAGCCAGAGGTTTCAATGAAAATAAACTCTTTATTCTTTAAGATGGAGATATTGTTTGTCTGTCTCTCACTTTTCTCAGACTCTAGCGATAGCTTTTGATGTCGTTAGAATATACTGGATATGATTGTTGTTGTTCAAGTTGTTACTGGCTTATTTACTATATATGTAGTTAAGAACATCACATTTGTGACATCTGGATGGTCAAATACCATTCGTTTTTAGTGACAATAACTTTCCATGTCTTGCATTTTCGTAGGTATCCAAACCACTTTAAATTAATACGTTAATGAAGAGAATGTTTGAACTAAATATATTCCACCTGCATTCTCCTTAGACATGCGTGCGTATAAATTTCTTCACCCATACCTGTTTTTTGTGGCTACAATTTCTAACGTTGGGATCATATCACCACAAAATAACCCGAAAATTAGGAAAAAGATAACCCATAGAGAAAATAAAGTATTTTAGAAGCATCCACCAGTATAGCTTCCACAAAAACAACAATCCACAAAAGTTAAATCAAACGATCCGGCCTTCCTCAGACCCTTCCTCGGATCCTACGTAAATACGGGAGTTTAGTACATAGAAAACGTCTTTTTTTTGTGTTTTTTTTTTTAGGTTTTTCCCATCTTAGACCTCACCAATTAATATCCTGTTTAGCAGACAATTTCACCATCTTATTGCAACAGTGCAGCTCTCAGCTCTAGACTAGTTGTCACTCTTTAATTTCTAATTCCAACCAACTAGAAAAATCTTTTGAAAAAAGGTCAGATCCGGTTCATACCCACTGCATGAGTGTTCGGGAAGGAAGACTTACGCTGCCTTACCCACTTGTGTGAAGACAATTTCGAAACATCGACCAAGTACATTAAGGCAAGCAAGCTTACCTAGCACAGAACAATTATTGATTTATGCAACCGTTTTATTACACATCGTGCATCACCTTTCCACACACCTCCCTTTTGGCTTTCCTTTTTCTTAAAAAAAAAAAAACCTTTGCCAAGGCTTCTAATGTTTGTCCAGCTCTTATAGGGTGTGGCGCTTTGAGATAAATTGCTCTCCATTTACTTTTGGCCTTCCCTTTTTCATTTTTTAATGCGGTACAAGAAGTGCATCATGATGGAATTCCACATACTAGAAAACAAAGCACTATGCAATAGAAGCCATTTACTAGAGAACCACTATTGCTTTTTTATGGCACAAGCAGCTAGAAAGTTAGGACAACTAACCACGTCCGACTCTGCTAGGATTGGTGTTTTGGGATAAGTTGCTCTCGAAATTTATCCCGAATGGGTACACAAGTGTATCATGATCAAAGGGCGTTCTCGGTGCACTAGCATTCCGTGTTTGTGCAGGGTCTGGAAAGTGTATCATGATTGATTATCATATTTAGAAATACAAACCAGTATGCAGTAGAAACCAATTGCGTACAACTATTACTTATCAGAACAGAAAACGCATACTAAGTCAGAGGAACTCAAAAGCTGGTTTGGATTTTTGGACGACCAACTGTCAAAGAAAGCGCTACGCCTGAAAGGCATCTCAAAGAAAGATGAAAAGAATATGTTCTGTATCGTGTCTAAGCACTGCTTTATATAATTCGTTTGGCCTATTTTAGGTAGGAAAGAAGCCAGAAAGGCCATGTTTACCCATGAAGAAAAGAATTCGATAAGGTTGTGCAAGGCACTTGCTTTTCCTGAACTTATGGAAAGGACAAGCAAGCAGGAGGATCCTGATCTTAAGCTTACCTAATAATACAGTTGTAAAACACAAAATTTGAGCCCAGCTTATAAGGTCATCTTGTTAAAAAATGGATACAAGAACAAAGAGTAGAAGTAGTAATTATTGATGGCTTGAAGCGTGTATAAACACTATCCGTAAGGAATATTTGCCCCCACGAGTTGTTGCAAGGTTGTAGGCAAGTTTCCTTCTACGATACAACGACCAACAAGTTTCAAACCTTAGTAATAAAGAAAGAAACCAAATGAACTTTCAAAATGAGAATGTATAATGTAGGAAGAAGAACTTTGATTTGCTAGAACTAACTTGTGATCAAGATGTCTTGAAATATGTTGTAATAGCCTTTTTACAGGCTCTTGAACTTTATTTCAGACGATTCTAGCCGTTGCATAGTGATTGGATACGTCTATTGATACATAAGTTGCAACTTTAGATAAAAAGTCACTTTCGTTGAGCACATCGATATGTGATCAATCGATGTGACATCGATCGATTGATGTCATTGATCGATGTCTTACAGAGAGCTTCAACTTTTCATTTGAGTCACATCGATCGATCGATGTCTCAAAGTGTGCTCCAAGTTTTCAACCAAGCTACTTCGATCAATCTATGTATCGATCGAAGTCGCATCAATCGATCTATGTTGGACAGTGTACTTCAACTTTGCACTTAGGATACATCGATCGGTCGAAATCATCGATATATGTGACATCGATCGAGCGATATGATCGATCTATCTCCAACAGAATACTCAACTTTATTTTTAAGCCACATTGATCTATCCAACTGAGACGTGAATCGATCAATGTCATGAGCCAAGCTATTCTTACTCATTTAAACACCAATTCATCTTTATTCTACTTTCCATGACTTTTACAAACTATTATAACACATCTTGCAACACCGCACAAAGTATTCTAATCATACCATGCTGTACCATACCCTCTCTACTTTGACGTCTTCTCCATCTTCTGTTTTCAACACTCAAAAGTTGAGCAAAGAGCATAACCAGATAATAACAACCGGCGCAATTTGATTTGCACAATGCATCATTTAATCCATTACAGGACTACCAAAATAGAATCCATTAAACATTAAACACTCCATGAAATGACACGAGAAATTACCTCTGTATCAGAAGAGAGGTTGTCCTGATTTGGTCATCGGAAAACAGGTGATGGTTGAGTTTGCTATTCAAATTAATTGACTTTTCTTCGACAAAACCGCATCTTTTTCCGGTTTAACAATGTACACCGCTCAATAGAAGTTGATAAATATAGAATCAATCAACCAAGGAACTGAATTGAGAAATTGGTCAATCATCACAGGTGCAAGGGGAGATGAAACAAATGCAACCAAAGGAAGCTGTCAAAAGCAGCGATTTCATTCGCGTACCGAAAAGAAACGTTGATTAAAGACCAGTTGATTTTCATTCTGTTTGCAAAGATCAAAAGTATCATTATTAACCGAAGTTGGAATGATCCAGAAAATGAAAGAATCATGATCGACGAAGATGCCAAAGTTCTGATTGACGTCAAGCAACTTTTTCGGCTTTTCCGGGGTTTGGACCTTTGGGGCTTATTGGATGCGATCGAGTACAAAACCCAGTATCTGATCTACTAGCATTGATCGGAAGAAATCAGCCCAGCCCAATTTATGAGATGATATAGAGTACTACAATTTCGTTTTAGTCAAAGGATCAAGAAGATAAAATCTTTCACGTCAATGTCATACTAGATGAAATCATGCTATGTATAGTTAAGTAATGTTAAACTAATGATCAACAAACTCTTACTTCATTTTGAAATATGATGAAATAAAGCAAAATGACTCACTAAATTAACTGCGCTTCTTATATTATGAATTAACAGTTGATCGATACAGCTTGACACAATTTTCATTATGGATCATCGGCAAACAACCTCTGTTTAACACAGTTTGACGCAATTTCTAAGCAGATTTTGTCAAATTGCCAAACTAATTGATTTTACAGGTCTACCCGTTTCAAGTGGAGCTAGTGACATTTTATTTCAAAACATGAAACTTCCCACCAGAACAGAGGTAAGGGGAAAGGTCAAGTTGTCATCTGACTTCTGTGCTTATCGGGAGAGATTCAACCAATGCTTTATCTTGGTTCTAAATCTATAAAACAAAATTTGCTTATCTACGTGGGCAAGGCGGGTATGGCAGCTCCTTGTTGGCCGCAAGCATTGGGGATCCTGTTTTGGTGTATCGTCTCCTGTGGAATGGATTGACATAAATCTTTTTCGACAATTACATGAAGTGGAATTTAAACTGGACTGAAAATATGTGTTTCGTGAGGCACCTTATGGGATATGGTATCGGATAAATAAACTCCTCTATGATGACAATTGGCCGGATATATCACCAGCACAATTTGTTAAAATGTTGGCACATCGAGTACAAATACAGTCTATTGTTTTCTCACCCACGTTGAATAGTAGTTGTAGTCGTGATGTATAGCTTCGGTGTGGCATAGCATGTTCCTACCATTGGTGTACATACAGTTTTTTGTTGAAGTAATATATGTGATCGTTTTCCTGGAAAAAAATTGCTTATCTACAACATATTCTTTGTCTTGCACCAAAAGCCTCAGTCCACCCTCAAAACCTTAAAAATAAAACGAAAAGTTAATTATTCAAATACACACAATAAATAGCCATAATTTACTTACCAGATATATGTTTTTATTCCTTGGGATGGAGGTATTGTTTGTTTGTCTCTCACTATCTCAGACCTTAACGATAGCTTTTGCCGTCGTTGGGATATACTGTGTATGATTGTTGTTGTTGTAGTATATACGTGTCAAGATTGTATACTATATAATTTTAGAAGAATTAGCGTAATATATCTTCTAGTGCTAAGTTATCTTGGGCCTAAAAATATCAAAGCTGATCTCCTTCATTGATAAGAAGCATAAGGGAACGCTTGGTTTAAACACTGAAATCAAAATTAGAATCGAAATGATAAACACCGAAATTATTATGGGTTTAACAAATTAATTTATAGTCGTTTGTTACAAACGGTGAAACAGATATTATCAGTCATTAGTTGATTATAAAGATAGAATCAAAATAATATCTAAATGTGAAAAAGGATATAGATGGTTCTCATATGTTCTCTTATATATATGTAGAATTATTATGATATATATTAAGCAAGCATTTTCAATAAGAATCAATTAAAATAATTCCCATTCATTTCTTCCATATCCTCCAACCAAATGACTTATAAGTTTCCAAAAACAAGTGTCAGTTGGATGATATTGTAACGTAAAACCCAGAACCATATTTTCATCGAATGAAATAAAATAAAAAAAAATCAAGATCTTTTGAAACCCCACATGAACTGTATTTTTCACTTCTGAAGGAAATATTACTTACTATGGTCTATTGCTTTGATGAAATTGTTGTTACCTTTTTTACGCAACTGATGTTTTGAGCAAAAACGAAGGAAAAAAATGCCAATGACAGTGATATGTACATAAATTTAGTTGTTGAATTTTGGGTGGCAAGCAGTTGTCGAGAATCCATGGTATTGGTCCTAGGATTATTTCATATGCTCAGTTTAACTCGTCTATTTAGTAGCAGTCACGTATCAACTAATTTAAATAAGTGACTATTAAAGTATTGAGTAACTAATTCTAAACTAATATAAAATTATTCAAAATATTTATACATGAACATACTCATAATTTGGTCATCCACAATTATTCAAAATATTTATACATGAACATACTCATAATTTGGTCATGCACAAGAGTACAGTAGATAAAATGGGCACTGCTTTTATTTATGTAGAATATAATATTTGGACAACATTAAAATAGTTCCGTAAGTCACGATTGAGGACCACATAGGAGAGAAAACTGATATTCGTGTACTCAGCCCCCCCCCCCCCCCCCCGAAAGACTCAGTTTTGATATTTAAGATTAAGTTTTTGTGATTTGTGCTTCTATGAAGTTAACATCAACTAATATATAAGAATAACCATACCCAATATATCCCAACGATATCAAAACTTAACGCTATAGTCTGAAAAGGGGGATAAGTAGGCAAACAATACTTACATTCCAAGAGATGGATAGTTTGATTCCAGTCACACCCCTGGCTCTACATATACATACATAAATGACACAATAATAAATATATGATGTGCTAGTGTATTAATGAAGTAATTTAGTAACATCAACCAATATACTTAGATCTATTTAGTCGGGATACTCTTTTAATCAAAATAAAAAGGCTACTGTTATATAAAGACAAAATTAACCCTTTAATCAATGACCGATGTTGAATATATTATTGGTGATTGATTGATAGTTACTGTTGGAAAGATGAATCCTGTGGATTCAGCTTTTCCTATTCTTCGAAAATAAATGTGTTACCATTTCAAATTCTACATCCTTACTCTTGATATTAATTATTGTCCTTTTTTCTAGAACCTTTTTGACGTATTTATGTATTCTAAATTCACGTGCTTAGTTTACTTAACATTGGCCCAAAAGGGATATTTATATATATATATACATATATATATATATAGTAAATTTACTATATATATATATGAAATAAAATATCCAAATACCAAATACCACCAACAATTCATCTAATGCACACGACCTTCTTACATAAATTCGTACGGTAAATCCTCTCCAACCGAACGCGACCTTCTTACCATATGTAGGTGTGAATTAAAACGACTAAAGTTTAACGTGGTGTGCCTATTGATCGTCAGATATTACAACAGAACCCAAATTTATAAAAGAAAAATAACTCTCTAGTACAGATATAGCTTACTGTTTAGTAACAGAGAAGTACGTAATCTATACGCAATGTGGAGTTCAAATATTACTAATACTTTGAATTTAAATCTTTAAAGGTTATTTACAAACAAAATTTTCGAAACTATTTACTAAGACATATTTTTAGATTTATATCATTTATAAAAGTATACGATAAAACATTGGATTCATGATGAAAGATTCAATTTTTTTATATAGAAAAATGCCTCAAGAGGGTGATATGTCTTGAGGTGAGACGAGATCCTCTCACTCTAAATTCTTTCACTTCACTCCTCATCGCACGACATGTGACAACAATAGATGATGAGGTGAAGGGATCCAAACCAGTCTCGAGTTACGGAACTAGGAATTCCAAGGAACTTTTTCATGTGTAAAATTTGCAGAGATTGGCAACAAATTAACGAGGACAACATCATCTTCCAGATCTGCTACAGGACAATGATTCCATTTCGAGACCTCCACATCTTCAAACTTGAAAACGACACTGCACGGATATCCATCTGTCTTCTATGGCTTCCCCTTCTATACATTGTTTTATTCAATTTTGTCCAATTTATTTTTGAGCATGCTTGAATACACCCAAACATATAATACATCAACCATCTATAAGGAATAAATAAATATATATTTATAGAAAACAGAATTACATGACTAAATGTAATGGAGTATATCTTTTGCTTCATATCATCTTTTAATATGATTAATCTTGCTCTTTAAAATATTGTAAAATGAAAAGGATAATTAATGAATTTATTATTCTTTTGTGGAATTTTTCTAGCCCTTTCATCTACCTTATATAATATAAGTTACCTAAAGGTTCTCAAATATTTTATACTTGTATAAGCTTCCAACCATTAAAGGTTTTCTCCATCTTGCGTTGATCGACCAAGATTAGGAAAGATTGTATTAGTTGCATTGATTAGGTCAGATTCATTGAGAACACTCAAAGAAAAAAAAATTGAATTCGTGAAGAGGACAAACCTTGAAGTAACTGGTAACATGTTAAGATTTTCTCAAGTTTACTTTGTGATCTTGAGGTCACAGGTTCAAGCCACGGATACAGTCTCTCGTACAAACCGTATGTCTACGCAAGCGCAGGATCCTAGTGCACCTAGAACACGTTTTATGTCAAGTGAAGACTTTAGAGTTGCACATGTATAAGTATGTGTGTCTATGTAAATATATATGGACTCTTGACCTTTATATGGATTTCACACATTTTTGTATATATTATTCCTTATTCTGTACCATAGACAAGAATGAGAAAATAAAAAAAGGCAGAAGTTTTAGAAGAGTGAAACAACATAATGGCATAGTATCGTGGATGAATTTCTTCATATAGGAAAAGGGGAGAAGAAGAAAAATTTTAACAGAAAGGAGAGTTGAACAATATCAAACATACTACAACAACATACATTACCCTATTACCTTAGAGGCTTCCGTCTATAGGTCGGTATGAGAGTCGGATGTATACAACCATACCCATATATTAGAAACAGTTGTTTCTCGATAACCATTATGAAAATTGCGAGTGTATCTATCAATTGATATTTCACAATATAAGAAGTGCAACCAATTTAGTGAGTAATTTTTAAGTCAAAAAAGAGTGTGTCATTGACTCAAGTGAACATTATAAATATAAAAAAGTTAAATTCATCAAAGGGAAAAGAAAAGAAAACTGTAGAGTGTCTGAAAATCCTCTTGTGCAAGTACCAACAAGATCTCACTAGAATTACAGGAATTCATATAGTCAGATCAAGAGTACTCGCCAACCTTGGATTCTTGTTTATATTACTATCTCCATTCCTAAATCTTGATTGCATGTTTAAGTCTATGCAACATTTCTCTTTCTTTGAAGCAGAAAGTAGTGAAAGTGACAAATTACTATCCACTTCTTCCTTATCCCAGAATGGTACAGTCAATGAGAGATTCAGATCAACCCCATTGTCTGAAGCTTTTCTCTTTCCAACTTTTGGGATCATGGAAATCTTGAGTCTGCTCTCATTCTTTACTTCATCTTCTTCAGATTTTTGTGGTGTGTTGGGAAAAGTCTGCACAATGGATGGCCAAATGTTCTTGAGGCTCACTTCACATGCATCAGACAACCTGAATTCTACGCGAAAGTCGTGATTTTTCTTGATATCTTCTGTGGTGAAGGATGATTGTTTGTTTGCAAAGAGGGAAGCTTCAATTGCATTGTCACAAATCCCACTTGTATAGACATTTCCCCTGGCCAATTCTTCAAGATAATACCTATTTGGTGTAGTTCTGAAGTTCACATCATCAAATCTGGGTGGCGTTCTCATCCAACCAGCATTCCTGCTCCAATTTTTATCGTTGTATCTGAATTTATTGCAGGGATCAAGACATTAGATAACATGCACGAAACTATGATAACTTTTTTTAATCAACTAGGTTCGACTCAAGTATGTGGAAATAGTACAAAAACATAGGACTCTTTCTTTAAAATATAAGGGACTTTTTTCCTTTTGGTATGTCACAAACATTTTTATCTGCTTACAAGAGCTAGCATTCGTGCAGTTTTGAAAGTGTTAAGCTAGCTACTTGATCAACCAAGAAAGCTCAATTTGGTTTAATCTTAAATAGTGAACATGCACGTGCAGGAGGATCATTAAATGAGGAAAAATTTTGAGTAAATCTTGATAAAAGTGTTTGTCAAACCAGTGAGACCTTCTCCCAAGGGAATCCTTCGAGCAAAGGGGAAATCCTTCGCTCTGACTCTATTGTTTCAGTCTAAAGTAACATTGTGGAGGATTCAAATGAGAAATCTAGTGGCTTCTTAGGTTAGATGAGGACATACGCAGTGACCCACACAAGATGTCACTACAAACTAACAGGAGTGGAGCAAGGTGCCCCTACAAACTACCAAAACTAAAGCATATGCACTGTGCATGTCTCTGGATTCGAACTATTGACTTTCTTGGAGCAAATCTTAACCCGAGTACTAATTGGACTATACCCCGGGATTTTACAAGGGAATCATGTTCTACGTGAGAACAAAGGGCAACTTGGGGCCGGGAGTGGGGGGTGGGGTGGGGGTGGGGGTGGGAGCTGTGTTGAAAATTGCCGCAAAGCTGTAAATACCTGAAGCTGGATCTATTCCCCACACCATGTGTAGGAAATTGCCAGAAGTTTGAGCAACTAAAGTCCCTGCTTCCCAATGGAAAGCTCCTCTCACTTATAACTGTTAAGCCCATCAAAAAACAAAGGGATAAATACAAAGGTTATCGAATATATATATGAAACCCTAATGTCAAAAGGGCACAAATAGTTGTACCTTGGCCTTGGTCATCAATCTTCTTGCTCCTATACATCTGTTACACAAATTAAAATTACCCAAAAAATATTTTGAGTTAAATCTTACGGTCAAATATTATGACTATTAGTAAACAAGCTCATTAAGCAAAAGTAAGCCAGTATTTTCTTTTTAATTGATTGAGTAAAATAATTTCACCTGCAAGTGGCTTTTGACATGAGCAATGCTAAGGCCCTTCACGTTCATCACCTGCAAAACTAGCTTTGGTGTTGCTCCTACACCAATTCAAATTTACAGGTCAGATTAATTTCCTATATGTAATTATATGTCACATATACATACATATCCCTATGGGATCTTTCAAACCAAAATTTACAACATATCATCTGTTTCAGTATTTAAAAGTTCAACCATAAATGTTAATAATTTTGACCCGGATCAACCATCTATACAATGAAAGAAAATTGTACATACACACACACACACACATCTATATATATATATATATATACACATATATATATGTATGTATGTATATATATATATATGTATGTATGTATCATGAATGCATATGCCCCAAGAACATGGTAAGAGATATAAGTGAAGAAACTCAAGTGGAAAACTTACTTTCTTGGCCACCTAGTCTCTCAACAGCTTGAACAAAGCAAAGATGAAGATCTGGAGTCCACCTTAACCTTGGAACCTTAGATCTGATATACTTCCTAACCCCAACACTTGACTCCATCTTCTTCTCTTCATCCTCTACGCTACTATTGCTTGAGCTTCCACTACTTTTCCTTCCAACTTCTCCTTTTTTCGCATCGAACCGACACTCTTTCATCTCAAGATCAAAAATTCCATCTTCCTCCATGTTTTTTAAGTAACAAGGGATGAACCTAGCTGATTTGGTGATGTTCAAGAATTAGACCAAGTCTTGAAGTAGAGGAGCACATTTTCATGAGTCAATGTTCTGATGGGAATTGAGGATACATATGTATCTATATTTATGATTGATTGATTGATGGATTTATGATGTCGGGGGTAATCTTTTTTGTCAATGAATGGAAGATGGAGAACTGTAAACATGGCAGTCTAAATAAAAACAGACCTAACGCTCTCACAAAGTCCAGGGTTGGGATCTCCTCACCGCGCGGTGAGTCACCGCGCGGTCCACAGCGCGACACGTGGCAGCAGGTGGGGGCGGTGAGGCTGGATGAGGGTAACCCTCATCTAGGCTCACCACCCTCCCCAGTTGCCACGTGTCACGCGGTGACGCGTGCGGTGAGGGAGTGGAGGTGAGGAGATTTGAACCCCAAAGTCCAACATGGAAGTAGACCTGTGTAATAAGGGTGTCCCACTGCTTATGTTGATGTCTGTACATAGATGTTTATGCATGTTGGCGTAAAACATTCCTTACATGTACTAGCATCATGATGACTACACAAACATTAGGCAACAACCATGAATAATTTTATGATGATTTTCTTCAGTACCGTACCATAGAATAAATAAGGGGGGTTTTCTAAGTAGTTGCCTCTTCAACTTCAAGCTGCGTATTAATTTAAATTTCTGTTTTATACGAATAGTCAAACATCTATAAAAGAAATAACATGTTATATAGGCGCGCGCACGGGTATTGGCCAATAGGAAAGTAGCCAATGTTATATTAATAACTAGTTAGATGATCCGTTATGTGGGTGTTCGAATACTGTCGTTAGCTCGGATTTGAATCCTTTATGAATTTGTTAAGTAAGACAAGCTATAGAAACTTTATACTAAGACAATATTCTTTCATTTACGTCTTTTACAAAGTTTTACGAACCGATAGTGAAGGCTATTAGAGTTAGAGTTTTATCTTTATTTTCATGACATGTTGAATAGCAGCTAATGTTTTGAGAGTATGATCTTGCGCCTCTTAGAATCATATGAGAATATCAGTAAAAAAAAAAAAAAAACATATGGCAGTTTCAAATTGTTGAATTTTAAACAAAAAGGGTATTAATAAATGAGTGTGTCGTTTGATGAAATGATTTAGTTATATAATTATTGCCAGGATTTCTGCGGCTGAATAGTACTGGCTCTTGCGGCAAGTGGAAATATTTTAAGCAAGGGCTTAGGCATATTTGTATGCACGAAATTAATGGTAGATTATGTCTTTACTTTCAAGCAATCTACAGATACAAAAAATGGAAATAACAAGTTACCTAGGATAGCTGGTGCTTCCTCAAGAAAAGCATCTCCTATTAGCAGTCGATGGATGATTTTCTGTATTTTATGGAAAAAAATATATAAAAACATAGCAAAGCATTAACACTCAACATGGTATTATTCAAAAAGAAAAAAAATGAATACGACAGACCAAACATTCATTAACATGTAAGTGCATTTCATTACTTATATCGACATTTTTTATATGTGTCTTATATATAGTAATCAATAAAGAATACTTGTAATAAATCACAATGGTTCCATCTTACTCAAGCTTAGGTAAAATTGAGATGCTTTCTCTTTGTTGATTTAGTTTTCCATTTCCAAGTAAAGGACACATTCTTCATTGACATTACAATATGGAATAAAACAAAATAACTTACTAAATTGGATGCACTTATTATATTGTGAAATAGCAGTTGATCGACACAGCTTGACGCAATCTTCATTATGAGTCATCAGAAAACAACCTCTGTGTGTTTCTAATGCATGGGTATGGTGACGTACATCCAACCCCTCCATATCCTGTCATAGTCAGAAGCATGTAAAGCAATGTGGTAACGTTGTTGTCGTAGTCTCTTTTTGTCGATTTTCATGTTCTCAACTTTGTCCTGTTTCCTATCTTTTTTAAAAATGCGAGAAAGTGAAGCTTTGGATTGTTAGCTATGGCAAAGGCTACTGAACAAGAGAACAACACGACTAGTAACATTAGATTTAATAATTAATGGGAATACGAAACCCATATGATAAGGATTTGACTAATTCCCCATATGGATTTGACCTATTCTATGCAAGAAATGTGGTGATTATAGTGGATGTCGGCGTTAACGGATTCGTTATTATTTTCTGTCAATCGGCGGCAACAATAAAGACACTACAACGACTGTACAAAAGATTCCTTTCTATACCTCTTGAGATAATTAAATTCATTATGTGTCATCTCTAATTATTTATTCATATACTCATCTTCCGACCATACCAAATTTTTAGTTACCAAAATTGTGAGTTTTTACGTTATATGGTCAAGATTAGTTGATCACCCACATCCTCTAACTAAACTTTCGTTTTCTTTCCTAGTCACCTTTGATAATTTAGCATTTAAAGTAGTAAGGTTTATAAATGATTGACTGTTTTTTCAAAAAAGAAAGCGCAGATATAAGTTCCTTTTTAGAATGATATACGCATGTATTCTTAACATCTCTTTGTTAAAAAAATAAAAATAAAAAATCTTAACTGTTGGAACTGTCTTTTGTGCCCTTTTCTCCAGCCGTCTCCCAAGATATTTCTAAGCTAGAATGCAAAATTGTTTGAAAATTTCAAACTTGGAATTTTTAAAATATGTTTGGAAAAGTTCAACCTTGGAATTAATGAAGAAATCCTTTCCCTTTTCATGTGCCTTTGATAAACATTTTATTTCTTTCTTCAAAAAACAATGACTTTTCGTCTACTGTTTCGCACTGATTTCGTGGACTTGGCATCTCATGGAAATGGTCATCACTCAAAGTCCATTGTTTTTCTTCCATTTAATTACTATTTAACACATTATTTTAGTCAATGAAGCTTTTTCTCCTCAATGATTAGATTGAAACTTCAAAATGAGAAATTTTGGATTCAATTTACTATGAGGCACTTTCGTCACATGAATTATTAAAAAAATTTATTTTACAAGTCTTACTCTCTCAGTGTTATACAAAGACAATATTTGGATGAAATTTTTCATGCGTTCAAGAAATCTTATAACATCCAATTAAATGCATATTCTGTGTCTTTAAAAGAAAAAGAAAAACTTCGGCCCTTCTCTCGTTGATAAATAAACGCAGAAGTCTAGTATACTAGGAATATTTTTTAGCCATCTGATTTTGTTGTTCGTCTTTTGTCAAAGAGTTTTACAAAACTTATGTTATTCAGAAAATACACAAGAAGTCTAAATTCAAACTAAGGATATGAATCTTCACACTTCAGTTTTGTCAAAAACAAATGTACTTTAAGCTATGGATTCACCATACTCATGTTCTATAATTAGTTAATTCATTTTTTATTATTAATTTTGTTTGTCATTTATATGTTTAATCGTATTACTTGTTTAGTCAAAGTAAAACAGCTGTGTCGCAGTCTTGCGTAGTCTATGGGAACTCTCGACTCAACATGGAAACCTCTAGTCAAAGTAGGCAAAGCACAGCTGCCTTCGGGAGTTATTAAAACAATTTTAATTTGACCACAAATTTTTAATGGAAGAAAAAGAAAAAAGATTAGGATATTATAATCTATATGTTTTTATTTACGGAATACAAAAATACTCAGAATGTCTGTCTGAAAGACCGCCTAGTAATCACAAAACTTAAAATAGCAGGAGTTGTTTTATTATAGTTGTGTCACGTTATTGGAATTTGGGATGGAAATGCCAATTAATATAGTTTATGGGTTTGACTGGAAAAGGATCATTTTAGGATTATTGTAACAATTTCAGAATTATTGTAAACTGACGACCACGAGAATCATACTCAGTATATCAGAACGACATCAATAGGGTCTGAGGAAAGTGAGAAGCCGACAAATGATACTTCCATTATAATAGATAAAGAGTTTGATTCCAATGAGACCCAACTCTATACATACCTGCACAGATGACATAATAATAGAAATATAGTGTGCTAATGCACTAGTAAAGGAATTTAGTGAACACAAATAAAAAGCTATTAAAATACATTGTAACGACTGACATTAGCAACAAATCGATAGATTTTGACAAGATTTATTAAAAACTTACATGTGTAATTGTTGGTTGATAATCAACTAGACAGAAAGATATATATATACAAAAAAATCAAATAGCATTCAGTTACGAGTTCGAATTAGTCTAGTAGTAAATGTAATTGTATTTCTTGATAAAGATATGAGTTCAGTTTCAATAATTATCTCACTCTGTCATAGTATGTAAAAATTAAAAAGGAAAAGCAATAAAATTGTTAATGTACGACAATAGTCATTTAGATAATATACTTCTAATGATATTTTATCTACAAAAGATGTAACTGAATGACATTGTACGTGTAAAAGACGGGTATGATTTTATAAAAAGTAATGTTTAATTAGCATTTCTCCTACACTAAAGAGTGAAGTTCTTTAGAATTTGATAAAACCGAATAGAGTATATAAATACTATAACTATAAACACCATTATTTTTTCTATAGGTATTTGTGAAAGAGACAGAACGGGGAGGGGGGGGGGGGGGTTGATTTTAGTGAGAGGTCAACTGTGGACAATGAGTTTGTCATAAAACAAAGAGCAGAATAGTCCCACGGAAACCCAAAAAAAATAATAAATGGCATGAGAATACCCTTCCTACAAATGCGGATCGAACCATTTTTCCACAGAGTATGTTTGTCTTTTTCTATATCCCTCAAACCACGCCTAAAATATGTAACTATTCTATCCCAATTTCTAGGATTGGAATCAACTACCTACCAAAGTTGTGTGTCAAAACAATAAACTACATAATTTTATTAAATAATATATGGTAAACTCTATATATAAGATGTGTGTTTTTCAGTACGTAGTTTATCATTTTGACACTTCAATTAGACACGTAATTTTGATAGATGATCTCAACCCCAATTTCACATCTTTAAATGCATGCATGATGGATGTTACGCACCGGACCAACATCATTGTCATGCAACCCCCCCCCCCAAAAAAAAAAAAAAAACCAATCAAACTACTTGTCATGTGAACAACAGTTGATTAATAGTTAAATAAATTAGACTTACAAAATTTATGTGAGAAATAACAAATTGTCTTTTCTATTGGAGAAACAAACATTTTCATTTTATGGGCATCTTACAAGATAATTGTTTAGTTAGATAAGCAATTCCCCCAGTAAACCTCTGTCATTCATTCTTTTCACTATTACAATTTTCAAATAATTTAGGTGTATTTTACTCAAAAAGCAACCTATTGTGGACAAAAACCAAATCCTTGACTTTATTATAATTTATAGGTAACCTAGCACTTGATTTTAAATTCTAACTTGCCTATTAATAAAGGACTTGCCTATAAAAGTCATTGTACTTTCGGGTGATAATAAATGTTTAAATCTCGTCTCCTCCCGCGTATAAATGTGTGTAAAAAATAAAAGATAAAACCTAGCTCTTGATGGTTTGCTTAGTTTGGCTTATCAACTATAAAGGGCGTTTCCAATATACTAGGGTCCTGCATTTGCGCATAATCCAGGAAAGGACCGGATTGCTTTGCGATCTGATTATGCAACTTTACTTTATACTTTGTGCAAGAGGCTATTTTTGCGGTTCGAACCGTGACAGCAACTTTACCAATTGTTCCAAGATCCGCCCTCTTTATCATGCAAATGTGATAGTATGAAAATATACTTCTTCCCGTTT
>AP025098.1:40354-78216 GCA_036186865.1 Eustoma russellianum | reverse complement strand
CTCATAATTTCTAGTAAGTTATGTTTGGCCTTCTTAAGAGAATATTTCTGACTGCTGATTTCTCTCATGCAGGGTTTTGATACCCAGACCTGTCTTATTTTTGGTATCTTGATTTGTTTAGTCTCTCTTGATTGCACATCGTAATATGTTCCTGGGCTTGATTCTGCATCATCATATGTCTGGGCCGGCATCGTTGCTGTATCTTACCATATTTTTTTTGACCTGTTGGACTTGTGATTCTTGTTGTGATGACACTTCTATTTTAAACTTGTATCTCTTATGGGAACTAAGCCAAACCAGGTCATTGCCTTGCAGTCAAGGAGGCAGAGGTGGCTATGGTGGTGGACGCAGAGATAACTTTAGAGGTGGAGGTTCTGGTCCTGATAGAAATTATCATGGAGGGAACCGCTCACGCCCATATTGAGCTTCACTCAAGCATATGTTACTAGAACTTTTCATGGGAGGGGTTTGTTTTTATGTTCGTGGATTTGTCCCTTAAGTGGGGATTGAGAGGTAGGTCGTTATGCTATCTTCTCACGTTAATTTGTTTGTACTGGTGGGTTCGTGTACGCTACAGATTGATTGTATTTATGTGAATGTTCTTATAGAGGCAACTGGATTTTCTCCAAATCGCTGCTATGGTAAGGTTGAATTGTCAGGTGAGTGTTGCTAATTTTCATAATAGCTTGAGCACTATTTCTGTCTTATGCATTGCAGTGCATTTACTTGGTTGCATATTAGCATCCTAGTCTGCCGACACTTCTTGACTTTGAAGTTTTCGGAAATGAAAAAGATGATGCTGATTTATAGATTGCAAGCTTCGAAACACAGGATTTCAGGCTTCTATTTTTCTCCAATTTGAAAAATGCATTTTTACCACAAAGGCTTCTATTTTTCTCCAATTTGAAAAATGCATTTTTACCTCCTTTGTGGATCTATCTACGCAAGTGAAGTCACAAGGAGTCCTTCCCTTTTCAATGAACAAGATTTTTCCCGAAAGAAAACTTGGATGGAGTTGATGGTGGTTTCCATTTCTGGGAGATCTTTTCAAATTTGAAATCATTAAATCGGCGGACGTCTTATCCTATCCGTCTTCATCGTCAGAGCTGGGTATTGTTGAGATAATCCTTGGTAGGTGCACAGGACTAAAAAAACAAATAGTCAGCGAGGCAGGTGTTACTATATGGTCTTTCTATTTTCCTCGAAGTAGTGGATGAGAATAATATCCGTAGGCCAGAAGATGCTCTCTCTAAGATTGTCTATTTGGCGTAATGCGATTGTGAACCTTGGTCTGCAGTCTCTCTTTGGAAGCAAGAAGTCTTCGGGAACGATTTTGTTGGGTGCTCTGTTGGAGGTTCTCCCTCGGGATCCTTCGTTTGCCCCTTCTTGCCTTTGTTTTGTGTCCTTTGCCTTCATGAGGCTCGCTCTGCCCCCAGTCAATGGCTTTCAGATCAGTATAGGGTCTCGAAGTCAAATAGCCACTTGCCCTTTTTTGCTTCTCTCTCTCTTTTTTTTTTTTTCCTCCAGACATTTGTTTTCAGTTGTTTCTGTAGGATCCTGCCTTCATGAGTGGGTGGTTTGTTTTCTCCTTTTTTTCCCTTTCTAAATTCTGCATCATTTTTCTAAACTCAGGATCGAAAGTAGAGGTCAAATCAAATAAAATGAACTATTATGTGCGCTTCCAGGTCACTTGCGCTACATGGAGGTTGCTTGACGAAAAGTTAGCACTGCCAGAGGCAGCATTAGTTACCATCAATTAATACATGGCTGATATGTCTGAAAAGGTACAAATAGAAACTTTTTGTATGGTCGCCACAATACGGATTGATCAGTCCTTATTGTAGGCGACAAATACACATGGCTTAGCCTGCATAATACCCCACATAAAATCACGGAAAGGGTAAAAGACCTGTTTGTTTTCTCATTTTTATCCCTCGTTATTTTGAAGAAAGCATATGAGAAGGTTACATGCATGAAATGTAGCGCAGTGAAACCGGTATACATTCTTAAAAGTAGAAAGTATTAAAAGATATTTTGGGCATAAGAGTGACAAAACCGCAGTTACGATCTCAACGGAGGGAGATTGTGGTGGTGGTCTTGGATAAAGAAAGGCCAAAGTTGAACAGTCTCATTTCGGCTCAAGATCAAAGGGCACAGTTAGGGAAATTACAGGCTTGCAATGATCTCATAAGAGGGCGTAGACTTTCTCTAAGCATCGGATTATTGTAGGCTGTATATATAAAGAAAACTACAAATAATTAATACATCACATTCGATGGAAAACAGGCAAAGACGTAAGATTTGAATCCAGCGACTATGGCACGTACAGCGCTTTGGATCATCTCCAGTGCTAAAAGTTTATCACCCACTACTGCAAACATAGCTCTATAAAGCTAAAAAATTGAGGGACGTAGGCTCTATATTAGATTGAAAAGTTCATCCCCGCTACTGCAAATCCGAGTCTAAGAAGCAGCATGGATGGAGCTTTTTAGCTTAAGAAGTCCAAAACCAACACCTACCTATATGGCTTTGCAGCATTGTGAGAACCATTAGGTACTCCTGCAGCACATACTGAAGGTTACCATCCGTACCACCATTGACCTTAGAGCAAAGGTGTAATCCCTCGTCCTGAGGGGTTTCTACCCCAGACCTAAGAACATTGTGGAAGATGCAAATCAAGAACACAACGGCCTCCTAGGTTGGGTGAGGGTACCACCATTGACCTACAACATGGAAGTGAAGGAGACTTGCAAGTCGAGTACCAGAGAGATCAACGAAAACGGACATCTTTGTATAGGGGAGAGTTCGGTAACTCTGATGAACCTACAACATGAAAACGGACATTTTTGTATAGGGGAGAGTTCGGTAACTCTGATGAACCTACAACATGAAAACGGACATTTTTTTATAGGGAAGAGTTCGGTAACTCTGATGAACCTACAACATGGAAGATAATAAGTGAGTTGTTTATGTTCAGACCAGATTTATTGTCTATATTAAATATTTAAGTTGGTTGTTTAAATGTAAAACGATATAGTTTTCTTTGAATAACCATGCCAAAAAAGCATATTGTATACAGGTTTGATGTGTTTTTTAATAAAATTTCATAAATTTATATTTGGTCACCAACGTGCACGATGGATCTCATATCTCTTAAGTTGAACAGCATACTTTTCAATGGTGGTTGAAAATCTTCAACAAAAGGAATCTTTGACACCTCATATAGCTTGTGGTTGCAGAAAGCAAACACATGTATGCGATTGGTTATTCTTAATTGTTAATTCATTAATTCTAATTTTAGGAAATCGCTCTCTTACTCATCATGGTGATGAGATGTTGGCGCATGTTTCAATTCTGTGTTACATGCAATGCCACGAAGCTTCCTCCCTCCTTACCCTATTCTTGACTATTAGTCTTTCCTTATAACTAATCATTATTTAGAACAATAATAAATAATCTATTCATTTATGAGGGAAAACACAAAGGATCGTTTGATCCAACCATTTTCCAATATTTATAGCATTCTCCTTAGAGTTGAGCTGGTAAAATGTTGGTTCGTTGCATCTTGGTTAGGTCAGAAATATCCAATCCAAATTGCATTTGTTATTGATTACATAATATGTTTACCGAAAAGTCTATGATAGATTTTAACGTTCTTTGTTATGTTTGGTAGAATGTCTCAAGTGTCGTTTATTTAAAAGGTTGGTTTTTTGCCTCTTAAAAGGTTTAAAAGATTAGTTTTTAGCCTCTTAAAAGATCTAAATTCGAAATCTGTAAAACTCGTACACTATAAAAAGATAGTGGTAATAAAATGGAAGTATAAATATTTTAAATTGTAGGAACGTTGACTGTATTTTAAATTTCCTCATGTTGCAGTTCAACATGTTGCTTTTGGGTACGGTGGAGGGACCTTTTATTGACTGGGTACGGTAGAAGAGAATTTGGATAGGAATAAAAATAATGATTTTTTTGGGGGTACTGGGCTGAGACTCCGTCCACGTTTATTACTATCTATCATTGATAATGCTTTTATAAATTGAAGGGATTATTCTATGAAAAAAGGGGGAGAAAAAAAAAAGAAATGGAGGGAGTTTATTGACTGATGAGATATGAACTTCAACAATTAATAGTAAACGAGTCTTGTCAGAAAAGTACAGCTCATGAGCAATTAATGATTATTTTTTTTTCTTTTTGGCATCATCAATGATTAGTTCGGTTAGCTAATCTAATTTTGCCTAAATCTCGAAACCGGCACCGTGTCCACAAAGGGTAGGTAAGGGTGTATATATCAGATCACGAGGTGATTCGACTTCTTTCTGGACTCTGCGTAAACACATGAGCGTAGTGTATCAGGAACGCGTTTATAATATTTATAAATATTTGGAGTAAACTTTTCTCAAAACATGGATAGCAGGTGCCAATAACTGGTGTGAAAACCATTGGGATTGTGTTCTCGATCTTTTTACATAAAAGAAACAAAGAAAAAAAACACTACAATCAAAAGTGAGAGGCAAACTATGTTATTTCACACACAAGTGAATAGATGTAGTAGTACTTTTTACTCGAAAGCGAAAATTATTCTCAAAACAGGTTGGCCAATAATCCAATATAAAACTTCTAGGGCATATTCAAATAGGTATTTAGGTTGAAATTTGTTCAAATAGATCAATAGTTCGATTTCAGAGTCATACACAGTCTGGGTGTTTCACGGATGCTAGACCAAAGACCTGGTTTGCACGAGACATTCTGTGTGTGTCAATGCGTAAATCCTCATCTAACCTACATCCACCGTTGCTAAGTCAAATGTCTGGTTTGCAAAGAGACACTTTGTGGCTCACTGCGTAAGACTTCATCTAACCTAAGAGGCTGCCAGATTCATGATTTACATCATTCATAATAGTCTTCAGGATTGAAACGGTGAGAACCGTGACGAAGAATTTCGATTTTTTGCTACAATAATCCAATATAAATAAAGTCCACGCCCTGTTCTTATTGCTTCCACTTTAAAGTTTCACCAAGAGTTCCAATTAGAGAAAGAGAGAGAGAGAGGGGAAAAGACTCTAGACCCATGGGCAACAGTTTAAGGTGCTTTTTGGCTTGCGTTCTTCCTTGTGGAGCTCTCGACGTGATCCGCGTCGTACATTTGAACGGAAATCTAGACGAAATCACCCGTCCAATCACAGCAGGGGAAGTCCTCAAGAACAACCCGAATCATGTTTTAAGTAAACCTTGCTCTCAAGGCATGGCCCGAAAGATTCTCATCCTCTCTCCGGAATCGGAGCTCAAAAGGGGCAGCATATATTTCTTGATTCCCGCGTCTTCCTTGCCGGAAAAGAAGAAGATGGAGAAGGTATTAATCAAGAAATATTCTAAAAAGAGCAAGAAATATAGCAGCAGGGAAGAATCAGATTCCCGGCGGGACACCTCGGGGAGTTCGGACGAGAAGAAGTCGTCCCGGCGGGATCGCCGGAAACAACGGACTGTTGAAGTCTGGAAACCCCATTTGGATATCATATCTGAAGATCAATGATTTTAAAATTTTTCTTTCTTTTTGGGAGTATATTTGCCTTTTTATTTTCTCTTCTCTTTATGGGATGATTGTTTTTGTGTATAAATTCGCATCCCCCTTTTTCTGATTTTATTTCCGCCTGCATATAATTGAGCAGATTCGGGAATATGATCATCTGATTACTGCGACGTTTTTTCAATTATATGACGAGAGCCCTTCTCCACTCGGGTATTATCCTTTGAAATGGAACTTTTGCTCACCATGCAATCCGATCTAAGTTGTATGCAGAGAAAAAGAAATGATTTCCCGTTCTTAGTTAAGGTTTAGATTGCAGTTATTGTTGATTGATTTTTGTCAGGTAAAATCATATCACGATCTGACTACATCAGAAATATTAGTCTTTATTTATCAGGTAAATGGTATTCTACAAAAACCAAATTGAAAATATATCTATAAATTGAAACAGAAAAACCGTAAGCACTTAAGTCTCAAGTACTGTGATATATCTCCGTGAAAGAAAATGGAGTGTGATTTGGCTTTGAAGACAGAAGGAAGCAACTATGGCGGGTGAGGTTCTTCCTTGGAGCCCTTGGTCCGTGAGAGGAAAGGGGAGGGGCCACGTGCATTGTTTTACAGAGATGGGATCTTCTCATCGGTTCTTCTCTCACCCCATTGTCCACCATCTCAATCTGACACGTGACAGTAGGGAGAGGGAGTGAGGACGTGACAGTGGAGAGAGATTGTGAGGCTAGATGCGGATGACATTCATTTAGTCTCACCACCTTCTCCTACTACCACGTATCGGGCGGTGATCAGTGAGGTGAGAGAGGAGGGGTGAGAGGATCCTGTTTTACATATGATTTCAAAGGTACACTCTCTCATTATGATTTTAAAGGTAGTCTCTTGTATAATAAAAAGAAAATGCTATATCGTTTTAATTTTTTAGTATGTAAATCGAATGATAAGATTCAATCAATATTATAAAGAATGATTAAAATCTATATAATATAGGTCATTTATACTTGTTTGAATATACTAGTATTTCTTTACTTGGTTATGCTCCAAGGGCCTTTGTTTTATAAATAAAAAATCTATAAAGAATGGATTATAGATCAAGAAAAGGATTTCAACTAATGGTGTGTATCATTAGTTGAGTTTCTTGATTTGTTTGTACTTTGTAGTTTGAATAAATAGTTGATTGACATGCATATATAAGGATGGTGTTTTTGTTTCTTAAACTTAGTTGTTTATTAACAAGTAAAATATAAATCTGTTTATAATATCAATCGTCACTCATTATTTGATAATTACTTTAAAAAATTATGAGATACTTTATATTATTTGGAGTAAGTAAAGAATAACTAAGTGTAATTAGTGACACAATATGATGAAGTTATATAAAAATTTTAATATTAATAAGAAGGATGTTGATTGATCATTACACGGATCCACATATATCAACAGATTTGATTGGTTAAAAACTACTACTCTACTTATTTAGGACCAAGAGCTTTCCCGATGGCCTATAATGAAGTTGCGTTAAGCTGTGTCGATCGACTTCTACTTCACAATATAAGAAACATAGCTAATTTAGTGAGTCATTTTGCTTTATTCCATCATATTCCGAAATCAAAGAAGAGTGTGTCTTTGACTCCATTGGAAATGGAAATCGGATTTCCGAAGATAGAGGAAAATATTTGTAATATGATTATTTACGAAGGAATGTTGGTTTTTTGTACATGAAGCAACGCGTGATTGAAGGACTCATATTTTGTCTCAATTCCTATCTCTATCCACCTCAACTGGTTAACTACTCACTTTTCATTTTCAACATCTGTAATTATTTGCCACGTACTGGCAACATCACCGAATCATCGAAAGATGTAAGGTAACGTGCCATCTCCATTGTCAACATAAACATACATATATGTAAATATTTCATCAACTTGTATGGTAAATTAAGATAAATAGACGTACGTTAAAGTTGGAAAAGAGTCGCTGCTTCGAATGTTTGCTCAACCATTAATGATTAGTTCGGCGCTCATCGAATTATAGTCCATTTTTTAATTTTTCTTTTAGCTTATAAACAAAGGAGGGTTGGTTTGTCAAAGACATCAGTTTTTAATGGGCGTTGGTTTCTTTTGATGCTCCTAGATATATCAAAAGGCCGTTCTACGTCTACTAAGCTTTCGTATTTGTACAAGGTCTTAAGAAGGATTGGATCACTTTACGACTTTATGTACGCAATCTTACCTTACACTTTATGTAACAGGCTGTTTACACGGTTCGAACATGTGATCTCAAAGTCACAAAATGAAAACCTTATTAGTTTTAAGTCCCAACCTAATGCTGCTAGCTACATGAGATAATGAAAAAGCAATATACTTATAAATAAAATAATAGGCACCCATCATGTGCTGGGTTTTTTAGGTTATCAAATCCGACTCTATTGTTAGCACGTCAATGCCTACGA
This sequence comes from Eustoma russellianum, assembly GCA_036186865.1. Lineage (NCBI taxonomy): Eukaryota > Viridiplantae > Streptophyta > Magnoliopsida > Gentianales > Gentianaceae > Eustoma > Eustoma russellianum. Next base: position 70,234 of record AP025098.1, on the reverse strand, counting down.
TCACAGCTGGCAATCGAGGCTTAACCACTCAATACATCTTTAAAAATCCTTTGGTAGGATGGAACTTTGATGAGGGAATGGGTTCTCCCCCCATCCGTACCAGAGGCCCTTTAGCCAGGTGGGATGTAAATTGAGGGATGTGCTCCACCGGCAGCCCTGCAAAGGGAGAGGACACTCGAGACTCAGTCACCTCAGAGGCAACCCTTGTAATATTTCAACAAGGATTGTCTCCACACGGACTCGAACTCGGGACGTCGGGATTCTAGCCCCAATCACTTTTGCCACTTACCACTGGACTATGCTCCTGGGGCGGTAAGATGGAAAATTGCATAGTTGTATTATATGCTAGATAGAAAACAGTATTCTAACTTCCTAGCCTTTTAGAAAAAAAAATTACTTAAAATGTCTGACCTGAAGTTTTTTGATTGACATCCAGCTCTACTAGAAATTAATGGAGTAGCTCTATGACATAGTGCAGTTGGTGTTCGAGTTGTGATTTGCTCTAAAATGTCAAGAGTTTGATTCTAAAGACACGTACAGTGTGAGTGTTCATCTGATGCTAGACCGAAGGCCTGGTTTGTGGGGGACACCTTGTGTGGATCACTGCGTAAATCTTCACTAACCTAGGAGGCTGTTGAACTATTGATTTATATTTTTTATTATGCTCCTTCGGCTGTGGCGGTTGAGATCCCAGGATGAGGGATTTCGCCTTTATGGTCCAAAAAATTATTGGAGTATCATAATAATCTTTTCATTTTCATTACCGAAATAGATTGATGATATAAATCGGCCCCCTCATGATTTTGAAGCTTTATGACAGCAATCATTAACTAAATCAAATGATTATGTTCGACAGTTCACGTGTGATTGAGCCTCAAGCTACCTGAAATGCACAACTTCTGCGGAAGTAGGAGTTATGTTCCGTAAATAGATAAACATGGGCTTCCAAAAAAAAGACAAATATTCGATAATTACATTATGTATTACACGATAGTTATGAATGTTGTTCATATTTTCTTATTTAAAACATGTATCTATATGTTCCCAATTTCTTCGTTAAATATTGATATTTCGTCGTTGATTTAGTTGTGTAAACTCATTTCTAATCATCTAAAATGATCACTTTATGCAACAAATAATGGTGTTATCAATTCATAGCTAAACAAGAAGTAGGTGACAACTTTTAAGCTTCCAAAACATAGTTCAGGTGGTATTCGTGTTGGAATTTGCTCCAAGAGGTCAAGAGTTCGATTGCAGGAATACACACAATGTAGGTGTTTCTCTGCTGCTAGGCCAAAGGCCTTGTTGCAGGAAACACCTAGTGTGGATCACTGCATAAGATCTCACACAATCTAAGAGGCTGTTGAACTCTTGATTTGCATCATGTACACATGTTCTTTGAGGCTAGAGCGGTAGGAGTTCCGGGTGAGGGGTTTCACCTTTATACTCAAAGGTGACAACTTTTCAAACATTTACCTCCCCTTTCAGTTTCCAAGAAACGCTCATCATTATTAATATAATCGGAGAAATAATTCCAGGTAAGTTGGTGATCTTTGCTGAGATTAGTCAGGTCACATTTTTAGGTTGCAATTGAGTGCAAATACATTAGTCAATGCCGGTCCATCTCCTATCGCATGCACTTAATTGATTTTACAGATCTAATAATTAGTCCTGAACAATTCTGTTGAATTAGCATATTACTTTCTTTTTTATTCTTATGCAAATAAAACTCATCGTGCAAATCGGATCAAGATTTCGGCTTTTGGTGAGTAATTATGGTACTATGTAATAAGTGGAGGCAGCACATTCCCTTCAGACATATTCCTCACCAGTCGGAGCTCAGAGTCCACATGGATGCCCTGTTTTTTCTCCATCTCCCGTGCCAGTTTGGACTAAGTCGTCACCTGATTATGGTACGAAACACAGAACCATACACAAACAGAGAGCTTAAAAAATAACTCACTGATTAATGTTTTCCAATGAGAGAAAGGATAAAAATAACGTGTATTTATAAGAAACAAAAGACAAACCAATTAAAAATGATTTTGAGTGCCTTTATCAAGTCATCTGTATAACATTTATTCTGTATGGAGTGTATAGCGAGTCATTTGTACATCATATTCTGCATGGACTGTATAGCTATGTTATTTTCCAAAAGAAATGTCGTCGTTGTTTCGTTTCAATCTCCTCCCTATATCATATATAACTGACGTAATGCTGAAAGTTGATAGCGTGTTTATATGATGTGAGCATCATATCCACTGCATCTAAAACCTTTAAAACTTAAAGGGGATGGCGGAAAATGATGAAAGAACCCATGACTAGGAGGTGAAACTCAAACTTATGATAAATCGAAAATTAGAAGAGTTAGGGCACTGCAGGAGCATGAGGTCCGGTCAAACGACCAAGGAAGAAGACATCACTCGTAATCTATGAGGGTCCTTTCCGAACAGCACCCTACAACTCGGTGTTAGTAGGGAATCAATAAGCTCAGGTCAGAAGATGAAATGTATGGCAAGCACCTGAGGCTATAGCACCACCCATAATCAAGAATGGCTGGCCATAACACAAGACTCGGTCCAATGAGCGCAACCAGAAGCTTATGTAAGCAGTTTACTAGTACAAATCTATGAGGTTTTCTCTCTGCAGAATTCCACATTTTAGCTTTTTCCTACCAGTACTTGCTAAACATAATTGTACAATTCCAGTACCAAAATGTAACCACCAATACACAACCATCGTCATCCTTCCATGGGAGGTACGAAAAGTCGCATCATTTTTTGGCATATGTGATTGCCATGGGATTCTGAGGAGTGATTTTGAAATCTTGAAGAGCTTGCATGGCAACAGAGGACTGGATGTCGTCTTCAAATTCCACAAAAGCTATACCTGGTTTTGCTTCGACCATTCGAACTTCCTTGAATCCAGGATATTGTTTGAATAGCACTTCCAACATCATGCTTGTTGCCTCGTATGGTAGATTCTCTATAAACAGTATGCTGTTTGGCTCTGCAGCAGCTTCTTGAACACCAGTCTTCCCACGGTGAGAGAAAGCCTACAAAAATTTTAGAGAACATCAAATGTAATCTATGGAACAGTTTGTGTTTCTCATAGGAGATCAGAAAATAACTATAACCCGATAGCATTTTAGCTACTTCAGACAGCTTCTCCTCATTTCATTTATCAAAGTTTTATAAATTGTCCAAACTTTCTGATTTTGAAACTCCCTAATTTTTCTTCTCAGCATCAATTATTCCACATGATCCTCACTCTTCTGTCTCTAACAACTCAAGTTATGAAAACATAAACTTAAACAGCTCTTGAGTAATAGATCTGATAAATACTTGAATTTGCAAGATATAATCAAATAAGAACAGAATGCTTCTTAACCAGCAAATGCAGCGACTTACAGCTGGGCCACCATTGATGTCGCCTCTTCGACCATTGGCTGTACCATCTTGCATTGTTTCTTCAGCATGCCTCTTTCTTTCACCTGGTATACCAGTGCATCAAAATTACTCACAAAGGTCAGTGAACAAATTGAAACGAACACCACCCTATCCTTATTCCCACCAGGTGCCCTCTAGTGATATTTAAAAGAGTTGTTAAAACTGCAAGCCTGCAGTTTGACCTTAATGCTATACTTTAAAGAAACAATGAAAATAAGCACACAATAAGATGCAATAGATGTCTTTCCTCTTACCACCAATCAAAACCAAACAACAACAACAATCAAACAACCATCATACCAGTAATATCCCAATGAAAGCAAGAGCACCAATCAAAAGCTAAAACAGAAAAGTTGATTCTGGCAGTATTCAACCAACTCTAAACAAGCTTATTTTATTCCAGACCCAAGTTTGCATCAAGAAATGAAATTAGCGAATGCAAGAACAGTACTGAAATTCAAGGGCATGATCGCCTCACCTTTCTCCTCCGGCTTCTTTTTCTTTGCATAAGAACCCTCTGCTTTAGCTATACAATCTGATTTTCCTTTTGCATATTGTAGCCTCTGAAATGCAAATCCGAGATAGAAAAATAAGGTCAATCGTTACTTTATTGTATACACACTCAGACAGAAGTAAAAATTCAGAGCATCACAGCACTTCAAGAGAATTAAAAAATTGGAACATCTAAAGAATTATAATGGAGTAGTGGTATACAAACGAAGATAAGAAATTTCTCTCTTTTAATCTCACACTTGTGTGACTCAAACAGCTCTATCATCTACTTCGGCTGAGAACGATGAAAAGTCATATCAGGTGCATAAAGTTAAAATATTATCCAAATATTCCAGAGGGTGAAATTATTATCCCACTCACCATAGGTTTATCATAAAATGAGAAACCCTGCATTTGTCGAACTGCATTGCTGGCAGCAGTAATTTCACTGAAGACAACCCATGCCTGCCCACGTAGCTTAGGCGTTTTCAGTGCTACAATGTCCAAAATCCTCCCATACTGCGAGAACAGAGCATACAGAGATCTCTTCAGCTCTGTCCACGAAATATAAGGTAAATACTCCAAATTTTCAATATCATTAAAATATTAGAGCAAGTCAGATGTCGCATAAGTGATACCCTCCAACAGAAAAACAGCATTTACTGTACTACTAATCCACAGATCAGAAACCAGCCATAAAGACCCTATGGACATAACTAGGAAAGAAGATAAGCAAAAAACATACCTTCACAGGTACATTGTGACCAACTTCCTACAAGGGACTAAAATTTAGGTTCTTCTTTTGATTTTATCCAAGGTTAGGTTTCTATTAAAGGCATTTCCATTTAAGGAATTCTCTGTAGAATCCAAAGCAACAATGAGTTATCGCTCGATTTTATAGAGGCATCTTGTGCACAAGAATATAGCTGAAGAATCTGGAGAGCCGGCACTGATACATTAACAAATGTTTTGGCACTGTTTCTGCTACCAAAAAGCTATATTCTACTCCTTAGGCGAAGCACTCCCAGTTTCAGCATTTTCACCTAAAATAGAGGGGAAAACTATAGAAATGCAGCTAAGTTGAACCGGGCCAACTAAAGGAACAAAAAGGAGACTTCAGTAACATAATGCAAAATTTACCTTCACTTTCCTTAACAGGGCAATTTAACCGGATCGTTTTATGCAAGAGATGCACACTAGGCTATTCGCAGGCATATTCAAAATATAAATCAGCTATCATCAATGTAACATATAACTTAGTAGACATTTGCAGAAGGTAGCGTTGAGAAATTCACGCAAAGAAAACATAAAATTTTGTTCCAAAAAGTTTTGAGGCATTTTGCGAGGTGAAAAATACAGAAAGTCCATGAGAAGAGAGGATTACCTTCCTTTTTAACTTTCTCGTTGAGATTCTTGATGTAAATGGTCTGGTTAGGAGGGATATCACCGGTCAACATTGCTTCACCGCTCCGAGACTGAGAATGTTGTATCCGACGGAGATGGGTGGGAGAAAGTAATTTGTGCCCTAAAGATTAGGCCGCCGCCTAAGATTGTCAGGATTCCCATTCCTGGTTGTGATGGGTCATCTAAAGCCCACTGAAAACATTTCAGGCCCAACCTGACCATCTACCCGATTAAAAGACCGGAGGTTACTATTTCAACTACGTACCCTCTTTCAAAAATACTGTCATATTTTTTATTTTAATTTATTTTATAAATATTGTTTATCTTATAAGGTAATTTTCTTAAAACCACTAAACTATCAAAATGAAAACTTTTGAATCTTAATCTTTATATTGTAACATTTTTCCACTCGATTTTTAAAACGTAATGTAACTTCTATGCACTTTGAGGGCGGGCTTTAGAGTAACCGATAAGGTTCTTGTTTTATGATCTTAAGGTTACGAGTTCAAGCCGTATAAACAGTCTCTTGCACAAAAAGTGTAGAGTAAAGATATGCACATCATATCGTGAAACGATCTGTTCCGTTCCTAGACCTTACACAAACACAGGAACATAATGCACCGGTAACCCCCTTTTTAACTTCTACCCACTTTGCCAAGATTTTCAATTGAGGCAACCAAAACAGGCGAGCGAATTCCATGACGCTAACGATTTTGACGCCAAAATGACGCGGCCAATGGATGGCCGCCACGTGACACATCTGACCCACCGTTTTTTTTTTTCAATTTTTGTAAATTTTTTATATTATACAATAGGCAACGATTTCTACCCTATTTCGTGATGCTTCCGTCGTGAAAAGAGAAAGGGCAAACATGGCGAAATCTTTATTTCCCGGCGACTCCATCCGACCGGTGACAACTCTACTCCACTGGTAAGGACAAGCTCCATCATCCCTAATTCTCTCCTTCCTCTTCCTTCTTCCATCGTAAACAGACCCATGCAAAAGGGCGATAATTGGAAGTATTCTCCGGAGACTCCATACGATTTCGGTGACAACTCTACTCCACTGGTAAGTCATTGCTCTTCACACCCACCGTTCTATTTATGGTATGAGAAAACCTCGATCTAGGAGCAAGGATCAAAAACAAGATTGGAGACTGACTTCTGCCAACCATGCTCAGTCATCAACTTCCGATGACCTAATTCTCGTAAAGAACCCAAAAAACTTTTATAGAAAGAAGAAACATGCTTCGAATATTTTTAATTCATGGCCTCTAGCTGCTCAAAAGATTAAAAGGTTAAGAAATTTCTCAGGTAAGATACTTGAAATGGTGTGGTTCTGTTGGGTGATACTATTCTACTTCTCAAAACAAAAATAGCGCGGTGTCTATTGTATAATATAAAAACACTGCGAAAATCGAAAGAAAAACAGGAGATCAGATGTGCCATGTGGCGGTCATCTATTGGCCGCGTCATTTTGGCGTCAAAATCGGTATCTTAATGAAATCTGCTCGGCCAAAATAGAAGGACAATATGGTCTCATTCTAATAGAAAATATTTGTGAAACAAATCAAATATGGTTTTCTGTTAATAGACAAAATAGACGGACAATATCATCTTCCCCACCTCCCTCCTCCAACCTCCTCTCCAGCCAGCACCACCGTTTTCTCCTCCGATTAACTCCATCATACATCTCCTTTTGGAGCTGGAGCCCCACTTCAGGCCCCACCACGACTAAGTCGCGCCACCATCACTCCACTTTCCGGCTAGACTCCATTAATTGGATCCTCAAGGTACTGAATAGCTACAAAATTTTGATTTCCTTGGCTACTCCAGAAAGTGTGAGAGAAATCCATATTTCATTGATAGCCAAAATGAGCAGTGGAAGGGCTATGCACTAGGAGAAAGGGGGTCCTTATCTCTAAGGGTATCACAGAAAGATACCTCAGCAGCATTCAAAGCTAAAGAATCTTGATACACATAGAGCATAAATTCCCAATCTTCCTCCATTAGCATTTGGTTCGAGTATCTTATGACTCCATCAAAGTGGTCAACCGGCAACGAAGTACTCTCCGGCACCGGAACATTAATACACATTTTACTTGGGCCGCGTTCGTTCGGAAGATTTCTATCAGAAGTATCCGGAAGAGAGCAATTGAACTGGAAACCCGCCATAGGATTGCAACAAGTATCCATGATGAACGAATTTAGACAGTTGATTCAATAAGGTAAAAGAGAAAAAGTTTTCTTTCAAGCTTCATGTAAACCGGGAATTCCAGGGGAAAATGTCCAAGTGGAATAAACCTATGGTATGGAGGACTAAAAGAACTTAATTTTTGAAGATTATTTTAAGGTGTCCAATTGTAGTGATGAACAGGCAGAAACTAAGAATGTCATCGGACAACTGTCATCGGTGGTGTTTATTGTTGCGGAAATGGAAGAAGTGGAGTGATTGTGGCAGGAGAGGAAGTGGGAAGGAGGTAGGGAAGATAATGGGAAAGGCTACATTACCCCTAGATTTCTGGCTGTTTCACTGTAAAATATTGCCAATATTGCCAGAGTGGATAGAATGTTACTTCTAAAAGTTTACTGGTCAAAATGTTAAAAAAAATAATTAATAGTGCAAACGTTTTTTCAAAAAATAGTTTAATAGTTTCTACATTTTTTCTCTATTTTTTAAAAAATAAAAATATATAACAGTCAAAGTTTTACACTACTATTTCAATTAACACTATATAATTTCTTTAATTTATATCATTTAACAAACTAAGAATAGAACAAAAATAATAACTAAAATAGTTTATCTTCTTTAAGTTACCATTGAGTATATGAGTTGATTTTTCAATAATAATAATAATAAAAGCATCTGGTTGATTTGCTAAACGATTGGTTGACTTGGTTTTGTCCTTAAATATTTTTACAGGAGCAGTAGTCCAAGTTTAGGCTGGCCAGCAAGTCAAGTAGTTGGACCGGTATTGTCTCTATTTATGTATTATGTGTGAAGCACATATGAAAGAAATCAATATTGATGGTGAAATCATGGTGTTTAAACAAGGTGGTCACTTGATGATAGTCCATGGAGGTAATGTAGCGCCCCGACCCGGACAGCGGAATCCGAACCGGTGCACCCGTCGTAGCTTACTGAGAAGACTACAAGACGTCTCATTTCTCGTGTACACATCATCAGTGACGTACGAAAGTAAAAGCGGAAACATGTATCTAACGAATGTCAACCGTCAACTCGTACATCAAGAATACTAAAAATCCCAACAAGCTAATCATGATGTTCACCAACTCAAACCTTCAAACAAATGAAATAACTGAAATAAACAACATCTGTCTCGACTATTCGCCATTAGGCACTCTAAGCATCCCACTCAGCCCACTCGCCGTCGTCTTCAATGAAAATCATGTCATAGCTAGGCTCATCTGCACAATAAGAGCAGTACCCTTAGCGAAAACGCTAGCAAGTAACCCGCTTATAAGACATACGGGATCAACACATGGCAAGACATGAGTAATAGATAATTCAGGGGAATTGTGGGGCACATGTCTTGTAAACTTCCAAATACATATATGCGAATAACGTAATAAAGCAAGTACAGCAATTTGCACAGCAATAACAATTCATTGGCTATCAAATAACACGCACGTCCATACCACATTGACTCTCGTGATGCATGTCAAAATATGCACTACACTACACCATCACAAATGCATGAGCCATTTCCTTTCAAATCAGTGCAATGCATGTGACAATGTCCGGTCTCGTAACTCGTTACCCCTGTAACGCGCCCCGGCTTATATTTCCATCCCGGTTTACGTTACAGGCTCGTATGCTCTGTGATGCGCCCCGGCTTATATTTCCATCCCGGTTTACATCACAGATCTCGTAAAACTCTGCAATGCACCTCGGCTTATATTTCCATCCCGATTAACATTGCAGAGGACTTTATACCCTGCAACGCGCCCCCGGCTTATATTTCCATCCCGGTTTGCGTTACAGTCTTTTGTGCCCTACAATGCGCCCCGGCTTATATTTCCATCCCGGTTTACATTGCAGGTCACCTTCGCAAATTTGTGCCGTAGCACCTTTCTTTTCAAATCAATATGCAAATGCACGTGCCATGATGCAAGACTCCTCTCTTCATTCTCACTTCTCATTCTCGTATGCAAGTCACATTCATATTTCATGTACACATGCGCAAGTACAAGCAATACACAAGCTTTCATTCACCGACTTACACATCATGACTTAGGCTTCAAACCATCTCGTCAACACTTAGTCTTGACTCTAAGGTTCGTAACCTAAGGCAAGTATCCCTAACCATCCATCATTGAACTCTCAATCACCTCGTACGTTCATCTCCTAACCCTTCTAAGTCATCCACGTTGAACTCCGATGCGAATACCCTTCAGATTCTCCAAACTTGATTCACCATCTTAAGTCATGTTCCCAAGACTTAGACTAGTCATAATCAGGTCCTAAGAAGTCCCCAAGGTCACCCAAAGGATCCCCTAGCTTCCCTCTTTCTTCCCTTGCTTTCCCACAAAACTGGTTGACGTCATACCCTGACGTCGATCGATCGACGTACGTCATACCCTGACGTCGATCGATCGACGTCCATCTGAGGCACGTCGATCTCTCACTCAATCTACGTCGATCGATCGACGTTCATCTGAGGCACGTCGAACTCTCACTCATCCTACGTCGATCGATCTACGTCCTTCTGAGGCACGTCATACCCTCACTTGTTATACGTCGATCGATCGACGTACGTCATACCCTGACGTCGATCGATCGACGTCCATCTGAGGCACGTCGATCTCTCACTCAATCTACGTCGATCGATCGACGTTCATCTGAGGCACGTCGAACTCTCACTCATCCTACGTCGATCGATCTACGTCCTTCTGAGGCACGTCATACCCTCACTTGCTATACGTCGATCGATCGACGTACGTCATACCCTGACGTCGATCGATCGACGTCCCCGTTCCAGAACACCATTCTGCAATTTTCTGCAGAAACTGCAGAAATAAACCCCCAATTCGACCCCAACTTCCTTCAAAACCATTCCAAGCCTATTTCCCACTATCAATCCATCCTAAAATCACCCAAGACAACATCTTAGCATACGATTCACGGATTCAAGCCTAGCACTCCAAGTACTTATCAAATCAACCCCAAAGATCAAATCTTTTCACTCTCCCCTCCCTTCAACCACCATCATCAACAAGTAGGGTTCAAGGGATTGGGATTTACATGATCTCATATAAACAACAATCAACGAACAAGATTTCAACATATAATGGCCAAATCTCAAACCAAAACACATAGATCTCACAAATAGATTCACATAGAGAAATTACTGCATGGTGATCCAAATTGATATCAAAATAGGCCCTTTCTCTTTCGCAAATCGTAGGAACTTATAAACAGATTACTTGCCTTTGATTACTCGAAGACGAAACAAAGATCGAATGAAGATTGGATGACTTTGTGAAGAAATCCTTCTCCTAGGGTTGAAGGCCTCCAAATCGGCTAAGGTGCTGAGGAAGCGTTGGTTTTTCTCTGCGTAAGAGAGAAAACTGACGTCTGTCAGTTTTTATATGGGATGGGGGAGAGTTTGGTGTTTCTAATTATATTTTATTTCCTATTTATCTTAAAGGATAAATCCTAATATTGATTCTAAATTAAATACAATTAATTTCTAATATTTATCCCTTCAATTAATTCTCATTAATCCTATTATTTAATTCGTATTTAGTTATGATTGACCGTCATTAATTCCCGTTGACTATCATTAAACTCCGTTTAATTCCTTCTTTGACTTTTAAATATCCTACGGAGGGTGCGGGGCGTAACAGGTAACTAATATCAATTTGATACTTTATTGCCGAGATCATACTTCTTCTGTGATGTATTATATATTAATCACTTTAGCGTTTCTATGCAGTTGCCTTATTTATTGTATTGTATTTATTTTCTGCTTGTTCAGTGTGTATGTACATGTATATATACACATACACTATTTTTCTTTTTATGCAATACCAGACTTGTTTGACCTTGATAAGATTTCAGTCCCAAATTACTGTTACCTGATTCTGGAGGTAAAAGCAATGCATCTATGACAAAACAACACATCAACAGAATAGAATTTAAGCAATATATTGCTTCCTGCCGGTTGAAATGAAAAACGAAACCAGTCAATACCTCAAATCTCCAATTTCAACTCCATCTACTTCGTCGTCGACAAAAGATAAAGAAAAAGAAAAAACTCCATATACATCACATCTGACAGGCCATCTGACATTAGCAAACCTATCTTTCAGAAAAAGATTCCTTCAAAATAAAGAATATCTAGAAAAAGAGACTAAATATAGAGAAAACAATACTGGAATAGTATGCAACTCCTAGTTTATTCTATTGTTGCATCATGCATGGACGAATAACTTTGTCTACGTGACCTTAGATACACAACACAGACACAAGTAATAACTACAAAATTGCATCAATGGGTAACCATAAGCACATTGACGTACATACACCCCGTAACTGTATTTAGTTGTAATAATCATCAAATCTGGTGTCCCCCCCCCCCCCCCCCCCCCTCCTCTCTTTCTCTCTCTCTTCTCCCCCAACTTAGTGAGGATAAAGCTTGTGTGATGATTATGAACTCATCAAATCTGGTTAACTTCGTATACCCTTGTCAAGCGCAATAGGTAACTAACTGCGAGTCAGCATCATGAGATGAAAGAGACTTAATCCTCAAATTCACCATTTACTGCGATAGCACACCTAGCAAACTCGAAGTGAAGATTAGAATGGAGACTGGCATAACGGGCAAGTTGACTTGTGTGAAGTCGAGAACCACTTATAAAGGCAGGCAGAATGGTACTTGTGCTTGCAGGTTTTGCAAGCAAGGCGTGGAAGGCTATTATTAGCGGTATGGATGACACTATAACAGATAGGGCACTCTTCCACACCTTCAAATGCCTTATCAAAGTTGCTCTTCCATACTCTTATTGCTTCAGCCAAGGCACCATTCTAGATCACGCAAAACAAAATATAAGTTAGAACCTATCATGAGGGACAGAATATGAAACTAAAAATGTTCCAGTACACACTCCCACAGCACAACATAAGATAGGAATCTCAAGCAAGTACAGAAGCAGTAAGATAATAAATATCAACGAACTGTCCCATTATAAGAGATACCTGATTACGAACAAAAGACACCATAGACATCAACCATTTTCTTTGTGTGATCTCACTGACACCAAGGGCACGGGTACAATCTACATCAACAGGCCGCAATGGATAAGACGCAGGAAGACGGATCAGTAGATCCATTCTTGTTTCATCCTTTGTATAGGTTGCCACAACCTCATGAGCTGATTTGCTCACACTAAGTGAGAAGTTATCATCAACAAACTCGGCTTTCTTGATCTGGAAAATAAGAACACATTATAGTACAAGTAATGATAAAATGCCAGATTTTGATAAATGTTTCCAATACTTATTCTACCCCTTGTATCACATCAAATCATATCCCATCATCAAAAAAATTAGAAACCCAAATCCATTAGCAAGGTAAAACCCGGTACTATCAAAGCATATTCACCTGGTGAATTACAAGCAGAAGGAAAACAACCAACTTAAAAATCTCATCCAAGCAGACTTCTACTCCTCCAATTGTAAGCCGCCTTTCAAAGGAAAGGACAGCAAAAGTAAACAAACATAACTCAACTACATACCAAGGCAGTTTCACAAAACTAGTGGTACATACCCGATTGAGTTCATTCATTATTAGCGTTGGACTGCACCAGGTTTTTGTAAAAGATTCAACTGCAGATGATCTAGAACGGTCACGTATACTACCAAACCATTCTCGAACATATGCTGGGAGTATACACAGCATCAGTCCGTACATTGCTCCAGTCAGTGAAGTAATTTTCTCCTCCCTGATGGGCCAGAGTGATTCCACAAAGGAAAGTAGGGAACTGGAAACAATGGCATGTTTTGCAGCTTTTGTTGCTTCTGTTGCAGAAGCTGTAAAGTCCTTCCTCTTTAAGCTTGCCCCTGGTAATGATTGCCCCAAGATATGTTGGAAAAGACACTGTAAGATTGTCGGATCACAAGAGTCTTGTATGTACTGTATCGTTCTTTCCCTTGAAGGCGATGATGTGGACAGAGAAATGAGGTGAGATAGGAGGAGAGCCCAAGCAAGAAAGACATTTACCTGAAATTGCCTGATTAGGTCATTACCCCACAATTAACAAAACGTTAAAACACTATATATGGTAACATATAATAGGTTCTATTCTATAAGCGCCGTGCACATCCCAATAAAGGAAATAAGAATTTTAGATGGGATTTGGGGCGAATACATCCTCCCCATTACATTGGCCCCTTGGAGGTAATTTCTTAAAGCCACACACACATATACACGCATACAAAATACATACATGCATACATACATACCTTCTGTATTGTTGTGACAAAATTATCCAAACACAAACACAAACATACATATTACAAAATTATCCAAAATTATACACATACATACATATTACAAACACAAACACGTATCAAAAGAAAGTCAATCTACCAAAGAAATGGCAAAATTATCCAACATAGGTGCACTACCTACCCGCTCTAAAGACGATACATCCACATCCATCACGTCCCGTGGTAGCTTTTCCAACATGAAAGAAATTTCTTCCCTGAAGAAGAAATTTTCTTCAGAAGCTAAATCAGGGAGATGTGAACCATTATTGCTAGATCTATCCCCATCAAAGCAATCTGATAATTTGTCACAAGAAAATGCCAAATGCGACAGTGGTTCAGTAGAAAGAACAATGAATGCAGCATACTGTAAACATGGAAGTGGCTTAGCAGAAAAAAGAACTGCATATAATGAGCTAATGGACCCTTTCCTTAGTCCCCACATTTCAACTGATTTTGCAGCTTTGTCTCTGGCATGTGAAGAGGACTCGACTACATGCAAAGCAACCAACTCCCAAAAAAGTGCATGCTCAAACCTGGATGCTGCTATTACAGATGAAAATTCAACCGAACAACACCCTGCTATTGCTTCAGCAAGACCAGTCGAAAAAAACAAACGAAGTATACATTCTAGAATCCGATCCTTCGTAAGCTCCCACCTCTCGCCCCTTAACGGATTTGAATGATTATCCTGTTCATGGTCTTTACCGCTAGAAAGGTCACAAAACAAGGAAAACGAAACAAGGGCATTTTTAGCGAGACTTGTGATAGTGCTATCCAAATGAGAAACATTCGGCTCAAGCTTCTTTATTCCAATTTGAAAATCGTCGATAGCTGAATTAACAGCATCATTAATGTTTTTCAACAATTTCCTCCACCAGGATAACTGCTGATTCAATCCAACGTCTCAACCAATACAAAGTGAACTCCCAGTCATCTTCATCAAATTTCTCCCAGCAATAAGCAACTGAAACAAGCAATAGCCGTGATAACAGTTTTTGAGTTACCAGCATTTTATTTGTTCCAGCTGATGCACCATGCCTTTGCTTCTGAAACAACCCAAACAAGAGGTCTCTCTCGGTAGTACTGATAGTCCTCCATGCCCTTAAGCCTTTCATTCCGTTTGTGGCTTTGACTGGATAGCAGGACATAGCTAGATGAAACCAACCTTCCATATCTGAAAAATCACATTATAGCGAACATAGATGAATCAAATAATGCACTGTGTGGGGGGGGGGGGGGGGGTTGAACATGCAGCAAATATCTACAGTGTGCACACAAGGTTTTTTTTTCCTTTTTTTCTTTTAGCGATAAAAAAGCTATATTGTAAGTCAGCTGCTTATACAGCAGAGGAAATCATGATGTCAATTGCGACATTTTTTTCAGCATTTAGCTGGCTTATGCTTAGGCGAAAAGCATAAGGTTCTTGAAGCTAGCAGGTAGGAACTGTGAAACTATTCAAAGTTGTCTGCTACAGAAGCAATACCTTTCCCATTGTTCCATGCAGAAAAAGCAGGGAAATCTGCAGCTCTCTTTAACCATCCCAAAATTGTCACATAGAGCTCACTTTCCTCCAAAGCTTCAGGCAGATTTCTGGAACCAGATTCATCCAAGTCAATGCCCAAATGTAGGATAAGAACATCCATGCAGGTGGGAAGTATTCTCAAACAATTTGAATCTACAGTATCCTCAACAAAGAGTTTGTCAAGAAGCAAGGAAAAGTACGACCAAGCTTTGTCTCTTCCCCATACACTGTCATGAAAAAGAGCATACAGTACAGCTACCAAGGCCCTTAGAAATGGCTCACTAACACGCTCTACTTCATATGAAATAGACCATGCATTTAGAGGACTTATTTCACCATCTGCTCCATGTAGAAGGGCACCCTCAAGCAAAATTGTGACAATAGAATCTAACAGGATTTTGCTAACAGAATCATCTTCACTTTTCACATATGTGCTGAGGAGAGGTATGAACGAGCTTAAAGCATTGCCACGTTGCCATTCCCATGTGCATAAGATTTCAGCAGCAAGCCAAGCTCGAGCATAGCCAACATTTTCCGTCAAATTTAGGGAAGATGGAGAACCATATGAAACAGAGCCAGCGATCACTTTACCAAAACCAACTTCGGATATAAGCTTGTTGACCAAAGTAACAAACCTTTGATACCCTGGTTTCTGCAAAAAGAATATATCTGTTATCCGAGAGCTTTGACATGTAAAATGATAGTTGTGCACAGATCAAGTCAAATCAACAACTAATGTACATCTCACAAACTGCCCCTCACTTATCAGATAAGGCTACACAATTAGCAAAAATGGTTCAACTGCTCCCCATATGCCCCACACACGCAGAAGTTTAGGCCCCCCACACCCCACCCCCCACCCCCAAAGAAAAACTCATGCAGGAACGTGTGCGTGTGTGATAAAATATTTGAACAGACACCCTATCAAAATGATAGCCTAGTCACAACCGTAGCAATCCTCATTATTCACTCTTCAAGCAAGCTTCACACTTGCATCCGATATTGCAGAATAAAGTTTGTTCAAGAACATCTAAAAATAAGGCCAGCTGGTTGGTTTAAGTCAACAGGCACTGAGGAATATAATTTGTCAACATAGTACAAGCTCAAAATATGAAAAAACAAGGGTGGTACGGAAGTAGAATCATCCTTCAAAACAGGGAAAATCCATAATTAATACTATTACTTACTCACAAGAAGAAAAAATGTTGGGCAGTTTATACAACCAATAATATCATGCAACTATACTCACATTTGTAGAGGAACAGTCTCTTTCTGAACATATTTGTTCGGAATCCCTATCTGGCAGAATCCATGAAGGCCAGAGCTTGTTTCCGCTAAACAACTCATCCAAAAACTGCTGTTCCTCGATTTCATCAAAACATAGGCATTCCATGATCTCAACCAACCAAAGGCTGCATAAAGAGGTGAACTTATCACTCTCTTGTTCATCTTCCTCAAGAACTGCACACCTCACTGATTGAGTGAGAAGTCTTCTCAAGATCTCACGACTATCATTACTAATGCTCTCCAAATACTGCCTGTCTAATTTAGAGCGAAGAGTATGCAAAGACTCAAAAAAAGATGTCCTCAAGTTGGTTTTTGCTAAATATTCTTCATCATGTACATTATTAGCCATAGTTGTGATGCACTTGCACTCCCAGCTCATAAGATATATGGTGGCTAAAATACCAGGAACGATCGCACTTTCATCAATAGTTTTTTTGATGCATAATAAGCTATTACCAAGTACTTCAAGAGCAAAACCAGCCATCTGAAGAATATCAGAAGATCTCACTCCTCTATCAACAATTTCTCCCCCAAGGGGTAACAAAGGCATTAAATGCTTGACCCAGGCAAAAGGAGAATCCTTCATGAACATAAGAAACCTATTAAGAATTTCTTCAAATATCTTCTTAATTGCATTTTCCTGTAAGAAGGAACTTTCATCTTCAGTAGCGCCACCAATAAGAGCACTGCAGGAGAAGGATAGGATCAGAAGCAGAAAGATGACGCAATACTTTGTCTCAAAGAGAGTCAATAAATACTGTCTTGATAATCTTGATAATTCAGCAAAAGGTACCATACGATAATAAAAAGATTTCAAATGATAAACAGAAACGCACAAGTGTACAAAGGAATGTTAAGAACATACCACAGCCCTGAAGCTACACGGCTATTATTTGCTTTTACCTTGAACATGCCTAGACTAAACTATTCAGATTTTGAGACGAAACAAGCAAAATTTTCAATGGGGAGGGGAGGGAGAGGGGGGGGGGGGGACATGATGCTCCCTTCAAGGTGAGGATGGAAAGGTTGATAATAATGTAAGGAGGATACAACTTTGAACAAAGACGCCCATTGCAAACCCAGGAGTACATCTGCCTCCAAAAATATATACTTTCATTTTAGTTGTAAAATCTATACTTAATGGATGTATCATTAATGTTACTGAATACCAAATTAAATTAAATATGAACAAGAAAAATTGCATATCATATCTCACGAACTCAGAGTTTCACTTTAGTTTTACCTGCCATCAGACTTGGTGGATGTATCATTCCAATGTTGATTAAATACTAAATTAACTAAAAGTGTGCAACACCACCACTCAAGCCGTGGGGGTCGGCTAAAATTAACTAGAAGTGTACAAAATAAGAAACTTCTCATTCACAAGGACAATTTTCCACAACGAAATATAATAGTTCATAGGGAAAGAACTGGAAACTGACAAAAAAGGCCTCACGAAGAAAGGACTAACAAACCAAAGCATGCAGCATGAGCAAGAAGATTAATTGGCATAATCTGTTCCACTAAAGATTTTGTCCACATACCATAAAAATCGAGTACCAAAAGATCCATAGGGAGGGCCAGCTTTGATAACAGACACGGCAGTTACGTCCAAAAGGTCATGCTGCCAGTGTTCAACCATGGACCCTTGCAGATCACCCCCCTTCTTTATTTTAACCCCTTGCCTTTTCGATGAGCATTGCCAACAAGGCAGTAAGTTTGGAGTCCAAGACCTATCTGTAGATCCTTCTTGATTTAAAGCATACATAATAACTATGTTCCACTGCTCTGCAAAATACTTATCATCAATCAACGCCAGCAAGAGATCTAACTTGGTGCATGAGGCAGGAGTAAAATTATCCAAGCACCATGGAACCAAAATGTCAGTAAAGGCTCGTAGAAACTGCTCTGCTTCCAGTTCAATGCCCAGAAGTTTCTGGACTGCCTTTTGTGGACCAAATATGCACGCTGTTGTCACCATAAATTGCACAGCATTTGGTGATTCCTAATAATGTCAGAAAGATTTAAAAAAAAAAACGTTGAATCTAAGAACAAGAAACAAAAAAATTACATTGGTATAAACAAACAGGAACAAGTTGACTTCAGCACGAACTATACGTACAATATATTAGGAGCTTTACACATATAAATGTTTAAGATAACAAAACTCATTTCTATCAACAGAACGAAGAAGCACAGTATATAATACAGTATATAATGTTAGAGTACAAATGTGGAAATTACTATTCTCTTTATACGCTTAAGCTTTTAGATGAGACACTAATTTAACATGGTATCAGAGAAGGAGGTCTTGGGTCCTGCAGCCCTCACTTCCTGAAAAAATTATTTAATACCACTGCTAACTTGCTGCTACGTACTTTGTTCACGTGCGGATACGAGTGGTAAGTCCACATGTGAGGTGGCATATTTATTGTTTATCTATAAGTTTAAACTTCTGGATTAGATGGTAATTTAACATGTGACATCAGGGGGGCCCATGAGTTTATGATGTCCCTTTAGACTGGTCAACAATTAATAGCAAACAGCAATTGGTATCTTTTTCCCCTTGAGAAAATCCACACTCGATAACACATGAAAAAACTCAAGCACGAACCGTAGCTGGGTGATGTCAAAGGATCCTAATGACCAGATGCAATAATATACATTTGAGTAGGTCGGAATGTTATCCATGCTGACCATTCAACCATAATCCAACAATAGTTCAAGCTTGCAGAAGATTAACCAATAGTCTCCCCGTATTGGCAACTCAAGTTCTGAGACAAATATAATAATTGCAAGCATAAAACCCGTAATCTTTGGTTGACAATCAACCCGAAGATAACCATGTGGCAAAGCGTCCGAAAACAAAGCATCCTAACAAACTAACAGAGAAAAAGCCAAGTAGATTCCTAGAACTTATGCCCCTAATGATGATCACTCCTCTCAGCAAAGGTGAAAATCTCCTTGCTATGTAGATCAATAACTCAATTCCTTAAAATCAAACTCACATTTGTCCTAACCAGCGAGAAGGTCTTCTCCAAAGTTGGTCCTATGCAATAAGCCAAGGGCCAGTCTTCACCCTTCTGAACTGCATGCTGGTCCAGAAGGAACAAAAATTTGGTAAGTCCTTCCATGTTCCCAGAAGCAGTCCCGACCTGAAACATTTCAAGGCAGTCATCCTGAAACCTAAAAGCGAACACTGACAGCAGATTGTGCTCCAGAGAAAAGACCCCTGAAAGTATCTCGATGATACATATCCCTAGGTCTTGTAAATAACTCAAATGATAAATGCTGTTGAGATTTCCCTTTGTTTTCATGTTAGAAAGAATACCATCCTCTGATGGAAAGATGACATTTGAGCTACTAGGGGATGAATAATCATGCCACATGAGCTTCAAAAGGACTTCACTGATAAGAGTATGCTGCAGACTATTCACATCATCTAATCCATTACAAAACCTGCACAATGCACATAAAATATCACATTCAGGGTTGAAACTAGGAAAAAGAGCATGAGCTTGTTATAAAGAAGGGATGATTAGAAGGAAAAACAAAACCAAACTCTTAGCAAGTAACTAGGAAAAATTAAAGCTGAACTCCCACCTAGACGCATTTCTTAGGGCCCACAGGATACACTGTTTTGTGCCCAGGAAAAATGCTTCTCGATCAGCATTAAGGGAATGTGACAGGCTTCTTCCTTCCCAAAGGTTTTGAAAGAAATCAAGGAAAAACTTCTCCCCAGAAACTGCCTTCGGGGGCACAGCATCTAAAAATAAAACTAGAGCAGGATAAGACACTTGTTGGGAGCCATAGCATCCCTTCTTAAGGAAATTCCAAAACCGGTTAAGAACAACTTTCTGAACATTCAGCAGCATCCAACCGTCAGGAAATTGCTTCATGAATAAGAGCACCAAGTCCCACATAGAAGAATGGCATGTCGGATCCTTCTCTTGAAAAGCACCAAGTATAGCAGCAGCAAGAGTTCTGACGTTCCCTTCGTCGACAGCATCAGGGATGTTCTTGATCATACTTCTCAAAAGTGAATATGCAGCTGACCTAATGATGGGACTTTGAGATTTCAAGAATTCAAGAAAGAATTTCTGGGTCGAGAATAACTTTTCTGCATAAGCTAAGGCACTGGCTCTAGCTTTGGAGGCATTCCTTGGTCCAGATTGTATGTTTTCAAAGCCTGATCTTTGAGGTTGTAAGCCAACCAACACATCAAGAAGAGTGGCCAAAGACAGTAGTGAGGAAGAGATAACCTGTTCCCCAGACAAGTTTATACATCCCTTAATAAGGAAAAATATGGTAGATTATAGGTGATATAATTTGTGAAGTAGGATACACAGAATCCTTCCAATAAAGGTAAATATTGAAATACATTCATAAGCAAGTATATACTGGAGATATTAGATATATGATTTAAATAGGAAAAAATATAAACGAACATTCATTCATTAATAACCAGTATATATAAAACATAGCTGAATCAGGATTTGCAAGCAGCCACATAAAGTTGTTATTTCAAGGTAAATAAACTGCAGGTACTTTCTTCCATCACTTAAATTATTCCTTTCAGTGCCACAATGATTTGTAGAACTTAGGTAATCATTTCACAGACATTTCACTCTAAGCCTATTTGACTATCTAGCCGCCGAGTTAAGAAGATCAAGAGCATTAAAGCTTGCAGGATCCATGACTTTCAAACAACCATCTGGTTTTTAAATGCAAACATATTCACCAGACAGAAACAAAATCTTTGAAATCACAGATTTCAAATACGCTGTTTTATATGGCTTAGTGTCATCTAAAGAATGATTTAGATGCATCCAATAGACTGTAAAATGAAGGAGAACGAGTTGAACAATATAAACAAAAAGATGGAGTACACTATGTTGCATGCTTCTGCTCACTCAAATCCATCTCCCATGCATCAAGGGAATCTCAATACTGACTAGTGCAAGAAACAAATTGCCTTTCTACCTAAATAGGACCACACCGACAATTTCCTGCAAATGGACAGAAACTGGACAATTTCCTGCATTTAAGGCTAGTCATACAACAAATGAATTACCTGCTGGTGCATCTCTTCCGACTCATCAGCTGCTATTACTTTATCAGACAACTTTGTGGTGTAAGCCTCAAATTTTCTTCTATGTAGGGTGAATATTTCATTTGTACATAACATCAATAGCCTCTAGCCTTTTGTCCGGAGCTTGAAATGCAGCCTGTTTCAAATGTAAAGATATGCAAACGTTCACTAATTTGAGATATTAGGTCCAGTGTTTGCTTGGACTGTCCTCAGCCCTGCGCATGGGAGAAGCTTATGTGCACATGATTACCCTCTTATCAGCTTTTAGAGAAAAATTGCAAAGTTTTCCTTACGAATACAAAATCGAAGAAAACTATTATCTCAATAGAGAAAATTGATAGAAGGAAGAAGAAAGAGATGGAAGCAGGGGGAGGGGAGGAAGATATACAATCATTAGAAGTATTGGTAGAGCGTCTAATTTGTAAAAGCATATAAATATTTTACTATCCATCATGTTCCATAAGAAACGCACGCACATACTTATATGTGTACGTGCGTCATGTAAGATACGAGGAGTACTCATCTACAGAATGATCAGATGCAAACCTGAAATGAACGCTTTGCAGCCTGAGAAACTTCTAGAGTTGAGTCAAACTGAGAGAACCACCACGGTCCCATCAAAAATTTGAGATGAGGAGCCAAGTCTCTCCTGAATAAATAAAAAGGTATTTTATCTTCAAAACATACCTCTTACAACCGTCTATGATCAATAAAGAACAACTTTCCAACACCTACTCATAAGAATTTGAAAACCATCATTAAAACCTTTGTAATGAGACTGATGATCAAGCCTCAAAATGAGACAAGGAAATATTGTACAAAAAGAAAGGTGTGGTAGTAAACAAGGATATTCCACCGCTCTCTAACTGCTTATCATAACGTTAACATCATGAATGACAATATGACAACATTAATGAACATTAAACACAAACGTGTGCTTTCTTACATAATGGGCTGGATAAAAATACATATGATGTCACAAAGAAACTCACTTTTTAAAACAACTCCCCATGCTCATAGCTAACGAGATTCATTGATCACCTTTGGCCAATGTTATACAAGATGCAACAACAAACGGATGGAAAAGGTATGTCAGAGGTGACATATGAATGACTTCAAGTACACATTCTTCTACAATTCCTAAGGATTTAGAAAATCTCCGTCAAGCATTCCTTCAAAGATAATGAAAACATGTACATTTGTAGACAATTTGACCCAAGTACTGCTTTACGCCATTCAATGTTTATGATATATCCATACACCACTAGTCCAAACCACCATAAAAGAAAGAAAGTAGAAGATAAGCAAACTTCACACTGTCAACCAAGAAGAATTAAGCAGCATATAATCCTAATCTGAACACAAAGGCACGAACCCTACTGCACGGACAAAACAGGTCATGGTGTCATGTGTTGCTCGTCTAACTTCTCGGTTATAGTCCAACAACAGCTTCTTGTATTCAAATGCCTAAGCCACGGGGAAAAGAACATATAACTTGTAAGTTCATCAGAAGTTTTGGGAAGAAAACACAATTGAACCCAGATTATGATTTCATCTACGAATTGGGAATAAGAAGTATCCTATTTGACATGCATGTCAAATCTGATTTAGAGAAGGAAACAGGAGCAACTACCATAATGCTCATATGACGCAAAATTATCAGAAAGTGTATCAGAATTTTAGCTTGCCCTGCAAAATAGTAGCTAACAGCGGTATGAAATAGATTAATCATCCAGAATTGCATGATACCATATGAAGAAGCATACCCATTGTGGAATTATTGGCACTATTTCCTTCGCAGATTTTGCTTTGAGTATTTCAGACAAAGCCATCAATGCTTTCAGCTGTCAAAGCAGAAATGAATCAAACTGCTAGCAAGTTGCAGACACACAAGCTGGAAACTCAATGGAAATAGTCACGAGAAAAGAGATACCCTAGCCATAAAAAAATTGAAACTACCTGTTCAAATAGATGAAGGTTGAGACCAAAAGAAGAAGCAATATCATAAACAAAAAAACAAAAAAAAAAAAAAAAAAAGATGTAAAGTTGTGAAAACAGAGGAATGAAGGCAGCAAGACATGATAAAACAATAACCCTAATCAAGGTCCTAATGTTGACTAGGGAATATGACCCCAACACTGAAAACCAAACTGTTCACCCAAACAACGATGCTACGAAACGTCAACCTTGCAAATTTATGACATCTCTCATTCCTGTGCCAATTAAAATTGTAAGCACACTTAGTTCAGTAATATCGGAGCAAAACTCTTCATAGAAGAATGAAACACTGGTAACAACCAATAATATAACTGAAAGTCACACTAGTGTGCATGAAATAAAAACAACGGAAATCAGAGAAATTACACAGAAAATAAATCCATTTCGGAATAGATGATCAAAAGAAGACAAAGCCGCATACTCTAACGCCTGCAGGATAATATTACATATGGATTAGTGAATAATGTTGGAGGGCTACCTTGGTGGTGGGGTCCTTTCTAGAAAGCCTCTTCAAGTGTTGAGCCACTTCCGCATCTATATCCTGGGAAAGAATTCACCTTAACCAACAGAAATGGAAAAACTAATAAACATACACCTGCAAATTTTGCTCCTTTACAATACAATAACGCCAAGATTACCAGCTAATCATGCTAAATAAACATCTTTGAAAATCCTGATATTTACTCTAGCAAAATTCATGCTGCAATATCCCCAATTTTATTGTCCAATGCATGTCGTTGCAAACGATACCAACAAAAATCATAAATTTTTGAATGATAAAACCTCATTTCTAACCTCCTCAAACAGGTATTCGTCAAAAGAAGATATGAAGGGAGTAAAACCATTGAAGTTGAGATCAAATTTTAATATCCACGCTAAGTCATACCCACTCATACGTAAAAGACTTGTCTTCCGCTAAACTTTGCAAATTGCATTTTATTTCCATTGTACCATTAAGATCACACTAAAAAAAACGTGCATCTTACATTTCAACACATGACAGTGGCGCAAAAAAATAATCTAATACCTATGTATGTAGCACATACTCGCCCTAGGCTAAGTTTTACACAACAAATATCAAAATTGTAGCAACTATAGTCACATATTCAAATTAGCCAACTTTAGCTTGGATTCGAGTGTATAGGGAAAAAAAAGCCCGGGGTGGGAATTCGTGATCTCAATAACCAAGTTACATAGGTAAAGAAATATCTTATCATCAAAGGAAGCAAATCCTTTACCGACATTTCTCCAGCTTCGGCATTAGGATCTCTTGATAAACTTAATACAAACTAAATCAATAAATTGACAGAGAGCCAAAGGTGACGGAAAGAGGAAAACACAATACCACATAAGGAGTAGGCGCCTCTGCCGAAAGAGTAGACTCGACACGCGAACTGCCGACATATCCTCCAAAACCTACGGCGGCAGCGCCAGAAGGCACGAGTGAAGCAGCCAAACTACAATACCATCCTAGCTTTCAGCAATTTGTTTTCTAGAGCAACGAATCATTATAAGATTATGCGTTTACTGAAAGTCACCTGCTGCTTGAGGGACGAGACTTGCTTCTAGCACCATCTCCTTTCGGCCTCCCCATTGAATTTTAGTTTTCCTAAATGGAAAAAGAAATATGAAACGTATGCCGAAGATTTCTCCTTGTAAGAGGACATCAATTTGTTTATAGCTCAAGTAAACTTCGAAGGAAGGCGATACCCACGGCTCGCCGCCGTGCTGCTCCGTCTTCGATGAAGGTGTGGGGAAAGTAATAACGGGGTAGTGCCTTTTGTTTTCCCGACTTTGTGCGTTATACAGGGTACCCGACTATTTCAATAGGCTTTCACCTTTTCCAAAAAAAAAAAAGGCTTTGACGCTTACACTAGAATTTGCTGTGGAATTTTGTGTTTGTTGATTATCAGTTATCAAAATCGAGAGATCAATACGGATTGTAATAGAATAGGGTTTACACTTGGTGCATTTGTGAATTGGGGGGTAGAGTCATCCATATATGCGGCTTTAGTATCTTCACCAGTATAATAGTATTTTCTGAGTCTCTATGTCGGTTGAATAATGTTTTTGGACATAAAATAAAATAGGACTAATTATTAGGAGGATATTATTAACATAAATGAAGATCTTGAAAGTTCTAATTAGAATAGTTGACATGATTTTTTTATACATAGGCAATTCCATGTACACATATGTACATACACTTAAATATTATTTTTTGAATTAATTAGATTATGTCTA
This sequence comes from Eustoma russellianum, assembly GCA_036186865.1. Taxonomy (NCBI): domain Eukaryota; kingdom Viridiplantae; phylum Streptophyta; class Magnoliopsida; order Gentianales; family Gentianaceae; genus Eustoma; species Eustoma russellianum. The sequence continues at coordinate 44,231 of AP025098.1, read as the reverse complement.
TATGTTTATGCGTGCATGCTTGTGTGTTTGTGTGTATATATTTATATCAGATTATGTCCATATGCATGTGCGTTTATGGTTGTGTGTTTGTGAATGAAATCTGCAATTTGTTATTTGTAATCTTTATTTATTTTTTGAACTTTTTAATTTATGTTAGTATTCTTTTGAGGCTATTATATACCTAAGACAAGCATATCAAAAAGTAGGTTCTTCACTTTGTAGGTTAAATTGTTTAAATTCATCAAATTTTGTGATGGTGAATGAGTAGATCTTTATAGTCATTACCAATCAATGTAGAATATAACAACAAAGGCGGACCTCCGGTTTTGCACATGCGTCACTGTTATATGTCAATTATTCAATGTCTATTAATTATTTATCAACCGGTATAAAATTTATTTTAAATTCAACTGCTAGCGCTCTCAATTTTCAGAATTATGCAAATTTAGTATGACGCTTCTGCATCATAAAATAATCACATATGAAAACGTTAGCTAGAAGGAAGGATATAAATAAATATTAGGAGGGGGGAAAAAGTTACGGTAGCACTTTAGTCTAAAAAAAATGATGACATGACACAATATACCGTTATGTTTGGTTGGCATATGTTTTTAATGTCAGTACATGGAAAACAAAGAGCAAGAAAAATCCACACTGTACATCGGGATAGGATCCTCTCACCCACTTTTCCTCACCGCACGCGTCACTGCACGGAATGTGGCAGCAAGAGTGGGTGGTTTAGACTAGATGGGATCACCCGTATTTAGCCTCACCACCCTACCCTGATGCCACGTGTCGTGCGGTTATGAGTGGGGTCAGGAAAATTGGGGTGAGGAGATCTCATCCTCTGGACACCTTCCAGAAACTTGCCATTTTCCCAAGAACAAGTCCGACCCTCTCAGTTAATTTTCCTGCAATCCAATCTGATCTCTCCAACTGCTTCAGCGGGAGGTTTCATATTCCCCATCTTAACCATAGACGCGTTAAATCCCTAATAAAGCCTCAGGATTTTTGCTGTAATATTCCACCAACTCATTAGTCTCGCAACCAACATATTGGTACAGCTGCTGATCCGAATGCAGAAGACCTTTTTGCTGCAACAAGTTCTTATAAAAATTTGTATCAAACATTGTTGATGTCACATTGTCGAGTGGAGCCATGTTACTGGTTAGTGTCAGATTGCAATCTTTTTGCAAGAATGCTCTATATTCAGGATCTATGTCAGTGTCCGTGTATATGCGAGTCAAATAATTAGTACAGCGTGCAAGACCGATGGTTGTGGGCGCCGGAGAGGACAACAAGGTCTTGGATATCGAACCCGTGTGCTTTGTAGTTCAATATAAGTTCTGAAAGGCTGGAAGATCCAGATGGGAGATTGGTGCTTGCGTCGATGAAGCTTGCACTTCTTGAATCCTTTCTCCCCAGTAGCACTGTATATTCTGGACCTCCTAACTGAAATTCGACAATTAAAACAAAAACCACAGAGTTCACCAGGACAGGTAAATATTGGGACTAAAATCAAACTTTAACTTGTAGAAATTTTGTAAAATGGGTATACGTATTTCGTTAAAGAATGTAGGAAGAGTGAAGAATGAGTGTATAAATAATGTTGGAGAAGATACGTCACCAGATATAAACGGAGTCGCGGGCTGCAACAGCTAGGATGTCGGCACAGGAAACCACATTGCCTTTGCAAGCAGAAATCGTGGCTGCTTTAATCTGGTCTATTACTTCAAACCCCCTTAGGGAATTATTGTTGGGAAATGCCGTCTTTTCTCCAATGAAAAGTGGAGTGTCATCTAGCAACACTGATCCATCGCACCCCTGCAATACTTTCGTCTTTTAGTCATTTGATTTTCCAGAAGAAAAATCTCTTCAAAGTCATAGACTAGTGATTTCTACAATGGATAAAGGCATAAAGCAGTCTTGTCTCCAGTTCATATTAAAAAAAAAAAAAGAGAAATGGGATTTGCGTAGTTTGAAATTCAAGTTGAGATAAACGTCCACTATTCTCCGCCACAAAAAGAAGAGTTATTACGGATTACAACAATATAAAAAGCGTTCTTGGTGCATTAGGATCTCGTGTTTGTGCAGGGTTCGGGAAGGAATCAGATCGCCAATCAGATATACGCAACCTTAATCACATACTAATTAACCAAAACAGGAAAGACTTGATCATGGAGAAAGGAAGCATCGAAAGACTTGCATTAACCCAACAGTCATGAAAAAACAGGCGAAGCAAGGAAGCTCCAAGACGTGCTTCTTTCATTAATGCCTCCTGAACAATATCCCTTATAGTGCGCAATGCTTGTGGGCAGATAGGAACATAATGATCAGGTGTAAGCTCTCCATATGTTTGAAGAATTGCTGAACATAGCAGCAAATACGTCAAAGAAAAACGAATGTTTAACATTTTACTCCACTTCCCAGAATTGATGGAACTACAACTTGTCTGTTGCTAGGTCAGTTCATAAGGTTCTTACAAGATACTACTACCTTTTATAGTGTCATAATGTGTTAAGGACACGTAAGCTTCACGGTACCTTTGGTTTCTTTCACAGGATCACAACAGCTTGATCACAACAACTTTCCATCCTCATCTTCAAGACTAGTGGTTGTTCTATCCTAACAATCTTTTGTTATTATTTACTTGTAACACTCTTTTGTTATTATTCTTTGATTTGTACAAAACTCCTTATTGGGAGATTATATAACCAAGTGTACAGATTGTACGTTCTGTAAAGTGAATGAAATATCATTTGTTGATAAACTTTTTTATGGTATAAGAGCACTAAAGACTCCAACGAATTTCTTACTTGTCTCGGCCTAAACACTTTTCATGGCAGACAGAGCAACCAACAAACATGGCTCCCTTGATGGAGTCGTTGCAATCAATGTTGCGGCACAGCTACCTATCAAACTAAACAAATATAATTTTCTCTCCTGAAAGGCCCAGTTCGATGCTTTGCTGCATGGGTATGGCCTCATGGGTTTCTTGATGAGAGCAAACCGTGCCCCACCTCAAGACACACACGAAAAAGATGGTGCTACAATACCAATCCAAATTTTGCTATTTGGATCAGGCAAGACAGTTGATGCTTCACGCAATTATTGCGTCAGTTTCTGAAAAAATGGTGCCTTTAATCGCCACGGCAGCCTGCTCTCGTGATGCTTGGACGAAGCTTCACAAGCTCTATGCCAACAAATCTTGGTCACGCGTAATGAATCTCAAGGAAAAACTCACGAATATCACTTGTGACACTCAGCCATTTGCTGACTATCTAGAAACAATCAAAGGCATTGCAGATGAGTTGGTTCTTGTTGACACTCATCTAAGTGACGATGACCTCACCATCTTTACTCTCAATAGTATCGGCAGCAGCTTCAAAGAAATCTCTACTGCTATTCGAGCTCGTGACACCCATATCTATTTTGAAGAACTTCATGATAAATGGTGGAGCATGAAACTTTCCTAAAACAAGAGGAGTACCGCAGTGGTCCTGCTATCACTGTTCATGCTATAGGTACATAGATGAAATCTTTTGTGGTGGAAATCCGAGCAGCACTCAAGATGCATTCCGTCATAATGGCAGTCGATCCTTTTCTGGAAGACTACCACCTAATCAAGGTACGTGGCCTGTTCAACGATGGGTGTCAGCCAGGCATCAACTCTCGGCCTCCCCGTCATTCTTCACATCCTAGTATTGTTTGTCAGTTCTTTCAGAAGCGTGAACATATGGCGCGCCAGTGTTACTCCCCTAAAGCGGCCTTGCAGCAGCAACCCGAACTTCATCACACCACCTCTAGGACTATGAAGCCTAACTGGGTCATAGATTCTAGGGCATCACATCATGTTACCAACGACTTAACCACGCTC